>BLKR01000584.1:0-463826 GCA_011170035.1 Teleogryllus occipitalis
GTTAGTTACACTATTTATAACCCAAGAACGGCTGTACCGATTTGGCTGAAAATTGGTGAGCAGGAAGCTTAGTGCCAGGAGACGGACATAGGATACTGTTTATTCCGTTCGACAGTGTTCCTATGTGAGAACGCACGTTTTTGCACGTTTTCGCACGTTTTCGCGTGATTTTGCATGTTAGCGGTCATTGTTGTCTGTTGTAACCCATTGTTGTAACGCCGTACTGATAACAGAAGGCTATAATGATAGCCGCCTTTCGTTCGCCGTTATATCTATATAAAAGTCGTGTTAGTTACACTATTTATAACTCAAGAACGGCTGTTCCGATTTGGTGAGCAGGAAGCTTAGAGCCAAGAGACGGACATAGGATACTGTTTATCTCATTCGACAGCGTTCCTGTGTGAGAACGCACGTTTTTGCACGTACGCAGTACAACAAGGATAGTACAGTTTCTCACAGTGAGTGACGCGAGAAAAAGATGGGACTGGCTGTTAAGGTGAACAGAGTTGCCGGGTCAGCTAGTATATATATATAAATAATAGACAATATAACAAACATGTTTACCATTTAATAAATATTTATGACCCACACCCAAAAAAATGAACAGCTGGTTCTGCCAATCGTTCCGGGCTGGTCAGATTCGGAGAACAAAATTCCCAAACTACCTCCTTGGTGCTCATCTTGGTCTGTTAAGTCACACCGAGAATAAAACACCTGGACGAGTGTATTCAATTCCCTGCCATGCCGTTTATACGAGGGTCCCAAAGCTCAGGGTCATACCGAGGAATAAACCAGCATCGGGACGCAGGGGTTGAAACAATATACCAAAACTTGGCAAGTGGTGAAGTCCGCGTAGGGAGTTAGTGTTTTCACCATGTGGTTCTGACGGGTTGGCTTCCCACATACTGAATGTAAACCATAATTTCATCCCCAATAATTTTTCTCTCGTCTTTCAATTATACCCACATTTACTATTCTCCATATTGTGATATGCGAAGACAAACTACAATTGAAGTGAGCGCAGTAGTGGTCTTTCTGAATCCTGCCGTGAAGATCGGCTTAATTGCAATGATTAGATGGTAGTTAGGTCTCTCTTGTTCTCGTGGCAGAATGCCGCTCCCTCGCCGCCACTATTGCGTTCCCTGCCTGAGTTGTGGTTACCTGCCTCGAGAGTGGAGGTCACAAAGGCTTAAACCTCCTCCGTCACCTACACTCATTAAGAGTTCTTCGACATACGTCATCAACAGCGAACGACAAAAACTAGCGCGCTACCCACCACGCCGCGGGTTGTCCGTGGGCGTGCAGGTGTGCGACGCCGCCGCATTTTCCCCAGTGGAGTGGTGTTGGTGTTGGTGGGCTGCCCTGCACCGCTGCCTGTTCGCCGGCCGGTGGTCGGGTGGCTGCAGACTGGAATAGCCGCGTGTTATTGCAAGGCAGATTTTAGATTAGCCAATATTACGTCATTGCGACCTTTCACTGATCTTTCGGTTCTACTCGTGCGAGTAGTTAGCGGAGGGCTCGTGTATGTATCAGCATAATGACAGTGATTCTGTGGCGGTTACAAACATGGCTCCGATCATTAGGTTTCATACTTCACTTGTTCAAGACTGTACTCGTTCCCCGCCTATTAATACAATTAACTTGTGCGGTCGTCGTTGATAAAGAAAATAATTGTATTTGTACACAAATTGTGGATTTTTATGAAGCTTTTCTATATCAAATTAATCAAAAGTGTGTTTAAGACACCTTTCTCATAAACTAAACGAGTTATTTTCCTAACTTAAGATTTACATATTTAGTTTCACATCTAGCTTAATTCAACATGTTCATTTTATAAGTAGTGATGAGTATACACAATAGTTAGGTTATGATATACCATACGATTATATGGTAAGTTATAAGCACTATTCTAACATTAAAACAAGAAACCAATATTCTATTTCTTTGAAAATCTATTATCAAAAACATGTGTTGAGAAAATTAATTTTCTAGTTAACACAATCATATGCAATTATGCTTTCATTTCACATTATTCTAATTGTGCAAATATGTTTATTAGGTTTTCTTTGCACTTTCGGCTTTGAGAGATAGTCGCATATTTTGCCAAGTCTTATCATTGCGATGTTCCTTTTCCTTCTGCCAATGAAAAAGGAGTAGTAGCTTTTGTTGATTATACTGACTATATCAGTCAGCCAGGAAGATTAATTACCGAAATGAATTATCGTGATCGACCTTAATGGTTTCACGGCGACATAAAATGATTATTGCAGCTTGTGTACAGATAATCAATCTTCAAGCATATTATTGAATGTTCTGTACATAATACATTAAACACGTTCCAACTTTTTATTCACAACAATACGCAAAATTCTATTGTTAAAGATTAATTTCCCGTACATTCTAGATCATTTTCCACGTTTCAAAGCTCGTGAAGAAAATGGAGTATATTTATTGCATTATATTCCTTAAATTTTAAAATGTACAAGACATTTTCGAATTGGTCAAATTTAATTTGTCGGATAACGGAATTAGTTATGGCCTCTATGATGGCTCAAGGGTAGCGTAATAGCTTCCCATGGTGTGATCCCGGGTAAGATTCCCCGTCGGGGTAAAAATAGCGTTGTAACTTTCCTTAAAAGTCGATTCAGTTTCTGGAGCTGTGTGGCGAAGAACATCACAGGCAGGCGAAGTTTGCTAGTTACGGTGAAGGGAATATGTCATGTTCGCCACATGTCTCTCTTACCCCCTAAGAGTGAGAATTAAACTAGGGCCAGGCTTGGGGGACACCGTTAGCTAGCCGGCAAAGTCGGGCAGTCGACCCTAAATGCCAAATACATGCATACATTAATTATATAGTATTCATGTTTGAATGCATGGAAATTTTAATAAGAAATGCACCGGCGAACAACTTCGAGAGGTAATTGAGATACGTTTCAATAGCAATGGAAAGAAGGAAATTGGATGATGAGATGTCTGTGAAGAGCACATATATTGAAATGAATACAGTTAAGAGAAGTCTACGCCTTTACGAAAAATTACACAACACAAATTCTGGAAACCAAAGATGAATGATGAAAGGTTGATGAATATAAGTACTCACAATTCCCATCTTCGCAATGCCAGGGTGCATAAAGAAGCATGCCTGGGCGTAGTTCTATTAAGGAAAGCGATGGTATCCCAAGTTAAAAACAGGAAGACCGGATTGAGACACTAAACCACATACGTTACGAATACAATTTTGTAAATTAGTAATTAAATTAAACTTCATGCAATTTTAATAATTAATAAACTGATAAGAATTAAATTATTTCATCAAAAGTGAAAACTGTATCGCGAGTTAATAATCAAATACAAATTGTTAGCAATAAAAACATGTGATGATAAGGGCATATAATAGAATTTTTGATAAGTTGAATAAGGAATATACGTAATTTTAGGTAGGCTACAGCTACAGAAGAAAATAATGAACAATGCATTTTTGCCATGAACAGTTTATTCCTAGAGAAAGAATCTCATCATATTACTGCTTAAGATGTAAGTAAAAAGACAGTATAGATGTAAGCAAAGTATTTTTATATTATACCAACCTATCGCGTACGGACAGACATCCAAATGGATATCCAATGGAAAAATTAGTTTTGAAATTCACTTTCTTTGATTCCATTTTTCTGTAAAAGTAATATAGTATGTTATAGCATTGTATATTACTTTATGTTAATAATTAATAGTGTACAAATATTCTGATGATCTACAAAATTTTTTTTTAATTCTCTTGCAATTTGGGGTCAAAAATACAATCACACAGTCTTAAAATTCTATTCTGCAATTTTCTTTTCTATCTGGAACGAAAATTCGATGTTACGCACAGGATCAAATCTGTACAATCGAGAGTTTCTTCTAGTTAATTTCATTTTGCTCATCCATTTTCGGCCAGCAGTGAGTTCCAGGCTATCAAGCACCGAGCCTAGTGATGGCAAATTTAACCAAAACATCGATACATCGATGTTGCAATACATCGTTAAGTTTTCGATGTTGATAAAAACATCGATGCTAAAACATCCATGTTTTCATAATAAATTAATGAATATGCTATTTTCCTGCACATTTTTATTTACAGTACGTAAAAGTGATATATTTTATTGTTTGATTAACAGCATGTTAATAGCATGTAAAAAATATTATGGAATAAGAATAAAATTAACTATAAAAACATCGTATTTTGCTATCGATCTCGTGTTTCACTGTCGATTCAGGCAATGACACACCTAGCGATAACATACATTCGTAACACGAGCAGCTCCCAAACTTCCTCAGATTGCACAGGCGAAATGTGCAACGTGATAAAGAGGATGACGCAAAACAATGATATAGCTGTGGATTGTTGCTACTATACAACGCGCTTAAACCCCTTTATTTAAAAAAATTGAAAATAAGAATTAAAAAATATTGATGTTTTTGCAACAAAATATCGACGTGAAGAAAACATCGAAAGCAAAATATTGATGTTTCTTGTGGAATATATCGATGTTTCTTGTGGAAAACATCAATGTTTTAAAAGCATCGATGGTTTTTTTGACATCCCTAACCGTGCCGCGAGCAGATCAGGGCAGTGGTTCGAGTTCGCGCCGGTGAGCTTCTTAATGACCGCGCTGCTGTCGCGAGCGAGGCGTATTAAAGAGAGATTTGATGGGGTAATAACCAGGTGAGTGGCGAACCAACTCTAAATAAGATGTGAGAGGTAATCGTTGATGTGATACACGATAAAACACGGTTGTTGGTTTCCTCGAGATTGGCAGTTATAACCACTAAGAGATCAACCAACCTGCATCTCAATGTCTCACTGCTAGGTAGAGGGATTTCTATTCACGTTGTTTCAGAAGAAGCTTAATGTTTAATGACTCGCTAAATTGTCTATTCATTTGTTCAGGGAATTGCATGAGTTTTGTGCCTGTCCTATCTGCGAAATATGAAGATAATTTATCAGGATTCACTGATAAATGATCTGAAATTATTGCAACAGTGGGTAAAACGTGAATAACACAATGCAATAATAAGATAGTTTCAGGGAAATATAGATGGATAATGACAGACGAAACAAAAAAGACACATAATTCACAGAATTCCAACAATGAAAAATGATTTATTTTGTTGTTTTTATCTTTTTTTTTTTTTTGTTTATTTTATACCTGAGTTAACCTTCTCTAACAACCTGTATCATTTTCATTTATCCTCAAAATTTACTAAGATTCGTTTTAGTAATAGGTAGGCATTGGCAAGTATTCAGGTGTAAGAGAGTACGGAAATCGCTGGGGTTTGATCTATAGAGAGGATTGTCAAACGGTCTGCAACACACGGATCGACTTCCAAAAGATCTTCTGGAGCAGTTCCGCTGGGAGGTGTTTAACCATCCCCCATGTAGTCCGGGTCTAGCACCCAACGATTTACATATTTTCTTACATTTTAATAAATTGTCCGGTCACAAAACGCGAGTCATAGTTACAGGTAGCTGCCAAACTCTTTTACCTGTCCCTGGCGACAGACTTTTCCCTCTCAGGAATATAAAAGTTGATCCCACGGTATGACACACGGGACAGTTGGTGATTCAGGTGGTGATTATATGGAAACATAGAACAATATGTGCTCTACCTGCTGCAATAAATTTTTTCTATGAAATTGGTTTTCTCTTGTTGACGACCTAAGGATATTTACTTTTTGGATGTCCCTCATATTGGCTCACGAACGATATAACTAATAGGTATATAACACAACATCTGCTTTGTGTCGGACCGTGTTGGCCAATACGGAAAGCAGAATTTATGTAACTTTTTGAGAGCTTAGAGCGATGTCAGAGAGATGATGATAATAATAATAATAATAATAATAATAATAAAATATTTTTAATGCCAAAACAAAACTAAATGTGACTTGGGAAGAACTACAATCTGTGCAAGTTTTCTTATTCTCCGTAATCCCTACCACCATTCTTAAGTTGAATTATAATGATAATAATGAACCTTTTTAGCCAAATTAGCTCTCATTTGATAGAAGTTCTCTGCTCTCTTTGATAGAAGTTCTCGCTACCGAGCCCCAACGTCAAGGAAACGACTTACTAGCGCGAGGACACGAAGAATTTTATTCGATGGAATAATTGATAAAATAATTAGATTCCTCACTAACTCACCCAAGCTAAGAAAACGTGCGCAGTGAGAAATTACCTTAATCTCCAGCTTTAACTTTAATTAACATTAATTTCCGACCTATGTCGGTTGCGGTCCAGGAGAATAACAACCTGTAAACCGAGAAACAACAGCAGCAGCAACAATAGTAACCACAACAATAACATCAGCAACAAGAGCATCAACGACAGCAAAAGTAACAAAAATAGCAGCATTAACAACAAGAACGCGAACAGCAGTAGCAGCAACAACAATAACTGCTGCAACCACAACAACAGCAGAAGAAGTAACAACAGCAACAAATGAAGTGCAAGCCGCGGAAAGCCTCTCCGGAGCCCGGTTCCTCACTTGGCTGTGTCGCGAGCGAATCGAGGGCCGTTTTATCACGCGTGTTATCCACCGGCCATCTGCGGCCCTCCCTCGCACCGCCGGGGCACCGCCTCGCCGACGAGGTGGGAGGGCGCGCGCCCGGGGAGAGCCGGAGGGAGTGGCGTTGGGAGGGGGAGGGGGTGCAGGAAAGGAGGCGTCCCTGGCCTGGCGTCGCGAGGCGAGCGCCGCGACGCGCCGCGCCGCGCCGCGCCGCGACGCAGGGAGTGGGGAGGGAGGCGGAAAGAGGGGGAAGGCAGGGCGCGGCGGAGGAGGTGCCGCCGAGAGCCAGTGACCACCGGTTGGATGTGTGGTTGCTGGTCAGATCGGAGCATTTCAAACCGTTCTTGGTGAATGAGAAACCGACAACTCGAAATCTCAAACGGTACAAAGAGCCAAATTGTGAAATACGAAACATTTTTTTAACCACACAAACACCTGTCAGTCTCTGGTTCTTGTCGAATGGATCGGAGCACTCCAAACCGTTCTTTATAAAAGAAGATTTCGAGTTGTCGGTTACTGAAATATGTCATAGAGACAAATTTTGAAAGAAAAAAAAATATTGTTATTAATCATACATGCACCCGTCAGTCTCTGATACATATTCGGATGTCTGCGATCTCTGTAAATCGTTGGTGTCATATAATTCAAGTTGCCGGCGATACAAACGACTCTACAGAGACAAATTTCGAAAGAAGAAGCATTATCTACATTACTAATTTTTAAAGCGGGTAGAAATTGGAAGAATACTACACAACCTCGAGCCATGTAAGAGGCGTCTGTGGTTTAGAAGACGACCAGGAAAATGGGAAAAGTCCAAAAGCAATAAAACCATTTCAATTTTGACTGAAAAATGCAAGTAGTCTTATTCTGTATGTTCTCGCACTATCATACACGTGCTGACTGAATGCTCATACGCAGTGCGTCACTGCTTTGGACACGGCTGACACGCTTCAGCAAGGTTCTAAGAAAGAATCCGGCCTCCATTATATTTTTGCTATAGTCGCTTTGCGTTATTTAAACAACTTTTTTGATATTCTTAGTATGTATTGAATTGTAAAGAATAGTGCTTCATTCATGCCAGATGCTACATACTTCGTAAGTAGCTTGCGTTCTTATTGCAGAATTCGTAAAGACTTTTTTAAATGTTTAATTTGTCGTAGAGCTACACGAGAACATTATATTAGTTGTTATTCATCAGTGTGCGTACCACTTTTTAGAAAATTATGAGTGCATTTATTTAGCAGCGTATTTGCTGTCACATACCACTATTAATTACGTTAATTTCGAGTGAATTTTGTATCAATCCATAAATTTTATTCGTAATTAACCTATTAAAGTTACTATTTATCAGCCATTTCTTTATCAATATTTTTTGACAATCTGTTTTTAAAGAAATATCAATAGGATGGAGGGTCAAAATTTGCTCTGCAAGATTTAAACGCGATTCTGCAAATAGACGAATGTTTGTACTAGTTTGAGATACGACGTAGCTTTCAAAGCAATAGGAAAACTATTAAAATAATATAATTTACATTAGCTATTCGTTCGCTTTCTCGAGACAGACGAGTGACTTAATAGTATCTTCGGGTGCGTAGGAAAGGGTTGTACTCAGTTTAAAAATGTTAGGCAAAACGGAGTAAAACTTTTTTGAGCAGTTTAGTTCATTCAGGTGTCATCTACACAGTGCCGTGTAATTGATTATATTAACGATTTATTTAAAACATGTGTATTGTAGTTTCCGAGAATTAATAATTTTGGAAATACATAGTAACAGTGGTTGCACGATTCAAACTAATTTACATTTTCATATCTTCACCTATCATCTGACCTCAGCATGACTAATATTACGAGATCATTCACATTTATGATAATCTTTCATATTGTCAAATGTATTATTATGAATTGATTGATTTTTTCGTGTTTCCAGGCACGTCAACTGTTTTGGTCATTAGTTCCGTACGTGTAGTGCATGTTCTTTCACTCCGGAGATGGCGGTGATCTTCCACGCTGGAGGGCGAGTTCCGGTGCCGACCTACCATCGGCTAATGGGGTTTCCCACTCACCAGGACTCTCCCAACAGCGGGGCACCGCCCCAGCCGGGACAAGCTCTAAGCTCCCGACCGGTCTCCCGGAATATGTGGTAGTGTAGTGCATGTTAGAGTAAATGTGTGTGTAAGGGGAAGAGGAAAGACAGATCGCGCGCGGTCCATGGCCCGTTTGTTAGGGTACTGCTCCGGCATTCGCTCCGGCTTCCGGTTTTGATCAGAGAAACCACGGAAAACTACCGATCAGAGCAGCCGGCCGCCAGAATTCTCCTCCAGACAGCGACTAAATCCGACATAGCTGTAATATTATGAACGAACTACGCTGAGCTATACAATTTATAAACAGCGTAATGTTTTGCAATTTACAAATGAATTATTCTTTCAAATGCATCGCGAGTTCAAGTATAACTAATGTACCTTTCTGCCTAATAGTCTGAAGTCTATGAATGAGTAACAGGCCTGAACATCAAAACGAGATCGCATTTCAACAATACGTATCTCTTAATATTAACATTCAGTTCTCACTTCGTCATCACAAGGTCCTCGATTCTCCTCTCATCTGTATGTATCTCTTCTCCTTTTCGTAGGGGAAGTCAAAGGGTACACCATTCTAGCTTTCCAATTTGAATGAATATGACTGTCGATTCTGAATGTGTTACATCAGTATTCTTTATATGCGTTGAGTCACGAGATGTTAAGAGAGAGAATGGATCGGCACAATAGTAATTGTAAGGACATGTTCTCCTTTCACTAAGTATATTATGTAGTACTAATTGATGTCAATATCATGACATAGCGATTTAAATATCTCGTCTGAACATAACGTTTTTCGAATTTCTTGTAATGAGAAAGGAAAAATAAGAACACTCCTTTTTCGGTACTTGAACTTAATACCACAATACCAATGACTCAGAAACAACCGTCACAAACAAAGAAAAACAAAAATGATTTACTGCCGTAGAACAGTTCTCGACGACAGACTACAAGGCAGATATAGATAGGACCGGCGGACAATTCTTTAATAATTTTATGGAGAGTTCATGAATATATTAGGCGGAGATCTGTGTACATATCTCGATTCCCGGCGCGATAGTGCCTACGAGTGAAGTGCCCCAGTTCTCCGGCGAACGCGAGGGCGTTGGCCGAGGACCGGGCACCGCTGCAGCCGCCGCCTCAGCCACTCCCGCCCACGCGGAGACGCGCGGAGAATGGCCACGTGACCCCGAAGCACACATCACTCCCAGTCCAAAATAATAAGACAAACAACAGGGTAATAAACAATTAGAAGTCCTTTACGACATTTCTATGAAGAATTCTAATTTCTTGGCCAAGTGGGTGCAAAAGGGCACGGAATAGCGTGTACGCAACTGGCGAAATAAACAACACAGTTAATTGTTTTTACATTATTTATTTTATTTTTATGAGCGGATCCAAGAAATTACAAGCTGTTCGTAAATCTCTTGAGATTATTATTTTTTCATTGAAAGGTTAGAGCGGGGAAATGGGAGAGAAACCACAGAATGAGAAATAGGAAGCAAACGACGAGGAGAAAGAAATGTCGTCATTCCATAGCTCAGGACTCTTAACCCGTGCCTTATCTTAAAGAATAATTTACATCAATGTTAATAATTTAATTCACCTAGAGGTGGCAAGTATAATTGTTTTGTACTTGACCTATATCCCGTTATGGATTTTGAACTAGAAGACAAGGTAAAGAAACAGAACGAGAAGTACAAAGATCTGTTTGTCTACAATGTAACCTCCGTTCAGTATTACCCGGGTGAAAAAACTATTACAAACATTTCGTTTAATTATCGATGGGATTTAAGAACCTCTTTTTATACTAGTAGTGAAATATATGGATAGAGCTCTGAAAATTCAGTTGGATCGAAATGTGAAAGTTTGCAAATTCGCGGAAAGTGAAAGTTTTCAAACACTCCAAAGCCACCTTATCCACGCAGATTTTCGCAAGAGCAACGCGTATTTACTCGCTGGCCACCGGATCTGAAACAGAAGAATGCTGATTCATTGCAATATCCGTGCCCGCTTGCTCAGAACGAGTTAAGCAACTGTAACGCAGAGCGAGGTCGAAAATCAGGTGCGATGTTTCGTGTTGCAAGAAGGGTGAAAGGATGCACTATATTCATCCAGAAAAGGAAATGAAGGCATAATAAGCGGGCCCAAGGTGTAGACCCTAGAAAGGAAAGTGGAAAATAGCAGCCATTCGTATAATCAAGACACCGAGATAGGATAAGGAAATTACGTTGAAAACACATGAAGTATAAATTATCTCATGAAAGGAGTGTCGTTCGCTGATGTAGCGAGACTGTACCAGTCTATTGCCAGCTGCTGGAAGTCATTTCACGGATTAATATCGCCACCAGAGACGCTGCATTTGTCACTAGTAGTTTCACAACTCCCATACTTGATGCTATGAAAATACCAATTACGTTACATCACCGGTGAACGCCGCTTGGCTTTAATTCGCCGGCCACGCAGCAGGGTTGCTAAAATCTGTTGAACATTCAAGTTCTTATAATTTTTCAGGTGTTTTTCGGCAAATGGGATCTTTAGAGGAAAATTTGATAGCAGGAAAATGCAATGTGAAATCGCTATTTTACTCGCGACGAGAGGCACTCATAACTAACCTACATGACTGCATTTTATCGCCGATTCTATAAATCACTTGGAATATACTACACCGAGATACTTCCTCTTTTTCATAAATAAAACTTTAATAATACCGGTTTCGGAAAAATATCGGACAAGACGACAAAAATGTCAGCAAAAATGTTCACTCCTTATGCCTAAGATAAAATATTTCAGTTTTCGTAAAATTGCATACATACTAATAACTTAAATACATTCCAAAAACTTTTTATTATGTAGATTCACATAATTCGATAAGAAATGGGTAAAATTCAAGTAAATTGGGCGAAAAATTTCAAATGGAAGCAAAGTAAACGCAATCAAAAAGAAATAAAGGTGGTTTTAGTGTGCAAGGAGTTCAAAGGCAAATGAACTGAAATTTACTAATAACTCTTTTTCTTCCCATTTCTCTGAAGTGTTACTGCGGATTTTATATTTTTTTAAATTTATTTAGAATCAATGAAATGTTGTCAGCTTAACATTTCGTTTTACCTCAAAGCATGAATGACTAAAACCCTTTTCGTGGGAAAACAAGGAAAATCGGGGAACAAATATCTAAAAAAAAAGGACATACTCATGTCATCTTACCGACAAATCAAAAAAATATTATTCATACACGTAATATTTTCGACCTTCCCTCTTATTTCCATTTCACTTTCGTGTTATTTCAGACTTTACAGTAGAACCATGGGCGTAGCCAAGACGGGAACTAGAGGGGGACAACTGACCCCCTAAAGCTTTGAACTTCTGTCTTTCTGTCCTCGTGGACATTTTACCTCTCCTCAATGATAATTTCTGTCCTTGTGGGACATTTTTGTTCCTCGGGTTTTTATCCAGCCGACAGCCGGTTGCCCTTTACGTTCCGAAGGGACGCATATTCGACCATACACTAGACAAACACTCTTGCGGGCTCCTCTGATCTGGGGTCAGCAGAACGCGAGGCCCTCCGCGATAACACACACAAAGTCAAGGGACAAACAGCCATGCCCAAGGCGGGACTCGAACCCGCGACCCTTCGGACCGAAACGCTGAGTCGGTACTCGCTCTTAGCCACCTCGGCCATCCAGGTCGGCTTGTGGGACATTTTACCTCTCCGTATTTCTGTCCTCTCCGAGTAGGGAAATACGGAGAGCTAAAATGTCCCAAGCGTCGCCACGGGCCTAGGAGCTTCAGCAACAAGTTAGTGCGCGCCACTAAAGGGAGCTAAAGGGTCACTGCGGCGTGACGGCAGCGTGGAGTCTGAGTTGGCGCCCCAGGGTGTAGTATGACAGAGTTAAACTGAGGTCAGGGGGAGACGGTGTAAATATTGGCGGGATTTACCAAAGATGAGGATTTCTTAGTTTCAAGAAAATTAAAACTTTTTTAATGATCATTTAGGACCATCTAGGACCACGCCGACATACACCTGCACGTCCGAGGCTGAGTTACATTTATCCCGTGGCAAATGTATATGACTCTTTTTTTGGGGGGATCAGCACTATGCTGAATCCAATTTTTATTCCCCAGTGTTGCTAGTTCTCGGGGGTTGGGATATGGAATGATGATGATAATGAAAGGTGAATGGACGATACCCACATACAGACACAAACAAACCCATGCCCGAGGTGGGACTCAAACCCGCGATCCCTCCGTTCGAGTTCGCCAGGGCACTACTGCCTTAGCGATCTCGGCCATCCGAGTCGGCAACAATTTCATATTATTGATAAATTCATTGTTACAAAGAGTTAATTGTAATGCTATCAATTTTTAATTACTTATTTATTTCATATATTGAAATTTATAATTTGTTTTAATTAGTAAATTATTCGAATTGTACTTTAATAGTAATAAAATGATATACTAATAATAACAATAACAACAATAATATAATAGCAATAATAAAAGAATAGCTTTGAGTTTCCAAGGTACCAGCGGTCGCTTATTAATTCATTAATTAGAACAATCTGTGAAAGGCATTTGAAAACGGCTCCTTCCTTGAAGAAATCAGGCCAGAGCAACCTCTCCAATCCTCGAAGGCCTGTGTTCGGCAGCGCACTCGCCGCCGTCGCGAACAATATCCCTCGTTAGAGGCCATCGATTCGTCGCACGAGCATCGGCGCGGGCGTCGCTTTGTCACGGCCGATGCGCGCCCCATGCGCCGCTCCGGGGCCACGCCCACCCGCCGCACGCTCGCCGGCCACGCCCACTCCACCCCACAGCTAGACCTCCACTGCGCCCTCTCCGCCGCGGCTCGTACACGATGTCACGGGATTCGAAAATGAATGTAAAAGAATTAAAGTAAAAATAATTTGATTTATCGACTATTTCGAGTTTCCAGGCGCGTCAACTACTATTGTCATTAGTCCCGTAAGTGTCAGGAATTTTTTCATGGGGTGAGATACGTCACCGACCTACATGTTAGCGGGGTTATCCCCACCCGGAAATCTTCCACCAGCGGGGCACCGCCCCAGCCGGGACCAGCTCTACACTGCCGAGTCTCCCGGTATGTGTGGTAGTGTAGTGTATGAAAGTGTAAGTGTATCTAAGTAAGGAGGTGAGGATAGGACAAGGAAGATGAAGGTCAGGTCGGGCACGATCTTTGGCCCGTGTGTTAGGGTACCTTTCCGGCATTCGCCTCATATTGATCGTAGAAACCACCACAAACAACCAGTAGCCGGCCGCTAGGCTTCTCATCGAGACCGGTGCTGAATTCCACCTATGTGGAACAATGAATTTCGACCTAGGTCGGAAACCCTTACAACGTCGATACTAAAACCCTGGGACCTCACAGTCAGAGGCACAGCAGTGACATCAGTTGATGCCCTGAACTACCTCAGCCGATTAAAGTTGAAAAGAAACACCAGTAGCGTCGTCCGTAAAAGCAGCGCCTACGGAGGAAGATTATTAGTGATTGGGGATCGCAGTACTTGATGTGTTGTACTTGATGTGTTTGATATCGGTAAGTTTCTTGGGCCTGTCGAAATCTCATAGGCCGACTGCTCTCATCAGTGGTTTTGTGGCTTCTCTGATCATTTGCGAGCAAATATCGAAGAAGCATCTCAGAATACGGAGTATAGACAGAGCGCGACCCTTCGTGGTGAACAAGATGTAGAAGTTGAAACCAGTGCTAAAACAGCACGTACTTTCTCGCCCATGATTTTACGCAAAATTACGTAAAAAGTACTGAATATTTCGAAAAATTGTACATCGCATTATTTAAAATCTATCTTCAAGGAACAGATTTCATTAAGGAAACAACTCTATCTTTAATATTTGGGTTGTAGGAAGACGTCGAAAACATTTTGAACTTCTACATTTTTCGAGAAATCGAAGTTTTTAACGAAAAAGATACCTGCACCATTCTCTTAAACGACTTTCACACTATTCAACAACAAAATTTGTTAAAAAAGATGGAATCATTTTTTTGAAAATTTTGAAAATGTCCCAGGGCTTCATGTAAATTACCCCCAAATTAAAATATCAGCTTAAAATTCAAGGACCCGCGATATCTGTCAGATCAATTGAGGAATATCAATATTGATGAAAATCAGCAGAACGGTTTAGCTGCGAGCGTTGTTCACAGACGGAGGGACAGAGAGGGACGGATAGACGTTTTGCCGCCATTCGATTTTTCGGCATCAAATACCCACAAAATCATTAATTCTACACCACGTGTTAGAGAATTCCCCTCACTAAATTTAGCAACTGTATTTATCCATTTTTCGTTACTAAGGCCCTGTAATAAGAGTTTTTCTGGCTATCGTCAGAAAATTCGCCGTTTTTCGCACAGCATTACAAAACTTGCTGGCTACTTCTTAACGAGAAAGTAAAAACGGGCTGCAACTTAAACAATTCAAGTTTTCAATGGTTCATTGGTTTTCAATGGTTCAGCGATGTAACCCTCGTGTAATTTATTAACACAGTGTTACCAAGCCTACTTGTGAGGCTCAGGAATTTCTAGGAGGGTCCAGTGGTGACGGGTACTCTCTGATTTCCCCACGATTCTTTCTCGCATTTTTAGACGGAGAATCCGATTGAATTTTGCCAAAGAAATTCATGTATCTCATACGACACACACACTATAGCAACCTCAGCCATCCATATCAGCACAAAATATTCTATATAAGAGGTTTTATTCGCGAGGAACATTGACTCCCACGCGTATCCATGGTCTAGAGCCAATTTCTAGCGGATAGGATTGTTGAAGAACCTTGTTGTCAGAAAGTTGAAATACCTTACTGGAATGATAGAACATTACGTACGCACCTTTCCGACTCTTTGCCCATTGCATGTGGAGTTCCTCAAGGATCGATTTTAGGCCCTATTCTGTTCCTACTTTACGTAAACGATATGCCCTCGACGATTCGAAACGGAAGAACGGTTCTCTTTGCGGATGATACGAACATCCTTTGCAATAAAGAAACCGTAAATAGTACAATATCAGATGTTTCAAATTGGTTCCGAAATAACAAATTAATAGTAAACGAAAAGAAAACGGTTTTAATGCAGTTTTCCATTTCAAATAAACAATTCTGTGCTCCATTGAAAATGAACAGTGTACCATTGACTGATGTTAAGGCAACAAAATTTTTAGGTCTCTCAATTCAGTCAAACCTTAAATGGAACGTCCATTTAAATGAATTGAACACAAAATTAAGTTCATTATGCTACGCGTTCAGAATTCTTGCAAATTCAGTCAGCCTTCATATTGCTCGTTGTGTATACTTCGCGAATGTTCATTCCCGCCTGAGATATGGCATAATATTCTGGGGAAATACATCTTATAGCTCCCAGACTTTTAGATTACAAAAACGAATTGTACGAATAATAACCAAATCCCACCCACGTGATTCATGTAAGCCTCTCTTCATTAATCTAGGAATTCTACCATTACCGTGTCTTTTTATTTACGAATCAGTGGTTTTTGTAAAAAATGACTTGCTCAAGGGCGGGAATATTTTTTCAGAAAATGCCGAAGTCTATTACTATAACACTTGACGTAGAAATCATATTCATCAGGTGACAGTATCAACAGCTCATTACAAAAAATTCACATACAATACATGTACATTATTTTACAACACTTTGCCGGATGACATTAAACGATTAAATTCAATAGAAAAGTTTAAATCCCAAGTGAAATCGTTTCTGCTGCATAACTGTTTCTATACAATTAGAGACTATACTGAGCATCACAAGAAAAAGTAACATTAATTTTAACAATGATACATAATGCATTAATTACCATTTGGACTGTATAAATGAGTATAAACAACCTGTAACAACTATTGTAACACAGCTTCCGGGTCAATGACCCCCATCTCGATCAGGTTTTTCGTCCAGTTTCCCTGATCCATTGAGCAAATGCTGAGATGGCCTTTGTTTTGCTTCTGGACATAAATGTAACTTCATTTTCTGTGCACGTCTTCTAGAATTCAGTGGGAAATACAATTATTCAAATTATCGCTTCCATGTTGTCGCGGCAGGAAGTAATAAGAGCCAAAATTTATTGCTTATTTATCCTTGAAAATAGATTTTATTACATGGGAGTTTTTTTGTTTTTTTTCTCCCTTTCAAAAATTCAAAATTTAAGTAGTATATGACTGATTGTAGGGATCACAGAATTTTGAAAATGTGCACACAATTCATTTTTCCCCATAGCACGTCATACGCAGTTTTTAACTGTTTTTTGACGTAAAATAAATAAAATAAATAAATAGGATTGCTACTCACTGGCGGAAGGTACTGCCCGAAGATTTGATAAAAGGAACTAGGGTTCTCAGAAATACAGTAGAATTTAAAAAGACTTGGCTCATCAGTTTCTGTCCGGGGTGTGTTTATCTTTTCTACAGCTAATTTTATTGTGTTTCTTGTATTGCCACGTTTATTCTCGTTCCTACTGAAGCAGAATGAAAAAGAGGAGCCCGAAAATTTGTAAAATCTAGGACTCCACTTCTCAACAGAATAATGCAAATGTTTCGATCATAATGCAAGCTGCGTTCCGGACTGCCAAGACTTGAGAGAATTCATCTCTTCTTTCCCCAGCCTCTCATTCCATTATTGTTAGGTAATTATTCTTACGGCATTATTCATTCATTTGAATGCTTCAGACATGACCAACCCGGCACTTTCATCATCTAACGACTATTCGTTGAAGCATATCATCTTCATTAGCGTTCCCATAAAATATGAGTAATAAAGTCATGAGGAGTACAAAGGAATCTCTCTGATTGTCAAATTAGAGGTGACGACGCAAATTATCTCCTCTGTCAGTTGAGCCTTTTGAGAGCTGGTCTTTTTTTTTTTACATATAAGTGACGTGGCAGATTTAATTAAATGTGGGAAAGTAATTTGAGATCAAAGAGAACCAGAACTGATTGACTGACTCATATAGTTATTTTCTTATCGATATATTTACTTATTTATTTTGTGAACAGAATGTAACTTTCTGGATGTCTGCTGCCTGATATCCCAACTATCAGAACTATCTCAGCATTGTCTCTGAATAGCCGGGACACTTTTCTTTTGATGAGAAATACCTCGTCTCTTGCCCCGCGTTGGACTAGCTACTCGTATTTGAGAAATACCCTTCCTTCTGCGATATTTCTAATATTACTAGCTCTTGGTGTTATCTACAAATAATTATACCATCTTATGAAGGGAACTATTTCCCCTGTTATTATTAATATTGTTATTTCTACCGTTGCCCTGCTATGCTCATAAATTATTTCAATGTTAACACTATTTTTTTAATTTTACTTTCAATTTAATCATGGGTTTTGATATGCATCAGATAAGGAGTAAAATGTTGTATGCGAACGTGTAATTTTACAGAGAATGACGATTCCTGGAAGTTCTATTGATTAAAACCAATTATTGAACTAATGGCAACTGATATGAATGAACAGACTTTCTCAACAATAAAAATTTAGCATAGATTTAGAATAGAATTCGTAAGCTTACTACAATGTCTTCAGATGACTTCTTGGTTAAATCAACAGAATGCTGTCCGTGGAATGTACTTGATATCCCTATTATCGCGTTCCTGCTTATCATTCGAATAAATTAAAAATGTTCCGGAATGTTCTCAACGATTTAGTATTCAATAGGATTTAATAGTTTCCATAAAATCAATACGCGATCGCCACTTTCACTAGCTGTGCTTCACATGAAACACCTACGTGCGGCTGTCTATCTTCAGCTACTTATCGAAAATTCTTCCCATCTACGGAGCTATCCAAACATACATCCCCTCGAAACACGGAGTCTATTTGAATTCAAATTTCCAACTACATTAATAAAATTTACAATTCCATTCAATGCATATATTTTTACAATACCAAGCTATTCGACTAATCATAAGTTCCCATCTCAATATAATTTAAATAATACCCCAGCGTATGCTCAAAAATCTATTTGCCCACCAATTGCTTACGTGTATACGCTTCATATCTTTTAAGAAACTGATCCTTTGCGTCTTCTCACAAGACCACGTCTTTCAATTCCCTCTCCACACCCTTGACATGTAATGTGTTCGGGGCCGTGATTCTCCATCTGAAAAGCGTTATGTCACCAAGCATGGAATACTACACTTTGTTTATTGGTTGTCCTAACAACGTATATTCTTTGTCTTCCAAGCCTTCCATATTACTAACGCTTTATGCCCATTTTGACATTCAAATTCTATCATAATCATTATTATCTTTTTCTTCTATTATTATTATTATTATTATTATTATTATTATTATTATTATTATTATTATTATTGATCAGTTATCTTTTCCTGCACTAAGACAGCATATCAACAGAGTTTCGTGACCAGAATGTCAATGCATCCGTCATCAAGTCATCCCGGTACGGCGAATATTGCGAACGATGATGATCATCATAATGAAATGTCACAAGTAGTGGTGAGTTAAAAGATGTACAAAGAGCAGGTGGATGAACATGAGGCAGTGGAAACGGGAAAACCCGTCGGGGTTTTCGTATCGCGAACTCGCTTATCGCACCAAAACTCCACAGGGAGAGACCGGGATATGAATCCCAGTACCCCAGGGTAGAAAGCTAGGGCGCAACGTTACGAGTGGCCCAGAGCAAGTCCTCGGGGCCACGAGGATCTCCTTGGAGGCTGAGCGGTGCATTAAGTGGGTATCGGCGCATTGACACGGTTGATGCGTGCTCAATACGCCGACTGGCGAGGGCACCGCGCCGCCGCCCGCTGCCTCCGCTGCCCGCCCTGCGACCATGGACGACTTTCTACCTCGTCTCATTCATGATATCACCACAAAGGTATCGTTTCAACTCACTTGTCTGAACTCGCATTGACTCAAGTCATGCACGATCCGGTCAGGACCTTGCGCGTGAAAATTCGCGGATCCAATAATGGATTGGTGTGATTGATGGCGTGCTGTGACATATTGTCTGGACGTTAAGCGATCAAAATTCAGATCTTATGTCGATAGAGGTGGCAGACAGTCGGTTATATTCCTTTGTATATGATCGTCTATGTGAGGCAATAATTCACCAATGTGCAGTCCTTAAGGTTTCGCTGCTTGATGTTGGAAATGCAGGAATTACACGGTTAATTAAATGATGGATTAAGGAGTAAGCATTAGTAATATATTTTATTGTTCTGTTAATAATAAATATTAAAACTTATTATAAAACACTGGCCAACACAAAAAGTTCGTATTTTTTTAATCCTGCAAGTGTTACAGCCTACGAATAATAAATTAAATGAAAATATTTTTTCTTTATTTCATATCGTAGATTATGAGTGACATGTAATGTATTTTTCGGAGTATTTGCTCCATATTTTAGCGCAAATAACGTTTGTTACACAGCTGCGATGCACATTTGCGCAGAAAGCACCATGACTACATTACTGGACAACTTACATGCAGTGCATTCTCTGGAATTTAGAGGACAGTCCCGGTGACTCAGTGGTTCTTTACGTTCCTGAAAGTGTTTGTGGCAACGTAATAAATCACTATAAATCAAAGAGAGAGAAATCGTAGGAAATATAAAAAATTCAACTCTACTTGCAAAATGGTATCTAAACTGATTAACCATCTGCAATAAAAGATCTGCCCTGACTCCGTCTTCAGATTTTCGAATTCTTATAGACTCGATTGAAAATTTCACGTAAACCACAATGAAACACTTTCACTTGTGAATTTTTTTCTGTCACCCTCAGTCGTTGTAAATAACCTCTTTCAGCTTGAATAATTTGCGTTCTACCAGAGGCTTTAAAATTATCAATATTCGAAGATCTTGTAAAAACGTTTTATTGATGTTCACTAAGCATTCAATTCATTAGTTTTATTATCATTCTCAGATATTTCCATTAACTATAAGTACACGAAAAACTAATACAAATTAAATCAGGACAATGACTTGACAAGTAGTACGTGAGTTTATATTTCATAACTCATATTCACCAAGTATAGCAGGGAACAATGAAGGTTCTCTGGTAAGAGACCCACTTTACGAGGCCACCCGACTTTCTTCCCTTGTCATATTACCCATGCACTGTACCCCCGTTCGTAATTCGATCGTTCCGTTCGGCAAAAATCCCACATGAAGCCTATCGTTCTCTGGCGACCGCGCCCTGTCCCACAGCTCCCACCCAACGCCCTCTTCGGCCACGACGCCCGTCACCGGGTCTCGCGAAGGATAAAGAGACATGTGCAGCGGCTTCCACGCTGCGTTGTTCCACAATTACATCAGCGGTTAATGTTTCATGGACTTCATGGACATGGACATGGACATTTTTTCTTTATGAAGAAACGTGAAGTGAAATTATATTGAATTGTATTAAATATGAGACACATATTTTCATCATTTCTTTAAATACTTATTATATGGAAAAACACTTGAGAAAAAATTTAATATGTTCTTTTACTTGTTATATTCACAGAAGGATTTATATTCATAGGTGTTTCTAATTTATTATTTTTAGTGTATACATATAATTCATCAATTTTTATTTCGAGATTACCGTGTTACCTACAATGTAAAATCTATAATATATTTATTGGAATCCGATATTTCTTATTCTACTCTTATAAATTTCTATTTCACTTTCAAAAGTTATAGTATCCCCTCCTTTCCTTTCGGCCGTAGTCTTCCCCTTCAACCAAACAAAACGTGAGCATTTCTCTCTGTCCAATAACATTTTAACTTGTACCAGTTCCTTAATCTTTTAATTTTAATATATTAATATACACAAGAACTTAAAGTGTTCCTAATCACGCAGTTTTGAATGTTTATTTCGTTATAAAAGAAAATGCAAAGAAAAATATAATATAATTTTATGAAATAATAATTTACACTCACATTTTTAAAACTAGATGTTTATTTCTTTGACTTACAATTGTAAGTTATTATTTGATCATTTTAATATTTTATCTTTATAATCATATCTTTGTAAGTTAATTTTAAACCGAACTGTTGAATAGACAATATTTATTACTTCTTTCTTTAATTTATGTAATTATTGTTTCTACAAATTATCTACCTACTTCGTGATATTAAATATGGAAGTCGTTCGAATTTAGTTGGAAGGGTTGTTATGTGTGTATATCAAGTTGAGTCGAGCCGAGTCAGAGAGAAAGTAGTGCCTGTTGGTAGACACCCCGCAATAATGTTGAGAATTTTCTATAGCTATAATTATTTTCGAAATTAGAAACTATAACACCTAACCTGGGTTACTTGCAGGACTAGAGGAATTCTGATTTTACCCAGTCATAAACAGTCAAGTACCTTGAGCTCTGGGTGGATGTGAACAAACATTAATCGTCCAAGCGAACTACATGGTTCATCTTTGCGTTCGCAGAGGTTTAAAAATTTACAAGAATACTTTATACGTATCTATTTGAAGTACTATTTACCACCAATATTTGTACTGTGTATCTGATTTGTATCAATTTACACAGTTTTTTTTAAGATCATGGAGAAGGAGAACTGGCCTTCCTTCGTATTTGGCGGTTTTAAAAATGTTTATTGTGCATCTTAACTCATAAAAAGTCTATAATAGTTATATTTTGAGATATACGAATACTTTTTAAAGGTCTCTCTTTAACTACTCGGTCATGGAGCGATCACTGTGTTTACTTTGGGATAACTGTAGAGGAACACAACACGTAAGGACAACACGAGCACACACAAATATCCATGCCAAGGCGAGATTCGAAACTGCAATCCTTGAGCCGAGTCAGCTACGTCCCTACAGCCTTAGCGACCTCCTAAGACTGAACATTAAAGAGGTATCACAGTATTTTTTTCAACTCGTGCAGGAATTTCAGTTATAACATTTTCAAGAGTTGCAATTGAGAGACACGAGGTGCGTTCCAGTTGAGACTCGGAATCGACCAGGCACGAAAATGATTGGATCTGGATTCACAAACACTTAAACGACTCCGTGAGTAATGTTAAATGCCAACCTGATGACCGAGGGAGCTAACTATCGACTCAACGCCTCAATCCGAAGGTTCACATTTCGAATCCCGTTCCAAGTGTAGTTGTTTGTCCCTTGTCTTTCGCTTGTTCGCACAGATGGTGTCGCGTTTGGCTGTCCCCTTGCGACGAACCCGAAAAGTGTGTTAGTGTTCAGTAAATAGTTCAAGATAAACCCAGTTAGGATGTATAGGACAACCGGTTTCGGCTGGTAAAATCCTTAACCAAAATAGGAAACATAATGATCGTGAAAGTACTATTCATTCCCAATTCCCAGTTCGCTTCACAACTGATTTATTGCAGCTGTCATCCAGAACAACCAAATTTCGCGAACGACTCCATCACCCGCCGTGCCCAAACGTCGCGCCTTCCCTCGCGACTTCCCGGTCGGTCGGCGCCGCCGGCCTCCGCCTCGCAAAGGATTAGCGCGACACGGTGTATTGGCAGAAGCACGCGCCTCTCCCAACGGGGTCAGCGCTAGGACGCCCAGGAACGCGGCGCGGGCCTTGCACGCCGGCGACGACGACGACGACGGCTCTATAGCTCGCGCGCGACAATGAATGGGCGCGCCGCGCAGATAAGTGGACGCTCCGTGCCCCGCCGGCCGCCTCCGCGCGGTCGCCCGCCTCGCCTACTCAAGGAAATTGACTTGGGGCGCGACTTCATGCTCGATTGATAGATTCATAGTTAGTGATTCCGGGCGCATCAACTACTATGATCATTAGTCCTGTGTTGTGCGTGTTTTTGCTCGGGAAGTGGCGGTGGTCTTCCCCCACTAGAAGGCCACATCCGGCGCCGACCTACTGTCGGCTAACGGCTAACGGGTTTTTCCCAACCAGGTATCTCCCACCAGCGGGGCATCGCCCCAGCTGGGACAAGTTCTAAGTCCCCGATCGGTCTCCCGGTATGTGTGGTAGTGTAGTGGATGTTAGTGTGTGTGTGTGTGTGTGTGTGTGTGTGTGTGTGTGAAAGGGGTTAGAATGGTACAAGGAAGAGAAAGGAAAGCTCGCGCGCGGTCCGTGGCCCGATTGTTAGGGTACTGCTCCGGCATTCACCTGGTGTTGATCGGAGAATCCACGGAAAACTACCGATCAGAGCAGCCGGCCGCTAGAATTCTTTTCCAGACGGCAACTGAATTCGACCTAGCTATCTACTTAGTATCGAAAATCCTGCTGTCGGGACTCGAACCTAGGACCTCCCAGTCAGAGGCGCTGCAGCAACATCAGTTGATGCACTAAGCCACCGCTCCCGGCTTCACACTCGATGCTGGACACTTGTTCTATGCCGCAAATCATGCAAGCAACAGCCGATGTGACATGAATTTCTTAATAATGGTTTGCTATAAAAAGTACGAGTATATAAAATAAACGGTTTGTCTGTGATTTAAAATGCACCGCCCTAGGTCATTAAAAACCCATTCTGTTGTTTTTATAATTTTTGGCTGACTGACCGGGCCAATCTCCGGAACGGCTAGAATGAGGTAGGTCTCTCGATTGAAAGGCTTGTGTTTGTCGAGCGTAACTCTTACTACTTTTAGGTCATTATTTTCTGTTACGTAAACAAAAGTGTTTTATTGCAATGTTAATAAAAGTTTGAACACTACACCGTCAAAAATACAGAAATGTTACCTTCTACTTGAGTTTTCGTAAAAACTACCCCAATTTCGCTTCTCTAAGCAGACTTCAAGAGCAAACTATGAGGTTTTCCCAAGTATATAGAAATTTTAAACTGCACGTTTTGCGCCTATTTTAATTTTTTACTGAATTCTATATGATGTATTTTAATAATTTTTACTGCTTATCAATTCGGGCACTAAATATATAACACAATTCAAAGATATAAAACATTTTATTAATTTCACTAACAAAAAGAACTCGAGAATTTGTTCAAGTAACCACTTACCAGTCTTAACAGCCCTGAGAGGCAACAATGCTGAACGCGCAGAGGGAAAAAGAGTGTAAGTAAGTGGTTAACGGCCGGCGTCTGATGTGTGCGAACGGCAGCGCTCAGCCGCGGCGGAACGGAGATGGGCGACTTGAGCAAGTTGCACACCTTTCTTATACTAGAAATCTGAACGACGGTGTATTTTACGCGCATGTTTTCTTGAGCCGCGGAATATCTACCCCCACTCCTTTGCCAACATTAGTTGAATTAAGAATAAATGTTGCAACGAGCATTGTGGATAAAATCTGATAACCAGAACTGTTCACTCTCGTTTAATAGAAAATATTTTGCATCGTAAAACGAACAAATTTGATATATATATAAAAGAAAGTCGTGTTAGTTACACTTTATAACTCAAGAACGGCTGTACCGATTTGACTGAAAGTTGGTGAGCAGGAAGCTTAGGGCCAGGAGACGGACATAGGATACTGTTTTATCCCGTTCGACAGCGTTCCTGTGTGAGAACGCACGTTTTCGCGTGTGATTTCGCATGTTAGCGGTCATTGTTGCCTGTTGTAACCCATTGTTGTAACGCCGCACTGATAACAGAAGCCGATAATGATAGCCGCCTTTCGTTCGCCGTTATCTATATATATAAAAGAAAGTCGTGTTAGTTACACTATTTATAACTCAAGAACGGCTGTACCGATTTGGCTGAAAATTGGTGAGCAGGAAGCTTAGAGCCAGGAGACGGACATAGGATACTGTTTATCCCGTTCGACAGCGTTCCTGTGTGAGAACGCACGTTTTGCACGTTTTCGCGTGATTTCGCATGTTAGCGGTCATTGTTGCCTGTTGTAACCCATTGTTGTAACGCCGCACTGATAACAGAAGGCGATAATGATAGCCGCCTTTCGTTCGCCGTTATATCTATATATAGTCGTGTTAGTTACATTATTTATAACTCAAGAACGGCTGTACCGATTTGGTGAGCAGGAAGCTTAGAGCCAGGAGACGGACATAGGATACTGTTTATCCCGTTCGACAGCGTTCCTGTGTGAGAACGCACGTTTTTGCACGTACGCAGTGCAACAAGGATAGTACAGTTTCTCACAGTGAGTGCGACGCGAGAAAAGATGGGACCGACTGTTAAGGCGGAACAGAGTTCGCCGGGTCAGCTAGTCTATATATATAAAAGAAAGTCGTGTTAGTTACACTATTTATAACTCAAGAACGGCTGTACCGATTTGACTGAAAGTTGGTGAGCAGGAAGCTTAGGGCCAGGAGACGGACATAGGATACTGTTCATCCCATTCGACAGCGTTCCTGTGTGAGAACGCACGTTTTCGCGTGATTTCGCATGTTAGCGGTCATTGTTGCCTGTGGTAACCCATTGTTGTAACGCCGCACTGATAACAGAAGGCGATAATGATAGCCGCCTTTCGTTCGCCGTTATCTATATATATATATATATATATATATATATATATATATATATATAAAACAAAGTCGTGTTAGTTACACTAATATCAGAGCGTTTTTTTGAAATTCTTCTTTGTTTGAGAGAAAAACACAAATCTGCAATAGCTTTATTATCACGAGTGCAACAAGGATAGTACAGTTTCTCACAGTGAGTGCGACGCGAAAAAAGATGGGACCGACTGTTAAGGCGGAACAGAGTTCGCCGGGTCAGCTAGTTTTGATATAAAATTTCGTGTCATAACAACCAAACTCCTCACTCCTCGCGCAGCGAGCGAAGCGAGGACTCAAGAAAACGTGTGCGGATAATACCAAACACTTTCCTTATCTAAGATATTATATATACTTTATCATAGGCGTGCTCACAGGGGGGCAGTGGGGCCATGTCACCTCTGAAAATTTTGAAAGGGGCCCTATTCTACCGTTAATGAAACATTTTCTTTCCGTAAATGTGATTTTCCCCTTTTCCTGATTTTCTAAGCCAACTCATGATTTCTGTTGCGATACGGGGAGAATTTTTTCGTGAGTTCCCAAATACAAGCGTTAAGATACTGTACTGAAAATCTTGCTAACGAAACCAGAAGAAAATGGAGAAAGAACCATTTGTTCTCTCGTATACATCATTCGTAGTAATACGAAAAAAAGCCAGAAGTACTCTTTGCCTGGAAGACTAGAATTTGTTGCCGCGTTGTTGACGCAAGTAATTACTATCATTACTGTCACTGAGTAATTACTATATTTGTCAAGTCTCATCACGTCACAGTCAGTCAGTGCCTTTTATCCGTTCGTCCAGGGGCTCGACGCCTTTTGGTCCCGGGGTTCCTAGCCGGTCACCCAAACAGGGCCAATTCGCTTACCTTCGTGACTTCACGGTAAACGTAGTGCGTAATTTGACTAGCGGCGCCAAATAGTTTGAGGTTAACGTTAAGGCCGTATATGGCGGCACCTCCGTAAATTAATCTAATCCTCTCAGTTCTGACCTGAACTTGTGCGTAACCCTGGTCTAAACGCGTGTGTTCCCGTCTATCTTTGGTCCAGGTGTCTCCAAACTACGGCCCGCGGACTACATCCGACCCATGGTTGTACTGCATGTGGCCCGCCAACCCAAAGTATATTCTAATTCAATTTAATCGTGGCACAGGCTGTAACATTTAATTGCAATAAATAACCTGTTCTCCTATTGTTATCCTCTTTGGTCAACATACCAGCCAATAAGACACATTTTAATAATAGATGAAACAAAAATTCAGTCTCAAATTAACTTATCGTTACAATCTAAACAACAATTTCCTTGCTCTCATTGAGGTACATTTTAAAATTATTTATCATTTTTGTGTTTTAGAAAATAAGTGACTGTACTTAAATTTTGAAATTTTAAAATTGTAATTCTCACAAGTATTAATTATTAGAAATGTTATGTCCAGAATTGTGTGCTCGTATGCGCTTTAAGAATTAATTTTTTAATTGTTACTGTTTTTCTGTTCTTTAGTCAAAACTTAATTTAACAAATAGGCGATACATTCCATCCTATAATTGATAATTTGGCCATCGAGGCTCTTAAAAAATGTCTACCCAGCCCCAGTAGAAGAAAGTTTGATGGTCTTTGCTTTGGTCGATGGCCCTAACGCCACAGTTTTGGGATGGCCTAACAAAGACATTCCCTTCAGTGAGATAATGATCATACACAATACTATTCAGAGGACACTTGAACACCCTTGCACCTTCTCAAAACAACAATATTATTCGTTATTCGTTAGGCATATTTACTGACCGTCTTTTTCGTGATCTGGGGTAAATACACTTCTGCAGAATTGCTTCTATTTGAACACTTCCTTCTATTAAGTATTATTTTTTGACTGACAATGGCGTAATTTCTAACTGTAATTGACCACTATTTGTACTTTCAATTGAAATCATTCGTTTACCAAATAATGCTTAAAAGATAGAGCTACTAAAATTATAATTGAAAAGGGCACTTTCGTTCATTGTGATAGAAAAAATCTTCAAATCTTAACGCACATTGAGATGATTTTAATTTATTGTGACCACACGACGCGTTTGTGCAGATCTCCACAAAAGGCCACTCTACATGCAAGCCAAAATGTTCCGTGTTCCGCTGCTGATAAAGCTCATTGTTTACGATGACGATATTGTGCGACTTCAACGAAGTACAATGGAGAATAATCTGTGGTACGTATCACGATGTATTTCCATGAAAAATAAATATTGATGAAAGATAATGTGAATTAAGGAACAATGGTATGAAAGTTTTTGAGACATGTTCTTGAATAAGGCAATGAATTATTCAGTACTACTTTGAGAGATATTAAAATTATAACTAAGGAAGATGTTATCAAATTAGAGATAGTAATGCGTATGATAGGTAAACCAGGAAATTCTCTTTTCGTTTCTGTCACACGCACTAAAGAAGAAATGTGTTACATTATAATCATACAAAGGAAAGAATTTTTAGGCAGAAATACCTACTACAAAATTACTTCCGGGGTTAGTACAATTCGAATATCAAACCAAAACACTAATCATTTTTAGCAATTACTCAAATTCTTACAGAACATAAAATTACTTTTAATCACAAATAATTTAATTTTATTATACTTTTATTTTTATTATACGTATTTTGAAACAAGAACCAATTGAATTTAATTCATATTATTAATTATTATTATTATTATTATTATTATTATTATTATTATTATTATTATTATTATTATTATTATTATTATTTAATGTCTACTATGTATATTTGTTAATTAAGATGAGGATAAGATAATTTGTTTTAAAATATCTGACGTATGGGATAGAAGAACAAAATTAGTAAATTAAATGTGTTCGACATCAATAAAAATGTGAAGGGGCTACGCAATATTTCACATGACATTAAAACTGGATTGTTTTTTTCTCTAGATAACATTCTCATTTGAATGTGACTCAATGAGTAACAATATCATTTTATTTCGTATTTTACACATTCTACATTTTACGAATTTCTTATTTTATGCATTTTTATGCATTTCTTCGCGTGCGTATCATGTATATTCAATTAACGCTTGTGATTATTACGTATACCGATATCATTTTGGAATTTTCCTTCATTATACAATTTTTAGATACAGTAAAAACATTCTGAAAAATTAACAATCGCTGGCCAGTGTAGTTTCGAAACACGTAATTTACAAATTCGAAACATCAATTAGGAATGTTTTACTTCTCAGGAAATTACAATATCTTCGGCAAGTTCCTTTGCAGAATCATAGACAACTCGCACGGCACACATGACGCAACACATTATGCCTTTCTCACGCCGGGAAGACAAGCTCAGAGAAACACATGGCCGGGGGCGCCTGTTCGCCTTCATTTCTGGGCTCGCATGAAACAGCGCGGCAGGCAGTGGTCTGAAAAAGGCCCAAACCCGCGCATATCCCAACGCCTCTATTTTTAATATATTTACAAGCCACTACATTACTTCAAATTCATGTAAGGCAATAAAAGTTGATTTCTAATAAAATGCAAGTGTTTAAACACATTGTTATATTTTCTTCCTCGTGTGTTTAGTGCATTGTTTCGTAAAAGTAATTTAGAGAAGATTATGTAATGCTGCAAATGTCAGTGACGAAATTTTGGCAGAAACTCACGTTGTTTTATGATTTCTAATACAGAAAATGTGTTTGTGTGTGTGTTACTTTTCCTTTTGGAAAAACGACAGTCTCTTTGACCGACTTGTTCGTGTGTGAATAACATTAGGAGAGAGAATATTCCCCAAAATTACAGAATATGATGTTGCAGAAACACTAGGGTACAGTAATGTCAAAATTACATTTTACGAAAAATGATGCTATTTTTCCTCTCCAGATACGAATAATAGTATCTACAAGTAACAGATTCTCGTATAAACGGTTCCCAATTTTGCAAGGGGCAACTCATAGCAGCTGATCTTCAAGGGAACATAATTATTTATTACTGCCATTTTACAACATATATTCTGTCATTTTGGTTTGTGTTTTAATGGGTCTTGAATGTTAATGTCGTATAAGCAATTTATAGTTGGGGAGACAGAACGCTTGTGGATAAATTAATTTAATGACAATATAAAATATCCTTTGAAGAGTTGAAAGACATTTCATAATGTATATAATTTTGCATACACTTATAGAAATTAAAAATGTACCGTAAAGGAAAGATTAAAAGAAACAAACAGTACTATATTTTCTCTACTAGTTTACAAGACGTTTGATTCCGTCAAAATATCGATCTCAGATAACTTTTAAACGTATAGCATAGCTTGAAACAAACTTTTTTGTTTTAGTTTCTAGTCATTTATTGTTTTTTGAATTGAAACTAATCAATAAATTTAAATAAAAATACAGTAAAACTTGCTCAATGTGGTATCTCAAGGGACTAGTATTTTCTCCGAATTAGACAAGATTCCGCATTACGCTATGTAATATTGTAGAGAAGTTAACTGGGAAAGCCATGAAGAAGATGTGGTCAAACCAAAGGAATAATCTCAAAGCAAGCACAACTCATAAGAAAATTGGTGAATTTTTTGCTCTCAAAACGTAAGAAAACCTCTCATGTCGTGAACAAATAACCCTTTCACGCATTAGATCTGGTCATACCAAATTTTCCCATTATCATATATACTAGAGAAAAATCCTAACCCAGTATGTACCTCTTGCAATTGCCTGCTGAATATTAATCACGTCCTCCAGGAATGTCCCCAGTACAATTCTGTCAGACCTCAATTTTTGATACGGAAAGTTTTACTTCTATTCCAAGTTATAATGTTTACCAAAGTAATTTAATAAAATTTTGTACAGAAATAGGCGTTTTGGGAAATATTTAACTGTAATAGAATAATGTGATCTCCTAGTCCTTTCTGTAGTAATTATCAGCGATGTAATTTTTATGTTTATGTTTTGTCTCCATAATCTGATGATTATTGTAATGAAACTTCAGCATTGTAAAAACTTAATATTGTCAATGTAAAATGTAATATATTGTATTTATTTAGTGGGTAAGGAGCTAGCTATTGATGCGGCTTAAAATACTTTTTTTTAAAAATTGTAGAATACATTTTTGGCATGACTGCGATTCACATTCACATTATACATATTTCCGCATTGAACAAGTTTAACTTATTAAAAAATTATTTTCAAAAACCTATTCTTTGTTTCAAAGCGAGTTTTGGGGCGCGGTTCGGATCAGAGTGCAGCGCGGCGCTTGGGACCTTCGCGAGCGTAGTGCGCGATAGCGATTCTCATTTGTTTCGCCAAGTTAGAGCCCCGCGCGCCGCGCCTGACACGAACACACGCGACACCTGGACGCGGTGACCTCCCCACACAACGGGACTTCTTTTTTTTCTTTTTACTTCTGACAATATAGGCACGTGTGGCGAGTTGGCTGATGGAACGGGACATAGTGAAATTATTTCTGAAACAGAGAATGGAGCGGGACATTAACAAATTGTTTCTTTCGAGAAGGCTTGAGTACTTTATGAATTCGTTTTCAAGGATTTCGATGAAAAACTTCAAAACTTGGTAATATTCGAAATTCTGGAAATTAGAAGGTGCTGAGAAACTTCGGATTGGAGAAAATGAAGTATTCATGCCATCTGTAATCAATTTGGAAAAATGCTCCCAATAGATGTTGCTAGAACATATATGCACTATTATGTTCGAAAATCAAAAATCTGAATAACCTTTTCTACCATATCACACGATGTCATTGTCATTCATTAATTCGTAAGTTTTACTAATGTGTCTTTAAAAACTTTGATTTTTGAACATCCTTTTTGCAGTTTAGCTTCCGTGTTTCGTCAGTTATAGCTAGTGTTTAATACGTGAAGGAAAGATGTTTGTTACACGTCCTTATAATGCTAATTCACTGTCTTGGATAAGTATCTGCAAGCAGTGCTTACCTACATTGAACTGAAACTTTCAAATGATACCTTCAAACAGAAACTTGCTTGCGTTAAGAGAGAAATCTTATCTGCCTTTCCTCATTTCTCAACTTTGTATTATGACTGACTTGGCAATACCAAGTAATATAACTTCGTTTCACTTTACAGGCGTATTTTTTATAAACGCTTTCTGAGTGCTGAGAATTCGAGGACTAATGTAATTAAGAACGATTTCAGAAAATATAATGAATTCACGTATGGTTGGTTATTTTACACTTTCAATGTGAGATTGTAAAACTTCGAACTTTTTCAACAAAATTTTTTACATTTGCAATATGTACACATTACAATTTTTAATATTTTAGAGCATATCATTTTCGGAACACCATTATAAGGTTATGCCGTCAATTATGATTGTTGAGAACCTAATCACGCACATTCAAAACACTGTTTAACCGCTAAGTGCTCCGCGCGCCTTCTCCCATCATAAAAATCACGTGGTTCGCATGACGATTGTGCGCAAAAAAAGAAAGTGAACGCGTTGGACAAGGACGGCGAATAGTGGGTCAACGAAAAGAAAAGACACGAGACTGCGGTTCGCGCGCCAACCAGTAATGCAGATCACCACCTTCGTATTTAACCCCCCTCCCAACGTCCGGCTCAGCGCCGACTCACCGTCTCGCTCCAAGCCGTTCCAAGCACTCCCATCTCGCTCAGACCCGTCCTGCTTCGTCTCGCGCCGCTCTGGCTATTCCGTAATGCCCAACCCTGCCATACCTCATCCACACTCTCCCCGTCATGGCCATCTCCGGCCTATTTTCTTCAACACAGACGGCTGATACTCCAGTCTGTACTTCACTGTTTTCTCCTAATCGATACATACTGTATTGCTACACCGCTGTATTCCTCCTGTATTGTTATCCTGCCCCTATCGCTGATTGGAGGAGAATTCTAGCAGTCGGTTGCTCGGAACGGTAGTTTTCTATGGTTTCCTCCTACCAATACCAAGTGAATGATGGAGCAGTACCCTAGCAAACGGAACAGGGACCGCGCGCGATCTTTTCTTCCTCTTCGTTGTCCTATCTCCACTTAGACACTCACACGCACTTCATTACGTGTCTATTCATGTCGGTAGATCAGTCGAGAGCTTAGAACTTGTCCCGACTGAGACAGTGTCAAGATGTTGGGAGATACCTGGTTGAAGAAAACCCGAGGATCCCACTTGTAGATCGGTATCGTATCTCACCGTTCAGCTGGGAAAGAACTCCGCCACACCACATGTTAAAATATGCACGACACTTACGGGACTAACATCTATTTGCGTTGACGAGCGGAAACACAGAATAATCAAACAGTTTCTCGTGTTTTACCTTGCCCACCCCTCATTGACGTGTGTCGCCTCTCACTAAACTACATTTCCATGCCCCGCACTGCGCAGCCTTAAACGCGAATATGGTCTCCCCCGACCCAGTATGTCCATTTCCCTATTCAGCACTGTTTTGCCCCGAACCAATCCCTTCTGTCCCAATCGTATTTGATATGTTTAGCCCATGGCATTCTTCTTCTCCCTGCACTAAACTTCGCTCTCCAATTTCCTCTTTGAGTGGCTCCGCATTGATTTCCCCGCACCTACACTTTCTTCTTCTTTCTCGAATTCGTCTTTCACGCCCTGCTCGCACCTTCTCCTCTCTGTGCTGACCTGCCTCGCATCTTCCAGTCTGTCCCGTTCTGAGTATAGAATAATGTCCCTATAGAACTGCTCTGCATCTTCCAACAAACACTGTCCAGCCCTGCTCAGCTGGACTCTACTTGTCTCAGCCCGGGCTAACTCACACTGCTGTGTGCCCCTCCCCCCCCCACACACACTCACTTTACTCCGTCCTGCTTCCATATCAATATCCTGTCTTCTTCCGGGCGGCTGCTCTGATAGGAATGTTTTCGATATTTTGTCCGATCAATATCAGGCGAATGCCAGAGTAATATCCAATCAAACGGGCCATGGACCGCGCTCGTTCTTTCCTTGCTCATTCTTGTCCCTTCCTCTACACTTACTCTTATATAAAATGCACTACCACATTGTCGTAAACCTGACGGGAGCTTAGTAGCTTGTCTCAACTAACAATGGTGTCCATCTGGAGAAGATACCTCGAGATGAAAACCGTGCGAACCATCGTGTAGGGTGTTGGTCAGATCTTGCATTTCAGCTAGGGAGAAACTTCGCTACTTTCCTGGACATAGCATTCATTACACTTACGTGACTAATCGAAAATTACGTACATGAAAACATTTAATAATTAGTGAATAAATGTGGAATGTTCACCATTAGATTTGGCAAACGATTTACACCAAAAGATTCGAAATATTTTGAAAGGCAGTCTCACTCTGCACTTTGAGCTCACTAGAAAACTTCTTTGAATTGCATTGACTTCTAATTGAATTGAATTGCTATTTAATAGTTCGCGCTTTTCATTAATTTCTCCCATTAGCACCGACATCTCACACACGAGACATCGATTTAATGTGTGCTCATGGTATTTTTTGTTGAACATTGGGATTTGGAGATTAAAGGATTTGTTGAACATTGGGATTTGAAGTTGATCATTGTAATGGGATTTTTTGTTGAGCAACAACTGAATATGAATGAATCTGAAAATGAATGAATAGGTGCAGGTTGCTGTGTATGCGAGGGTTCCTGGGTCTGTGTATGTATGTACGCGTGTATATTTGTATGTATGTATATTTGTGTAATATGTAAGTTTATTTATCTATATGTTAGTATATCTGTATTTTCCATTTGTAGTATAGGAATGTAAATGCCATCTACATATCTAGGTAATGACGAAGATAATTTGTTTTTTATATTGATTTTTTATACATTATTCCTTTTTTTGTAATTGTATTTGTAATTGTAACTGTACTTTCATATTTCAGCATTCTGCCACCGGGCAACATCTGCCCAATTGTTGAATAAAGTTATATCTATCTATCTATCTATCTATCTATCTATCTATCTATCTATCTATCTATCTATCTATCTATCTATCTATCTATCTATCTATCTATCTATCTATCTATCTATCTATCCATCTATTTAATTGCTTGCACGAGTAGGTCGGCATCGGATCTCACTTTCCAGTGAGAGAGCCATTTCTTAAATATAACGTGCACTACACTTAAGGGACGAATGACTCCAGTAATTTACGCGCTCGGAATGAACAAATAGACATTCTCTGACACAGCCCCGCTTCCCGCAGGGCGGACAATCGCCTCGTCAGTCTCTGCTGTTAGGCCCCTGGGCGGTCGCTTGGCGCTGCGTCATCTTCTTAGAGGCGGCGGACTGGGCGACGCAGCTCCATGACGCAGACGAAGCGCTGCGGGCGAGAGGACAACAAACGCACGAATGGGGACGAAGAGCGTCTCACGAGCGCGATGATTCACTGGCAAATTGGCACTGGGCGATACGCAACAGGTAGCCGAATTGCCCGGGGCAGTCGTCCTTACGAGTCTTTGCCAAGATACGAAGATCATTGCATGTGTACACTAGCTTGTTAAATAACGTTATTAATCATGTTCCACTCGTACCTTCTATTACCTGAATCTACACAGTCGTTAAAATTAGTACACATCTTATTAAAATGGTTACGGACGTGCAAGTTGCGCCTTTGTACTTACACAACTTTTTTTTTCTAGGGCTTTTATCCAGCCGACAGCCGGTTGCCCTTTACGTACCGAAGAGACGCATATTCGACCATACACTAGACAAACACTTGCGGGCTCCTCTGATCTGGGGTCATCAGTACGCGAGGCCCTCCGCGACAACACACACACAAAGTCAAGGGACTAACAGCCATGCCCAAGGCGGGACTCGAACCCGCGACCCTTCGGACCGAAGCGCTGAGTCGGTAGTCGCTCTTAGCCACCTCGGCCATCCAGGTCGGCTCACAGAACATTTTTTGAAATGTTTAAATAGAAAGTTACGCTCAAAAATGTTATTTCTACATCATTATATGTGTAATGGCTGATATAAAAGGATATGATATGATATTAATGAAATTAAAAAAATATTACTACCCGCACGAGGAATATAACGCAGATGACCCAGAGAAAACGTCACTGCCTAAGTAAATTAAATCGTAAAGAGCTGCCTTCAACAGTTTCTCAGATTATCATACATATCCCTGTTGCACATGTTTCTCACACATTTGCTCATTCAGTTTCTCCTAGAGGGAATATCTATTAGCATATCGTACATTATACAACACTTATTTTATCAGAAAATGAAGCGCATATCAATATTTTTTTCTATTAATCAAAGCGAGTGAACATTCAGATGGATTCTGAATTAAACCTTAATTTTTAAGGAATAAAGGGGATTTTTCGTAAAGAGAAAATAGAAAAAACGACAGAGAAAAGTGCAAATTGCAGCGGATGAATCGTCAACCTCTTCTGCATAAACACACATAAGAGTCGCCTAGGAAAAGGGATTTTCCGTCGTTGGCCTCCACATTAACTGCTAGACCGTAAAACATTAATATAAAACTAAGTCCGTAATAAGAACTACTTAACGTAGAATCCGTACCCTAATGATTTACTTTCGGACCGCAAACACACTCACAACACGGTGCAACATGAAAGACAAAAGGACGCACATGTCCTAAAATAGTTTTCATTAAGCAAGCCATCAGTGTAATAATAGTAAAACACGTTCGTTACTGCATCATCTTATAGCTTCAGTTACATTGTATTATCCATTAAGGAAGCAGTTTGCTGTAATGCGCGTTTCTCTTTAATGGAAATGCTTAGTACCAAGCGCGAGACTTGTTTGTGGAGCGTCGATAACCGCAGGATACGCCGTCATCTGTTAAGCTCGTCGTTTCACGCATCGCCCACATTAATCGCGCAGAACAGACGACGTCCCTGGATCGATGGGTCAACATTGTTGCACGAATCATGACACCTCGACGTAATGCATTACTTGCTTTTGCTAAAACACGTCAGAATCCGTTCGGAAATGTTCCATGAGGGGGAATTACTGCCGTCTATCAGAGGAACCTTTCCCACAAGTGTTTTGCCCTACGGTTTCTTTTAGTAATCTTTCAGTTTCTTTCAGTGTACTCAATATCAGTTTTACTTCCAGGTACAAATTTATCAGAAAATGTTCGTTTGATCTTACTTCTTTGGCCCCAATGGCCCCTAGACTTCTATCCCACCCGGTCAAGACTTATTTTTACTTTTTCGCCCTTACTTTGTAAGAAGAGAATGTATTCTAATCGTGCGCTGGAAAACGGCGAATTTTCGGCACAAAAACTCGTACTGCCTTTGCGTGAAGTCTCAACATTTTCTAAATTTTCTCAAAATTGCTCCCTCGTAGCGCCAAATATTTTTATTATATTTCGTCCTCGGATAGCGTAAAGAACGCTTAAGAGAATGAAATGGTGCAAGTTTCATTTTCCTTAAAAGCCCTGATTTTTAGAAAATTCCAAAAGTCCATTTTTTACGCCGCCTTCCTATAACTACAATGTTGATGATTGATATACTTTCCTTAATTAAATATGTTCTTTAACTACGGGTTTTTAAAGAAGATCATTTACATTTTTCGAATATGTGAGTATTTTTCCAATAAGTGAATGTTTCGAGTAAGAGCGAAACATAGGCAATATTTTTTTATGGCACCACTGGCACCAATTTTTTTCTTTAAATTTTCTCCTCGTGTCAATCAAAGGACGGTAAAAAATGATGCTAATATCAACTCACTCTATTTTTGAAAATGGCAAAACTTTATCACTTCAAAACTATAAAATTGAAGATGAAGATTTTTGTCTTAAACAAAACATGTTCTAAAAATATTAGCTCTCTAAAAAAGGTAATGTACAAAGTTTTTTAAAAACGTGTAGTTTTTGCGTTTTTGTGTTTCAAAGTAATGCTATTTGTAGAAATCATTTTATAAAAAACCCCTCAATTTTTTTCTATTAATAGGACAAGGAAAACTTAAAAGAATGGCGCATGTCTCATTTTCTTTGAACTCTCTGAATTTATCATAAAATTGCAAATTTAGAAATAATGCGAGAAAGTATGTACTGCTGTAGCACCACTAGATCTCTAAGTGCAACCATCGAGTTACATACCCCTCCCCCATCTCAAAGATGCGCGCCTATTTCTATCATGTATTGGTATATTCTAGTATATTCGGACTAGAAGAAACTCGTGAGTACATCTACGCTTAGTTCGATTTAAGGTGGTTCCACACATTAGGCACTCGACGAGTAGTGAGCTACTGCTCGCCCAATTCCGAGCAACTGATGTACTTGGCGAACATTCCTATCCGTTGATGAATCCGAAAGGCTGACGCGTGGTAGGAACGTCAAGCACCGAATATTCGTTGCTCGGCAAATACCAAGCAACTCTTGCACTACTCGGGATCTGGCGAGCGGTCGCTTGCTTCTCTCCGATTATCGAATGTGTAGAGCCACGTTTAGAGGAAGAGTGCCAGGACGCATGCATCAGAAATGGCACTAATCCTGCAGCCCGTAGACGCTTACGTCAAGCACACTGGATTCGTTCACACTCACACAAAGTTCTGGGAAAGGAAAGCATTAAGGCACAAACTAAGAGATGCATGCCTTACGCAAGGTTCGAACCTACCGTCAAGAAGTAACACGTACTAGGCCTTAGCGCCAAGCACCTGCGCCACGCCAGGCCGGCCAGGTATTGAAGAAAGGGTGTTGGAAGGTGAACATGGTGGCTGAGAGCTCGGTGGTTATTGCAAGTGATGTTAAACTTTGTAACCGAATATAGCCTTAGGTCTGCAGCAAATACATAATGCGTACACGATACAGCTCACGATGACAATGTGTTCCCTTCACACTGCATGCTGAACGTTAGTATGCGCAAGTTTCCTAAAACATCCTAATAAGGCAAAAGACGTCTTTCTACGCCATTATACCTTTTCATTCAAACTGAAGTCGCGTTAAAAACGAATCATATCATTGAATGGAATGGAACTCTTCAAAATGTTTCTTTTCCCACAACCTGCGTCACAACCTATTCACAAGCCAGAATCGTTGAACCAACAATTAGAAGTTTCAAGAAGGTGATTCAAAATTACCTTCGATCTTGCGAGTTGAGGCTTCTGTTATCCACGATGTCAGTTCTGCGGAAAGAAATTAGGAAATCGTCACTGTTATGAAATTATCGTAGAAATATTATACTGGCAATAAGAGAGTCAAACGCTTATTTACTGCCCTACGATGAAAATGCAAAGCCCACTGTAAGAAGGCTGAAATGCTCTCACCATGACGTATTATTTTCTTAAGGTGCATCGTGTGACTCTTTAGACACCATTAAAATGGTCGGGAGAATAAAAACAGTGAGTGTCACAGACTCAGCGCTAACATTAAGCGCGCCACTTTCGCCATTTCCTCAGGGTCATCACTTCGGCTCAAGGAAGGATTTCTTTCCGTGCTGAAATGGTTGAGTGCATTGGAAGATTTGTCACTATAGGGAGCGTCATCCTTCTTTCTTAGCAGAATACCCTTACAATTTCACAAGGACAGACTATAACACATGACTTATCAATGCGTTACGCAACTGTCTTTCAGAGGTCGGAAGACACTTTTGAATAATCATGTATTCCTTGGAACATCCCAAAACACTAATGAACGAAATGAGAAGGTGAATAAGAAGGGACCGGGAGCGGTAGCTCAGTACATCAACTGATGTCACTGCAGCGCCTCTGATCGGGAGGTCCTAGTTTTGAGTCCTGACGGTGGCAGGATTTTCGACACTAGCTTTTGAGCTAGGTCGAATTCAGTCGCTGTCTGGAGGAGAATTCTAGCGGCCGGCTGCTCTGATCGGTAGTTTTCTGTGGTTTCTCCGACCAACAAACGGGCCACGGACCGCGCACGATCTTTCCTTCCTCTTCCTTGTCCTATCCTATGCCTTTAACACATACACACACACACACACACACACACACACACACACACACTAATATGCACTACACATATTCCACATATTCCGGGAGACCGGTCGGGACCTTAGAGCTTGTCCCGGCTGGGGCGGAGCCCCGCTGGGAGGAGAGTCCTGGTTAGGAGGAAACCTCGCTAGCCGACGGTAGGTCGGTGCCGGATCTCGCTATCCAGCGGGGGAAGATCACCGCCATCTCCCGAGGAAAAAATGTTCCCTACACTTACGGGATATAAGCTGTTGACTCACCAGGAATCACTAATTAACCAACCAACCAACCAAATAAGAAGGGTAGTTATTTCAATTGGTGTCAAATATTTATCTATGCCTCAAAAGCAAACGTCGTTACATGTAGCCAATCCCAAAAATGATGACCGGGTCAGCGTTGGCATCTAGTAACACAAGTCTCCAAACTACCGAATCTCCCTCACCGAGCATAACTCCGGAATTCGAGCACGTATCCGCCACAAGGGAGACGGGCAGTCGGTCGCCTCCGCGCCCCCCGCACGCGGTCACGGAGCTCTTAACCCCCGTAATTGGGCGATTCCTCAGCGGCGCGGTGCCCCGGCGGCGGCGGCGGCCGCGAGGGCCTTTTTTCCGCGGCGCCCGCGAATACCGGATAAACGAGTTCCCCAAAGTGCCTGGCAATAAATCTCCAAGAACATTTCGCATTTCGGGTGGCGCAACCGCACACGAACCCCGCAGGACGGGAAGTTCGCTTCGCGTAGAGCAGACCTCCTCAAACTTCTTTTGTTCGAATGAATATTGGGCGCTTTAAGTACATACGTCATTAGTTCCGTATGCGTAGTGGTGATATTCCTCCTCCCCTACTGGAACGTTAGATCCAGTCCGACCACCACGTCGGTTCTCCGGAGTTTCTCCCTTATAAGAATATTCTCCAGCCGGAACAAGCTGTAAGCTCCCGGCTGATATCTCATGTGTGGGAGTATAGAGCATGAAAATACGTATGTGTGTGTGTGTGTGTGTGTGTGTGTGTGTGTGTAAATGTGTTTAATTTGACCGGGAGAGGTGACCCAGTGTATCAACTGATGTCACTGCAGTGCCTCTGACCGGGAGATCGAAGGTTTGAGTCCCGACAGCGACAAGATTTTCGTCACTAGCTTGTAAGCTAGGTCGAATTCAGTCGCAGTCTGGAGGAGAATTCTAGCGACCGGCTGCTCTGATCGGTAGTTTTCAATGGTGTCTCCGATCAACATCAGACGAATGCCGGAGCAGTACCCTAACAAACGGACCGCGCGCGATCTTTCCTTCCTTTTCCTTGTCCTATCCTCACTCCTTACACTCACACTTACACTAACACTAACATTCACTACACTACCACACATGCCGGGAGACCGATCGGGAGCTTAGAGCTTGTCCCGGCGGGGGCGGTGCCACGCTGGTGGGAGATACTGGCTGGGAAAAAGCTAGCCGACGGAAGGTCGGCGCAGGATCTCGCCATCCAGCGGAGGAAGAACACCGCCACCTCCCGAGAGAAAGCATACACTACACTTACGTAACTAATGACCATACTAGTTGACGCGCCCGGAATCACTAACAAACAAACAACCTTGAGTGATTTGCTTATGTATGAATCAACAAAAATTTCTAGTGGTTTCGATTGTAATTTAATTCTGATGTTCCAGGAACTTGTCAGTTATCGTTCTTCAATTTCTTAAATTTGTATTAAAACTACTTTCTAAAAAACAGTCGTTTTAATGCTTTTATTTTGAATCACCAAATTACTTTGTAATTAATTTAATAGCGATAAGCTTTTGAATTAAAATTGTGCATTTAATATAATTACATCTTTGTATTGAATAATAATCTTACTGAATGATAAGATTGGCCGGGCATTTAAAACCTCCAAAGCATACATTATTTTTATATTTCAACTAATATAATTTACTAGAGGCCTTCTTTTAAGGCGATTAATAAACAATACATAGTATTAAGAAAATATATTGTTAATGAAGATTAATTTTTATTTTGATTGAATATTTAATGTTAACAAACATTTATGACAATAAGTAATTCTACAATAAAATGTTAATGATAAAAAATCTTCTCATGCTGACAGTCCGGGAATCTATCCGGTAAGCATCCATAAGGTTTTCTAATTCAGGTGCAAGCCGAATGCTCAAAAGTGTTGAGTAAGTGAAGAGGAAAAGGGATGTATGACGATCATTATATTCTAGTCATCTAACAATATTATCAATTATAATTTTCTCACAAATCAACGCATTTGATTTTACAAGAACTAAAAAAATAACTTCGAAAAGCTATGCAAAGACTTTCATTTCCTTTCTGCAGCCAGTGAAATCAAAGGAACTTGCTAGTCTACAATCTCGCAAAACTTTATTTTCTCTGTCCATGTTCCACAGAGCGATTTAGCTCAGGTCATAAGATGTTATAAACCGGAGGTGTTATAAACTCAGACCACAAAATGTTTCCAACGACTAATAACTTGTGTCCAGTTCACTGAAAGTCACGGTTTAAGTTTCCAAATCTATGTGGGGTCTGCTCTATAATAACGCGAAATAAGCACACGAATGTCTTTGCCAACTGGTTGTATATGCATCAGAAAATACAGCCAAACATACTAAATATGAGAAAACGATTTCTTTACTATGTTTGGAAGAATTAATGTTCTTAATTTTTAGATGTCTTCAATTTTCTTTTTAAATGCCTTTTCCATATTAAATTATTATTTTTATACTGAAATATGAAAACAGGAATGTTCCCTGTTTGACTTTAGTCATTTTATAAACTGTAATGGCGACAGCTACGGAAGTCATTTAAAAAGTCTGGTAAATTTCTATGAAATAGCGCGAATTGTTTTAAATATCGGCATTGTTAGAAATCATGATTATTGTTAGTCAATTGTTTAAATTTTCAAACAAATGCAACTTGAAGTTATTTGTTGGAAATCATCTGAATGTGTCAATTTGACCTGCGGCGTAGAAGATGGATCGTGCAGTGACTAATCATTTTTATTTGAAGGTTTAGTCTGCAGCACAGATCGAAACCGAATTATTATAAGTACATGTGGACTCTGCATTAGCATTAAAGACAATTTACTTCTAGATTAATAAGTTCAAACATGGTCGCAGAAGCACAAAAGTTGAAGCACCCGGTCACCACAACATAAGCCATCGAAAAAGTCCATGATCTGCTAATGGAAGATCACAGAGCTAAAGTACGCAAAATAACTGATACTGTCGGCATCTTAAATGATCCTTTATGTTGTTAAAAAACTAATCATGAAAAACCTATGCGTGAGATGGGTGTCGCGATTCCTAAATTTGAACCAAAAACTGACTTGGAAGAACATTTCAAAGAAGAATCTGGCAAAATTGAGACAAAGTCTGCAGGACTTTGGGGGCAGATTCGTGACCTTGATGAATGCTGGATCCATCACTAAACTTCTGAAGTCAAAAATAAATAAATAAAAAACAGTGGACCAAAGCTGGTGAGAGTGCAGCGAAGAAGGCGAAGGCAATTTTGCCGGCAGGAAAGGTAATAACCATTGTTGCTTTTTAGGGGGGATTCTCAGAGTTTAATCCTCATAAATTTGGAAAAAAGGATAACCATAACTGGACCCTCCCACGCTTCATTATTGGATCGTTTAAAACAGGAAATGTTTGAAAAGCGGCCAAGATTGACACAAAAGAATGTGCTGTTCTATCAAGACATCAGCGCACCAGCCCACACAGGAGCACCGGCAAAAGTACAGCAATTGAAATTCGAATTGGTTCCTCATTCAGCTACATTTCTTACTGATTATCCGACATGTGTAATAGTTTAGTGTATGTTAGAGCAAGTATGTGTGTATGTATATAAGGGGAAGGGAGAGGACAAGGTTGAAGAAGGAAAGAGCGTGCGCGGCCCGTGGCCCGTTTGTTAAGGTACTGCTCTGGCATGCGCATGATAATGATCGGAGAAACCAGAGACCAGAAAAGCATTAGCTGCTCCTCAGGCAGCTTCCGATTCGACCTAGTTTTAAAGTGTCAAAAATCCGCCCAAATCATCCACTCAAAGATCTCCCGACGAGAGACCCAACAGAGGCAACAAGTGTGGTTTCGATCCATCTCAGCCGGATACCTTAGCAACAAAGATATAATAATAAACATAATAACAGTGTGCAGTGATATGTGCATGTAGAGTTTTAAAGTGGAGCTCACTCACACACTTTTGTACTGGGGACCGAATTTTCATACTGTACTGGGGTTCGTCGCTCCGCGATTCCTCCCAGCGGGTTTCGCGAAAATGGTCCTGCGCGCAGCGACATTTGAGAGGCGACTGGCGGCGGCGGCGGCAGCGGCGGAGGTGGCGGCGACAGCGGGGCGGCGGCGGCGGCGGCAGTGGCAGTGGTGGCCGCAGCGGCGGAGACGGCAGCATCAGCGGCGGCGGCGGCGGAGGCGGAGGCGGCGGTGGCGGCAGCGCCGGGCGCTAAGGCGCCATGGATGGCCCGGCGACTTTTCGCAAAGCGTTCGGCAGGCTGGTAATCACGCTCGTCGTGCAACGTGCGTATAGGTCGTGCCGGAGGAGACACGCACCGCGAAGACACGCACTTCCCTCTGAATGCGGGGCTCCAGTATTGCACATCGCACGATGGTGTTGCGAATGGCCCATACTTAGGCGTAATTGACTGTTCTGAAACTGGAGATTATCCTCTGTATGAAATTACAATGTGTTTTGGAACTATTCATGTAACGCTTAGCGCATTGCGCAAACACTTTCTGTTTTGCAGAAGTAAAAACGAAGCTTGTCGAGTTCAAATTATTTGGAGTTACTGTTGAAAGTTATTATTCAATTACAAGAACCGACTATGACTTATTTTAGAGGAGAGAGATCCAATTTCTATCTAATGTTTAACAATGAAGGAAACGTAAGAACAAGTTCTTTTATAAAAAAAAAGTGAGTTTACAAGAGGCTAGTCTATAGTAATACCGAATAACTTTGCTTATAAAACACTCATTTTAGTAATTATTTAATTTATTGAGGTACATCCCCCAAGATCTGTGTCACACAATCTTTTTTCCTTGCAAAATAATTAAAAATATACTTAATTTACTATAATTTAGGATTAGCGATTATGTTATTTAATTCTTTCTTAGACTGAAACTGTACCTTAGATAATTAGGTCACTTCTGGCTGTCCAATTTTCAATTCCTATCACAACTTCATCTCTCAGTAAATTTATTCATGAAATCAAACTACACACCCCATTACTTCAACATGATGGACAGTACAAACGAGAAACCTCCACTATCGTACGCTTTAACTCCTTAAACCCGAGGATTGTAGGCGGGGACTTCCCGGTAAGGCAGTTAACATTCGCGTGCAAATCCTTGTAACATATACAACAGAGCATTACCGTTAACATGAAAGGTACACGAGTGGAGTGAGGGCGTGGGCGTTCTGCTCGGGAGAGGCGTGGGCAGCGGCGGAGGCGCGAGCGGACGCGTGACGTGGAAGGGGACAGGGCGCAGAAGAAGCGAAAGCGCGGCGTGGGTGGGAAAGAAGAGGCGTGTGCGGCGGTCGGGGCATACACTAAAGTGGTAATTCTTTACTCTATGGTGGCGGTAGGGTGGGGCGCGAGCGGGGGCGGAGAAGGATGCTACGCGATGGCGAGGGCTGGATGGATAGAAGGGCAGGGATAGGGCGAAGACGAAAGCAGCACGGAGAAAGAGGGGAGAGCGACGATGAAGACAGAAGGGAGGTGGAGGCGGAGCTGCGTTGATGAAAGGACAGGGGTAGAATGTAACCGAGAGCACTGTCGGGGAAAGAGGCGACGCATGGACGGGGTAAGAGGGGAGATGGGGGCGGAGGCGAGACGTGGGTGGAAGAAAGTACGGGGGCAGAACGGAGGCGAGAGCAGAGTCGAGGGGACGCGTGGACTGGGAAAGAGAGGAAACGGAGCGATTGTGAAGCACGGATGAAGACGAGTTAGAAATGGAGAACGAGGCGAGACGGGAGGGGGGGACGAAAGTTACACTTAGGTTAGGAAAGAACCGATTGATTGATTGATATTCCGGGACTAACAACTACTATGGTTGTTAGTCCCGTAAGTGTAGTGCGTGTTTTTCGTCAGAAGCTTAATTGTTTCCCGCTGTACGGCGAAATCCGGCGCCGACCTGCCTTCGGGTAGTTGGGTTTTTTCCCAGCTAGCTCTAAGCTCCTGACTGATCTCCCAGCATGTGTGGTAGTGTAGTGCATGTTTTGTGTGTGTGTGTGTGTGTGTGTGTGTGTGTGTGTGTGTGTGTGTGTGTGTGTGTGCGCGTGCGCGAGAGAGAGAGTGTAAGGGATGAGGATAGGACAAGGAAGAGGTAAGAAAGAAACCGCGCGGCCCGTGGTCTGTTTATTAGGATACTGCTCCAACATTCGCGTGGTGACGATCCGAGAAACCACGTAAAACTACTGATCAGAGCAGCGGCTACTAGAATTCTCCTCCAGACAGCGACTACATTGACCTAGCTGACAAGCTAATGTCGAAAACCCTGCCATGACTCGAACCTAGGACCTCCCGGTCAGAGGGACTGCAATGACATTAGTTAATGCCCTGAGCCATCTCTCTGGGTGGAAAGAGCCGAAATGGCGGAGACGAGAGGCGTGGTCGGTGGTAGAGGCGGGGCGGGACAGAGACGAGGCGAGAGCAGGGGAAGAGACGAGCCGGGCGGCGGCGAGGCGAGGGCGGAGGGAGGGGCAGGAGCGAGCGATAGCAGCGACGTGGCGTGGGCGGGGCCGGAGACGAGACGCAGGCAGCGACGAAGGGGGCGTTAAGAGAGCGATGCCCTCCCGAGGTGAACCGGTGGCCCCGAAGACGCCCCGTTCCGCCACTGCGTCTGGACAGCCACTCTTCGCCTCAGGGAGACAGCTGTCTGGGGATCCATACCAACATCGATCCCGGAGAAAGAACTTCATTTTCATATGAATGAATTCCTCCAGACCTATCAATGCGCCCTTCGGAACGGGTGGATGGTTAATTCATGAGTGGATGCGAAGGCAATTAAACTGTTCTTTGCATGCCATTGAAAAGTGTTGTAAAGCTGCAAAAGACTGCAAGACCATCGTTGTAAAAATCAAATGAAAGAAAAAAATACGAGGTTATCTCGACGTTCTCGAAGTGAAATAACATATTTTATACGTAGAAAAAGTAATTATCTTGTTTATGAAAATACAATTTATACTCGGCATGTACTTAAAAATACATTTTATATTCGGCATAAATGAAAAATTGTTCTTATAAGTCGGCTAGACGTTTTACCTGCGGTACCCTTCAAAGAAAAATCCTGGACACGCTTTTTGTTGTGATAATTAATTAGATAGGCAGTTAAGATTCGAAAGATTGTAAAGATATAAACTTTTGCCAATACTAAACCAATTCTTTAGTCAGCAGGTAGAACTTCGACAAGGAAGCTAATGATTACATTTGATCGATAAATAAATATTTCAAAATTTAGAAACGTTTATGAACACGAACTACGAAGAAAATAGAAAACCAGAGGACGAATGTGAATTAGCCTTCTTTAGTCATTTCTCTATCTCTAAACTTCCATATCCATAACCTCTTGTAAACGGCAGCTTAAGTAAGCAATGGTTCGCTCTATACGTTTTTCAATTTCTCAGTGTTACAAAACCGTTAAGTCCAATATATGACATAAAATTACATAAGCAGGAAACTGTTGATATAAAGTGAGTTTAATGGAAAACTTTAAGGAATCTTAGGGTCGAGACTGGCTCCAGTAGCTGAGCACGCCAACCCAACAAACCGGTAGATCCGGCAGTTAGTTGTGGCAATATTGACGTTCAAAAGGCAATGAAATCCGAGATAGCGCATCAAATCCAAGACCTCAGTCTTCTTTCCCTTAAGTTGACGTAGTAAATAAAGAAATTTCTTTTTTAAATAATTGAAATATTCCTTACGGTTTAATAACGTATTACATCTGTTTTCTATTTTCTATTATTATTATTATTATTATTATTATTATTATTATTATTATTATTATTATATTATTCGCATCTTTCTGAATGCATCTCTTATAGATAGATTCACATATCAAATCATGACAACCTTAATATTAACGACATTAGCATGTAGAATATAAATAGTAAACTTGTACACAAGAAAATACTATACTGCTATATCAAATATTTACAAATTGAATAATTCTCTATAAATACAAAAAATAAAACTATATATTGCTCACAATTTATAATCTTACATTATCTTTCAGCCATTTTGTGATTTTGACGGTTTGTATACCTTCTTATTTAATAACACTCAAACGTCCCTAAAAAAACTCGCAAATCAAAACAAATTAATGAACAAATGACGGTAGAAAAGCGTTCATTCGGTTAAGTTTACGACATTGTTAATATCTAATGTTTATACTATGATAGCGGATGATAGATTGGTAACATTTCTAGGGCTCGTTCTCTTTCTCATTTAAAGAAAAGATTCACAAAAGTTGGTTTAAGAGAAATTTCAAACGTCTTTCTAAACGAATACGTAGACGTACCTTTACTAGTTTGTGCAGAGAATTATTAGATTTCTGGTATTAAATTATTTTGTTTGAAAAAAACTAAAAACATTGATTTGGGGAAGAAGAGGAGCATAATGGCTACGTGGCCAATTCGTCTTTTAATTTACTGTCGAATAAAAAAAATTAATTTTGCCGCCGGGAGGCAAGTACCTCTTGAGTGGGAGAGACATTCTACATTTTCAGTTCCGAAAAGTTTTTATGAATATGGTTCTTAATGCATAAAATGTTAAAACTATTAATAATTTGATTGCCCTGATATCAATATTTTAACGAACTCAATTATAACTACATGGGAATTCTACAGAAATACAAGTTAAAAGATAAGAATATTCATTCTACTTATACTTCAATCTGTGATGAAAAAATATAACGTTTAACCTCCCACGCAATAACGTTAAGTTGCAGACCCGAACATTCATTGACGCTAGTAAATTTTACAACCGCATCAAATCTTCTGTTAACGTCATAGTTCTTCCCTCCCATCTTACTAATGACAGAAATTATGTAATGTTAGGTTAGACGCGCGAGCAACAATACTAAATGTTTCCCGCAAATGGCGGCAGTAATGGCATTTGTTACGCTATTACTCATTTCATTTTTTCCCATTATTGTCATACCCACATAGACGAATATAGGTAAGCCTAACAACACTGTTTATCATTAGGGTCACCTCTATACTCTCAGCCATTCCATTTACGCAATGGAACTCTTATTACTACGCCAATAGTACTAACTCTCCGAGAAACACAAAAACATGTACGCTCATCGTAATTCTCAAAGTAACTAGTATTTCAATATTTTATTGTGTAAAATTTGTTTCTAAGGAGCAAGGATACGAGTTAGAAAGGTTTTGATGGTCGAAGAACCAAGAACATATTTTCCGTGTTCAGGTAATGTAGGCTACAGAAGATTACTCAACAAATTAATGTTATATTGACACTATCACTTAAAGTATCAATTTCAGTTAAACAGAAATCAGTAAATGTTAAATCTCTTGGGAAACTTGTGCACAAAACGAGCCACTAAGGGCTCACGGGACGAGAGAGAGCGCCTGCGGTGACCGCATCTGGTGAATTTAAGTTCTCATGCCGCGCGGGCACTCGCGTTGACTTTGAATAGTCTGACACCCTCAACTTCAGCACTGGCATTATGGGGAGTCTGGCACTCTCTTGACGGCCGTGCGATCTACGTGTGATTCACTTAATGTTTATTTTCACTTAAATATTCGACGAAACAATGTTTTAAGGTAGAGTTGGCGTCTGTCATTGAAGTTGGTAAAGAATCCAATCCAATTATACATTGTTCATCGGTGTATATTTCATATTCTTTGAGAAAAAGAAGCGATGACAGCGGAAATAATATAAGTTATAACTGAAATTACATTTTTTAATGAACACTCTTACTTAGTCACGGAAAAGTAGTCAGCATATGTTTTACAAAGAAACCTGGAAATGAATCTGCAACAGCGAACTAAAATACGTTCAGTGCACATTCATAGATAAAAGTATTTATTTTATATTGATACGTTATTGATTGTTATGACCTTCTATTTGGAGCTCGATATACACTGCACAATTTATCTGGATCGAGAAGATGGTGGTTACAAGAGAAATATGAAAACAGTTGAATGATGTACATGTTATCTTATGAAGGAAATTACAAAAAAGGAATTATGGAGTAAAAATACGAAAAGTCAAACAGGGTCAATTTCACTTCTAGTTAATTTGTAGATAAGTAAATATGATTCAACATTATTAGGCAAAAAATAAAACATTGTACGTATCACGGGCGTTAACTGCATCTAATATCGCCCTTGGTGCATAAATAAATATTTCTGACAGGGGAAAATTTCAACAAAGCATTTAGTGCATGCAGCATATACTGAAGTCGCAGCATGTAGTGAAGGCGTAGGGCGACGCGTGGCAGTGAAGGTGTTTGTAGCAGTGCTTGGAGATGGCGACTGCGACAAGGCCAGTGCGGGCATCGTGCGTCAGAGACGCGATGAGTAGTCGGCGACGATACAAGTACGTACCCTCAAAACGAAATAGGTGCCTCGCCAGAGAAGATGGCAGAGGAGGGATTCAATTGATTGATTCATTGATTGATTAGTGACTCCGGGCGCGTCAAATATAAAGTCCTGTAAGTATAGTTCGCGTGTTTCCCTGGGAGGTAGCGGTGGTCTTCCCCCACTGGATGATGAGATCCAGCACCGACCTAACGTCGGCTAGCGTAATTTTCCCCACCCAGGTATCTTCCACCAGCGGGGCACCACTCCAACCGGGACAAACTCCTAGCTCCCGACCAGTCTCCCGGCATACGTGATAGTGTAGTGAATGTGACTGTGCGTGTAAGGAGTGAGGATAGGTTAAGAAAGAGGAAGGGAAGATATCGCACGGTCCATGGGCCGTCCGGGTACTGCTCAGGCATTCGCATGGTATTGATCGGAGAAACGATGGAAAGCCACCGATCAGAGCAACTGACCGCTAGACTTTTCCTCCGGACAGCGACAGAATTCGAACTCTACATAGCTATCTCACTAGAGTCAAAAATCCTGCCACGTCGGGACTCGAAACTAGGACCACCCGATCAGAGGCAATACAGTGACATCAGTTGATGCCCTGAGCGACCTCTCCCGGCGGGAAGGATTGAAGGAAAGGTTGAGGTTGGCATGGTGCACGTGGCAGTGTCGGTGGCGGTAGAGGTGGCAGAAGTGGCGATGGTGGGGGTGAGGTTGGTAGCAGAGGTAATGGCGGCGGTGATGACGGTGGGCGGCTGCGGCGGCGAGTGCTAACAAGTGCTGTTCGCGTACACAGTAATAAATCAGCCGGCGCACAATCCCCGGTGCTCTACATTCGCGGCTTTTTGCGCCGCCCGGCGGAGGGGGAAAGCCTCCCTGCGCGCCTTCTGCGCGAGGTGTGGCGCGGCGCGGCGAGGCGAGGCCGGAAAGATGAAATCGGGGCTGCCGGGGCTCCCCGCTGCCTCTGGGGTCCCGACCCCCGACGCCCACCTGCCCTTACCGCTGCACGGCCGCTCGCCTCTGCCCGACTCGGCCCTTGGGAGCGGCGCGCGCCTTACGTCACACTGGCAGAAAGTAAGTTATGTGGCGAGAGGAAGAGATTGCGAGGGGGCATGAAGAACTTCGCTCATTTGAAGCAGAATGGCAACGTGCGGGTTGGATCGAATCGTTTAACACAAAAAAGAGGATCTCTTCTAAATCCGATTTCTTACAAAAATCGAATGAATCCGAAGCATAAATGCCCTAATTTGAATGTGTATGTCTCTCTCACACGAAACAACAGATTGCATCACTCAATATATCTCTGCTTCCTCCTAAACGCTCGTGCCAAACCTTGATAATTTTACTTGCCTATAAGTAGTCCCTTCTTACGCATTTTCTCAAATGAGTGCATTCCCGTTTGTGAATTACACTTAATTCTTTATTGAAAGAAAGTCAAGGACAAAATGTTCGAAAGACGAGGTAAATGTGCTATTGCTAAAATAATGAGTCCATATTTTTAAGGTGTAAAAATCAAAATTAATTTATGTTATTATATAAAATATCTGCTAGTAGACCAGCTTAGGTGGTTCAGGACATCAATTGATGTCACTGCAGTGCCTTTCACCGGGAGGTACTGAGGTTCCAGTGCCGACGTGTCTGGAGTTTCGGTACGATCGTCATAGCTAGATGGAATTCAACCGTTGTCTAAAGGAGAATTCCAGCTGCTCTAAGAGGTAGTTTTCATCAACACCAAGCGAATGAAACACTACCCTAACGAACTGACCACCCACCGCGCGCGATCTTCCCTTCCCCTTCCTTGTCCTATCATCACCTCTTACTTACTCATACACTCGCATGCACAACACTACCATAAATGCCGAGATACCGGTCGCGAGCTTAGGGCTTGTCCCGGGTGAGGCGGTGCCCTGCTGGTGGGAGATACATGGTTGTGAAAAATCCCGCTAGCCAACAGATAGATTGGCGCCGGATTTTACTATCTAGCGGGGGAAGATCACCGCTACCTCTCTCAATAAAACATGCACTACACTTACGAAACTAGTGATCTTAGCAACTTCTCACGACCGGAATCATTAATCAATCAACTATACTAGAAGAGAAGGAGAACAATGACACAAACGAAAATCTGGTATCACAATACTGGAAGTATCAAATTTAGATTCTCAAAACTTAAATCTTATTGAAATCATCTCATATGAAAAAATTAAGTTTATATTTTTTTTGCTACTTCGCAAGACTGATATAAATCAAAATTGATTATTCAATTGTAAAGTAAAAAATTAAAATCAAAATCAATGAAATGAAACATTTGCATGTCCCATTGTCATAAAAGCTTACTTACTGTCATGAAAGCAGAAATCTATCCCATTACCAATAGTACAAACATTGACGATCTCAACGACTGATATTATCTCTCACGCATGATTCCACCAGTAACAAAGGTTCGCTCAGTAATTTATGGATCAGCGGTTGTAAAGACAGGCGGAAAGTTCTTTGGTGGAACAACTGAGTCCAACATGGTCGTTTCGAGGAAAAGTGTACGGCTGCATTATTGCAGGGCGGGACGTTCCTAATGCGAGGACGCCTTCAGCACAACCAGAAGTGGTTTCAAACTTTCATGCAGAGTGTCACGACATGAGAATGAGATATAGGTCTTTAGAAGCCACAAATAACACGCGAAAGAGAAGCGGTTTGAAAGGAGCAGAGGCATACTCGCCAGCGTTCCAGATCCGCCTCCAATTCTCGGTTTTTGTATACTCCGTACTGTGATTTGGCCTTGAAAGGCTGAGAAAGGAACGCAAATGGGACTGTAGACTTTTATATTGTTTCACAGGTTAGTTCGCAAAGATGTGATGTAATGGTTATAGACTTTTAGGGCTTCCTATTAGTATTTTGATGTGTCTTTCAGGGTGACGTGAAGTTTTAATCAGGTATTAGAGGAAAGCGAGGGGGAATAAATGAACTTAACCGCTTGCGCCGGTGGCAGAACTTTACGGAAATCATTGAAGTTCCTTAAGTTATTTAGCTCGATACACCGCAGGAACCTGGATGGGTGACCATCTGAGAACCCTACATACTAACGGCGCTGATCCCCTGCTGATAGGGATAAAAGGCAATGACGTACGACATAACTTGATGTATGACCGACAATGCTCAAGAAGAATTACTCCACGTTCAAAGTCAAAAGGGCTTGGAACGTTGTTACGGAGTCAGAGAATTTGGAAACAAAGAGATCAGTTACAACGACGCATAAGAGCGTGGATGAATCTGCATCACCACCACCACCACCTTTTGAGTGGGAGGCCTTTGTAAATTAATGTGGGATGAATGACAGTAATAATTACAATAATAATAATAATAACAACAAAAACAACAACAACAACAACAATAATAATAATAATAATAATAATAATAATAATAATAATAATAATAATAATAATAATAATAATAATAATGTCGACTCCGTGGCGGAGGCAGCTGCGGCTGGAGGTTCGAGTTCTGGTCGTATTTGTGATTGTCCCTTCACCCCTCATCCTATCGCCTCATAATTCAAAATTAAAGGCGAAAGAACCTTGCCTTAGCATGGAATACGCCGAATTGCTGATCCCATAACGACACACATTAATCTCTTTCCAGAATAGAAAATGACTCGGAGGAGAACGTATTGCGTGGTCGGAAATGAACGATTTGATGAATAATAATAATAATAATAATAATAATAATAATAATAATAATAATTATTATTATTATTATTATTATTATTATTATTATTATTATTATTATTATTATTATTATGCCGTGCATATATTTTAATACCTTCAAAGATGGAGTAAGATCCGGTGTATTAAGACGCTTGATGCGTGCGAGAGGCTGCGAGGGTTTTTTTTGGGGGGGGGAGGGTGGTAATATGTAGCAAGGATCTCTAGATTTATTGGATCTCATTACTCCACGAAGAACTTCGGTAGAAAATAATTAAAATTAGTTTCAAATTATGATTTAAGCTTGAAAAGCACTTGAGAATTATGTTTAACTCACTTTTTTAATACAATTAATTCTAAGAAATAATTTCAATTTCCGTAAGTGAAAATTACAGGTAGAATATTTGTTAATTTTCACGTCTCGATAGTCAATTGTTAGTTTTGAAAAAAAATTGATTTTCTTTAAATTTTCGCGGCGTTTGTTATTTGATTTTGCAGAAAAAGTATGTCTCTCCAACATGCGGAATATACAATTTTCTTTCTACAACCGTCAGTTATTAAAAGTCTCTATTCGAGAGAGTTATTAATCCAATGCGGATTTTAGACGAGAAAATGATAAAGCATGCAGCCTAAAGATGATCGCAATAAAATGGATTAAAAAGATGTTAACAATTTTTACTGTAAATAAAATTTTCTCAAAAGGGTTTGTCTCCTCTTTAAACCTCTTATTCACAACAAAATAGTACGTTCTTCTGTCAATTTAATTTTTTGATTTGAAAAGAAACATTCGTTCCGTTTATTCGATTTTATGATCTTTTACTGTTGATAAAACAAAGGATATTTATTCAAACGTAATTGATTTTATATTTAATGTGCTTCAGAATGATACGTCAGCTTTCGAATTTCCATTCAAATATTCACCAAAATTCACCAACAATATAAGCATTATAGTAAGAACTTCATTTACTTTGGAAACCATAACAGTAATTTAGCAGCAAATAAAATTCTCCGAGTACAACTTTCTTTCTTTCTCTGCACAGTCTTTGAATTATTTGGAAAACGAATGCCACCTTACATCTCTGAGTACTACAAGTATATTTAGACATTTTTTGTAGAAGGGCACTCTAGATATATTTTATCACTTTTCATTGCCTTTTGTTAAGGATTGAGTCACTACAATTCAACACATAACATTATTATTTGTACTCGTCGTTCAAATGACTATCGCAACGCAACGACAACTATCTAGAAGCGAACGAAAATTAAAAATTGTGAGACTAAGAACAGTCAAGAAAGATGAAAGTTGAAAGATTAAGTTTTCTCAATTTCCTGTTTTCTCCATTATGTGGTCGACGGACGTGGCTAAACGTTTCCAACTGCCTAGACATCATCCTTCTTCTAACCGATTTCACCGTCGCCTCCTCTCGTTGCGGTTGCACGTTCTGACCTCGAGGCGCCCGTAAGAGAACGCACGCCTCATTAACTTCTGATATTCGCGAAAGGCTTCACACTATTACGGTAGTGTTCAGATTATCCAGATGGTACATGTTGGTTTATAAGAAAATATATAGCACTCTCTGCAACGTTTTGAAACGAAAACTATATCATATACTTGAAAATAAAAAGGGAAGGAGTAAATAAAACTGAAATAGGTAAATGGTTTCTGTAGATTATTAGAAGGTACTTGTAATCATGAAGCGATAAAAATCCAGTAAAAACTTTAAGACATTTTACTAAGAAACAGAGTACATGACATCTTGTACATTTCCAACTACTTAAAAAGTCATAAATATGTGATTTTCTCAACGACTATTATCTTAATTCTCAACGGCAAAATGTTTTAGATAAAATTCTGAGTGTCTACAGACGTTACAATGTAAAGTAACCATAGCTTAAAGGGGCAAACTGTACCCTTCACGATCAGGGACTAGCAAGTAATAAAATTGGGATACAAACGCTGCACATCATGTTGAACCTATGTAGCAAATTACTATACAATACCGACGAATCCAATTCAGCCGGAAAAGAAGAAAGAAGTGAAAGGTGGCAACAAAATTAAATTAGTTACTGGAGTAATTGGTTTGTTTCATTGTTTCAGTATGTGGAAAGTTCTTTGTGCGAGTGACTTGAGTGATTTTCTATAGTTCATCGACTGCTCCTAAGAAAAAATACCTTTAACAATTCTCCTCAGCCACTACGAGAAAATTGTGTACACGAACTCATTAAATCTTCATAAGATCCACCAAAATATATACTTTTAAATCATGTGAATATCACGCCATAGAATATTTTACATTCTGTCAACAGGATGCTAACGTTTTTCATCAATGTTTGTCAAAGAGGTTACGTCTTGTTCTTGTTACTAATTCCTCTTTGTTCTTCATTCTTTTCCCTTTAACTCAGGTTCCACCATGCATTCATTTTTTTTAAATGTGTCAACTGATGTCAGTGCAGTGCCTCTGACCGGAAGGTCCTGGGGTTCGAGTTCCGACGGTGGTAGGATTTTCGATACTAGCTTGTCAGCTAGGTCGTGTTCAACTTCTGTCTGGAGGAGAATTCTAGTCGCCGGCTGCTCTGATTTATAGTTTGCTGTGGTTTCTTCGATAAACACCAGGCGAATGCCGAAGCAGTATCCTAACGAACGGGTCATGGACCGCGCGAGATTCTTTCTTCCTCTTCCTTGTCCATCTTTACTCCTTAATTCCACACTTTCACACTCGCATGTCACTACCAAACATGTCGAGAACCAGTCGGGAGCTTCGAGCTTGTCCCGGCTGTCGCGGTGACCCACTGGTGGAGATACCTGGTTGGAGAAAATTCCTGTAATTGCCGACGTAGTTTGAGGCCGGATCTCGTCATCCAGTGGGAGAATATCACCGCCACTTCCCGCGGCAGTTGACACGGATGGGATCACTAATTAATCAATCAATAACTTTTGAAGTGTACCTTTTTCCTCACATTTCTTAATTGCGCTGTTGTGTCTAAATATCTGTGCGTCTGGATTTTCTAAAAATCTTCGATATGGCTTATCTAATTGTTACATTTCATCATATATTTCACATGAATGTAAAGGTGGAGATACTTATGTTGTTACATTGAACATACAATGATCTCTGTAAAATATCATTACAATAAATACTCAGTAGGACACCAGAAATTGAGCGCTAGAGGGTAGAGAGTAGGACACAAGAAATTGAGAGCTAGACGGTGTCGGAGGAACGATATCCGAGGAACCCGAAGCAGGACAAAAGAGTGAGGTGGGTCAGGGTGCGGCGCAGAGGGGAGGGAGGGGCGTGCAGGGTGGGTGGGGCGTAGGAGGCAGGAGAGCGGAGCGGGGTGGAGGGGAGGGGAGGGGAGGGGAGGGGGCGGCGGTCACCGCCAGCGTCCCCGGTTCGTGACCTCCCACAAGAGGCGGCGCGGCGGGTGTGTATGTAGGGCGGTGCTTATCTCGATCTGCCCATCGAGGCCAGAGGCGGGCGGAGGCGACGGTGGGCGGGGGCGGTCGCTGGCCACCGCTCCGCCCGGGGATTGAACCCCGGGTTGCTACAGCGCCAGCGTAAATAGAGAGACTGTATCAAGGTCCTTGGAGCGGCCGTATGAGTCGTCGGGCACTTGCAGAATTCGCATCAGATTTGAGTTACGGGCAAAGTTCAAATACCGGACGCTGTTGGAAGCTGTGTTTACGAAAACTAGGTTAGGGCGAGAGTACATACCTCGAGAATTAACTCTACTCCTGGCATTTCGTATCCTCTTGTCAGCGTCGCCATTTGCATTCGCCGTACACTTCTCCTGCTTTTCTGCTCAGGCTCTGGGCTATCAATTTTCTTTGTATACATTCTCTATCACTTGTAGTGTGATGAAAGTTTCTCGGTATCATTCTTGCTAAGACGACAGTTAGAAAGGGAGAAATTCGATTTATAGCGAATGCCAAATGATTCATACATTTTCATTGAATCAAAAATGTAATAATGCACATACGCTTTACGTAAGCACTTGAGTAATACTATTTTATGGAGGATCAGCTAACCAGACGGCAGTATTGGTACGTACTGCTGAAGTATTTCATCCAAGTAAATAACTCTGGTGTAAGATTTCACAAAACCTCAACTATTAGATAATTGTAAATTCGAGCTAATTTCGTCAGCTAGTTTCCAAACTTAAGATAAAATGTAATGAGTAAGTTATTAAATTGAAGAAAGTAACGAGAGAAGAACGTAATGAGTAAGTTATTAAATTTAAAAGCATCATGAAAAACGGATTAGAAAAATATTTAAATAGAATTAGGGTGTAGAACAAGTGCAAAGAAATTAAATGAAAGTAGCAAAATAAAAAAGTGTTAGGCGGAATTACGAGTTCTAAAGTATTAGCAGATTCTGTTTTTAGAAGTAAGAAAAACTTAAATGTTATAATTAAATATTTCTTCATAAAATTCAGAATTCTGTGAGTAAGCTGAAACTTCACTATAATAAATCTTAATGAAATTCAGCCATTGAGTTGTATTTACAGTCTGCTCACTTACATGCTGCACTCATTCTGCTGCACTTACACGTCGCACCCTCTCCAAAGGAGTAGGGGAATATGAATGGGAAATCAATTTCCAAACCGAATGTCACATCCAGGTTCTATAATGGACGCTTGCATGGCCAATGGTCTTCTCGCATTGTTCCAAACAAAAAATACAAAGAAACAAACAATAAATATATAAATTAAGTTCTCTTTACAAACATTCATAAGAAGTTTTTACTTTTTCGACGTAAAATAAATAAAAAATAAAATAAATATAAATATAAATAAATATTATATGAATGATAAGATATAAATGTGAAATAAATATGATGAAAATAAATTTGATATGAATAATGAAACAAGTAAAATAAAAATAGGGAAAACGAAAAATTACAAAATTACCTCCTTATTGTGCAGTTGCAATCTGAACTTTATTTCCTTGGTCATGATGGGAGTTTTGTTTTACTTTTGCCAAAGCAAGGCGAAAAATTTTATGAACCTAAGATGCCGGAGAATACTCATATAAATTTGATATGAATATCTTAAGGTAACACGCATTGCACTTCGAGAAGGTATTCTAATGAAAAAAGAATGAGTTTCACTTTCCTGAAGGAAGCGTGTACCATTCCAATGTGTACAAGTAAAAGTCATCGATCACCTAGAGTCATTTTCTGTTGATTTTATAATTATTACAGTAATTACTCGTATTTTAAACCATCAGACATTGGAATGTTTAGAATTAGATTATTGGTTATTGGTGGAGAGTGTAAAGCAGCAGCATTATTTAGATAAGTCTTTTTCATGGCATAATGGCCTCATTAAAACATATGTGTTACACCTGCATTGAAACTCTCACAATTTGTACAGTAACTAACAGAGGCAACCTCAACCTCAGTAAGCTATCAATATTAGTTTCCCATCATACGAGTTATTTACACGACATTTAGTAGGGTTATTTACGAGACAAAGAGAAAAGTGACTAATTTCCCACAAATGGAACCCTCTAGGCGCGTACGGTGAAGGTGACGTTTATCGCGGGTGGTAAGTCACTGCGATATATAGTATACACATTCCTATTTATGCATGTGTTGCATATACAACTGGAATATTCTTAATAAATGATAAATTAAAATACGAAGTTGAAAATTTTATCGATTTAATAAGAAAATTTTGGTTTTTTATATTCGGATGCTCATGAGGTAGACCGTACTGTCAAAGATCGGTTTACCACGGTACGGTAAAACATTCAGACGCCTAGATTTGAAAGTACTTATACACGTTTGTTTAAATATTTTGTTTGAATAATGTTAAATTGGAATACTAAGAAATATTTTCAAAATATTTAAAAAAATGCAAAATACAATGTGAATTGAGATGATTTTCTTTATATTTTCAGTATCGAAATTGGGAAGGGGGAGATGAGTGAAAGAAAGAATAGGGGTCCCCCAAATTAATTTGGGTCCATGGACCCCCAATGTTGTTAAAACTGTGGTTCGTCACAAAACTAACAGAGACGATGTTTAAAGAAACTTTTACCAAAAGTCGTTACGTTTCCTCTCTCATAGAAATGAAAGAAAAAAATATAAGTTTTTCATGACATTCATCTCTATTTCAAAGTTATTTTATTCAACATTTGAAAGTGTTATAATTATGATAAATAATGCAGTATTTGGACGGCTACAGCTGTTTCTACTACAATCATTATCTTTAATATTTTCACTAAAATGCTAGAATATATAAAGTAAAGTGAGTAGTAAAGTGAGAATTAAAACATTAATACACGAGTACACACATATACACGAGTGAGATATACACGAGACACTTTGAGATTGTTGGGAGTTCTATTTCAGTACATCAATTTCATAGACCCTAACTGGACGGGCCTGTAAATTGTACCACGAATTACTACACAATATTAAACATTTTTAGTAAATTTGTTGTCATTATCAGGCGTTTTACATCAACTAACCTTACGCTTATACTGTACACGAAGTTGACGCTCCTTGCCCTCAGTTCTTCCTTTTGGATACTCTAGGGCAAGCACACCAAATCGCGCCCGCACGAGCTACTTGTCCGCTTTGGGAGCCCAGCACTCATACAGGCTCGGGTAACTTCCTCTATCTCCGCAATCATTTCCACTTAAAATCCAGAAAGGTGCGCAAGGTGAAGCGGCGCAAGGCGGTGAATAGTGGCTTCATACGAAAATATTTTTGTCAAAGTTTTACTTTCAAATAACCGAAAATTGTATTATGTTTATATTCTTCACTACTCACAACCATTTCTTGTTTATTTTCTTACTAAATTCTCCTTTATATAAACATCTTTGCTAAGTGATAGGTATATGTTTGAATGGCTAATTCTTTTTTGTTTTCGTTTTGTGTTGTGTTATGAAATCATTTATTTATTGTACTTAGCAATAATATAAAATAAATCAACAAGTTTCTATAAGTTAACAATTCTCGCTTACGGACGGACAGCGCTTTTTAACAGACAAGAATTTTGCCTGTCAAAAAACCTTCTAACCTGAACGTAGAAAGTTCATGCTTTGATTTCACTCTTAAGTAAACAGGATTACAACATCAAGACACTTTTGTTTCAATTTTTTTACTCTCAATTGACAATCTGATATCTGATGTATTATTTCATTTTAATGGATCATTTCTTTGCTATAAAGAGAAAATGGGAGTTAATATAGGTAAATTTGTAACTATAACTGTCAAACACTGTCATGGGCCAGATATCCAGTGACGTATCGCCATTACGTGAGCCGTTTGTACAACCTATAATCTTAAATCTCGCGCAAATTTCTCTGGACGCAGTGCCCGCGAGCTCTAGTAAGCTTGTTACTTTGCCTGCGATCTTTACATGCCTGCCCCACAGTCCCCTCGCTGTAGCGTCTACTTCCTACCTCCACAGTGGCTCGTAAGCCTGTACGCACTTGTGGCTCACAAGCGCGTGGTGGCGCTTGAACCCTTTCACAGGTAGGGAGGAATGGTGGCGCCCACGTTGCGGCGCTTAAGCCCACTCCGGAGCTTTTCTCCCCTCGCACATTGGCAGTCACATTCACAACATCCAGGCAGGGAGAGGTATTGAGGGTGATACATAGTGGTTTGGGTTAGGCCACATCATGTCACAACACTAAAGCAAACATCCATGCCCAGGTGGGATTACACGCAGCTCGCCATAACCACTACAACGAGGGCGCGAGTAGTGAAACTGTAGTCGATGTAGGTGGGCTTCCGGCTATATTGCCAGTCCAGGAAGTGAATTATTGTGAATTTTTCTTTCCGGTGGGAACAAAATTACAAATAAAAATATATGACAAAAAACAAGAAGAGACGGGCCCAGTGAGAACGTCATCAGCGGTGCATATGAGCTCCGAAGGCGCGTGTATGGCTGGCGTGCGCCCGCGCCCTCGGAGGCGACTGTGTGCATTGCCCCATTCCGCAGGAGCTGCGCGCCCTCGCTCCGCCTCCGCCTCTGCCTCGACGGCCGCCCTCGTTTCTCATGGCAGGCGACGCCGCGCCCTTGCAGGCGCCGCGAGGCCTATAACTAAGCACCTGGCGGACGCCCTGCATTGCGTCACACCTCCGCGCCACCGACGAAGCGCTGCGCTCAAACATCAGCCCGCGGATTATTCGTACTAATATTGATTGGCGGCGTTGCATCACCCCTGCGAGCCACCGACGAAGCGCTGGGTCAGCCCTCGGATTATTCGTACTATAAGTTGATTGGCGGCGTTTCATCGCCCAGGCGAGCCACCGACGAAGCGATGCGCACTACATCAGCCCTCATATTATTTGTACAATGCATTGATTGGCGGTGTTGCATCGCCCGGGCGAGTCACCGACGAAGCGATGCGCTCAAACATCAGCCCTCGGATTAATCGTACAATATATTGATTGGCGGCGTTGCATCACGCCTGTGAGCCAATGACTACGGGATGCGCTCAAATATCAGCCCTCGGATTAATCGTATTAATTTATTGGCGGCGTTGCATCGCCCGGGCGATCCATCGACAAAGCGTTGAGCTCAAACATCAGCCGTCGGATTATTCGTACAATATATTGATTGGCGGCGTTGCATCACGCCTGCAAGCCACCGACGAAGTGATGCGCTCGAACATCGGCCCTCGGATTAATCGTACAATATATTGATTGGCGGCGTTGCATCGCCCGGGCGTGTCACCGACGAAGCGATGCGTTCAAACATCAGCCCTTGAATTATTCGCACAATGTATTGATTGACGGCGTTGCATCGCCTGAGCGAGCAATCAACGAAGCGTTGAACTCAGGCATTAGCACTCGGATTATTCGTTCTAAATATTGATTGGCTCCTGGCATATGCGACAGTGCAGTGCATGTAAGTGTGTTTGTGTGTAAGGGGAGAGAAGGGATCAAGGATGGGAGAGGAAAGATCGCGTGCGATGTGTCCCGTTCGTGAGAGTACTATCCCGGGATTAGCCTGGTTGATCGTAGAAACCACAGAATACTGTCAGAGTAACTGACCGCTAGAATTCTCCTCCAGACAGTGGTTGAATGTGGCCTAGCTATTTAGATTCTGGAAAAAAATTACCATCGATGGGTCTCGAACCCTAGAACCTGCCAGTCAAGAGTCATACAATGGCAATTGGTGCTGTTCTGAGACGCCACAGCCAGTCACGCTGCGGTGAGTGGGCGACCCGTGGTGGAGCGGTCAAAACGCTCGCCTTCCACCGCTGGGAACGAGGCCCAAATTCCAGTCCTTCCGAGTGGAATTTCTGGTGGACCAGGCGGGATTGCTCCATTGCCATTAATAATATTATTTAAACATTCCTCATCACACTTTCTCATCCACTACAACCATTCATCCCAGGATATGTGGCCGAAAAAACTAGGCATTGATGAACGTAATAAATATATTCGTGCAAAGGAATTGGTTCAAGTGAATACCAAACACTTATTCAAGATAATGGATACAATGAATTACTGTTCCCGATTTATTCGTGTAAGGCAGAGGAGAAAATGAAGTACTGTATACATTCAAAATTCAAGTAACTACAAGAGAAAACTACAAATTGTTTATTCATTCGTCGAATGAAGTCAAGAGAACTAGTGGAAGCCCGTGCAATTAAATCGTACGGAAAGTTGAATGTCGCATTCAAGTTTTCTTCCCTGGACATTTATTATATTTATCTGTTTAGACAGAAAAAGAAAATAATTCTGCTTGTAGTGTAACAGCACGCTGGCTTGTCTTACCTTACACTGAACTGCTCAAATCCACCCTGCTCTTTTTCGTACCCTTTGCTTTGTGCTGTTTCTCCTGACCCCGCTCCTACTCGCCTTTCCCTACCATGTTCGCTACGATCACCGTCCTACTGTCATCCTGAAAATTACATACCAATTCAGATGTGAAGTGATAATGCAATTCGACTTCAAACTGCAGTGAACGGCTCAATTTAACACTGCGCACGAAAGTTGTGATGCGACCTCGCTTCCATGGTACCGCCTGAACTGGTCACTTACGTCTCCTCCAGATTGTGCACGATATAGACATATCAAAATATTTTTTTATATTAATATTTATAAAGCGTACACTAATTTTTAAGTTATACGTGTAGTCATCCTGGACTTCCAGCGTTCAATCTACATCTTATTTGCTGACATAAATTGAGTAGTTCATCTGGAAAAGGGATTTTTTCATAACACGTATTAGAAATAATATATACGATGATACTCAATTCGGTTCATTTTTGCAAGGGAATACTGTATCTGTTCGTACGAGGGAATTCTTGTATTCACCAAAAAGGGTATTTCGATCCTCGAAGGGTCCATGCCCGAGAGCAATTTGGCTGGCAAAAGGTGTATTAATTCGACCCTAAAATACCAAATATATGCATATATTCTTATGAGATTAATGGCATGGGTACTTGAGGAGGACTCACTCCACTGTTTCGTCATACTTAAGACAGTGCTTGATTTATAAAATTTTAGGTTCCGGAACACTTCCCCAATTAATTATTAATTTAATGGAAATAGTAATATATTTTATTATCTAATTTTATAATTATTCCTGAGGTACCGGAATGCCGTTCCGTCGCGTTTCGCCAGAAATCAAACCCTGCTTAGGAGTATCTTTATGGACCATTTAAAATACAAACAAATAATTAAAAGCTCTTCAATGGTATCTCAACCTCGAATATCCCCGTCACTGCCACTACCATTTCCCTCGCAAACCACTTTGCCGCCACCATCCCTAGAGTCGTCGCCGCAGGCTCTTGTGCATTGCAAAAACCTGGGCGCCGTTACACTGCAGAGCGCAGGCCGCGGAGCTAATGTGTGTGTCTGTGTTCTAATTACTGTCATCGTCGATTGGCTCAATTAGCGTGGAGTCGTAGCGTTAGCTGGGAACGTCAGTGCCCCCATTGCTTTGCTTTCGCCAGCTGAATACAGACCTGCATTTATGGAGGAACAAAAAAGCATTGGGAGCAGGATGAACTCGGCAAAAATGAACAGAATTTCAAGTTGCAAAACGTTATCTTCTTTGAAATGAAATATTAAAATTAATGATACACTGCAATAATACGTTAATACGGTTTGATAATAACGTTAATAATGTACTAATACAAACGTTTGTTATGTATTTACATTTAGTACTTCTCTCAAGTTTATTTCTTGTCTTTGTTAGATATCATCCTAATCATGTTACAGCCAACAGCATTAAACATAAGTATAATTATGAAATTCATTTTTAAATATGTCAGAAGTATGTCTGCTACGAAGGAAAGAAGTTTTAAGGTATAATCTCTCCAGAATAAAACATTTTTGTGTTTAAATACTTCAGGTTACCACTCTTCGTCATGGAAATAGAATCAGTAATCATAATTTTAAATATTTAATTTTTACATAACTTAACAAATAAATACTAATTCAGTAAGAATGTTAATAATACGTAAGTAAAAACAATAAAATAGAGGAATTTCCGTTTATACCATAACATTAAATATTAATTTCTTAACACAGTAATTTCTTATTGTCAGGAGGAGAATATAGCCGTTAGGAGCTAGGATCATTTCATAAAATATCTTCTACCTATTAATAAATATTCATAGCATGAAAAATATGCTAGACCATATCTATAATTTTAGACAATAAATCTTTTAGTACTCTGAATCATATGGTATTAACGCCTTACACAATTTCCAAGCGTGAGTTGGGAAATTGGGTGTAACCATCTGTCTAGTGCATGAACATGTATGATGCATGCCTCGGAGAAGAGGTCACTCCCGCGAGATGCATAAGCGAGCAGATGCAATTGCGTTGTTTCGCTTAGCGCTAGATGTGAGCAATGAGGGCGACCATACGTGGAATACTTATTGTTAAATCCTCTCGTCTTGTTGGTTAATGTTCGTTGTTGTTGTGTAATGATCTCAAGGAGAAAATTTCTCTAAAACGGACAGTGAAAATTTGAAAACCGTCTTTACATTTGGAGTAAATAATTTCGGTGAAAAAGTGTAAAAACTACTGGATAAAAATAAGAAGTCATTCGTGTATTGCTTCAGGGCTGTAATACTGCAACAATGTGAAAAAGATATTTTTGAGGAAAATCTTTTCTAACGTTTTTTATTGGCAGTTGAAATGCAAATGTAATAATTAATGAGTCCAAAGGCTTCATAGGAGTTCCGTTAACAATCTAAACATAATTTCCTGCGTCCCCGTGATTGCATCGATATGTTTGAGTTAATGTATATTAAGATGTATGTTAATGTATAGTAAGATATAAACTTTTTTCATATTATTACCTATGATGTAAGGGTATGCTACCAAAAAAAAATTTTTTTGACAGGACCTCCCCATATGCAACAAAAAATTAAAATCCGACCGCGTAGGTATGAAATCACACGGTATTACACATATACATAGGTATGAATATGTTTATTGGTGCTATTGGACGACATCTGGCGATTCGAAGTAGGTAGTTTTCGCGGTGCACAATTTTGTAATTGGACTGATTTTGGGGTTAGGTGGGTTACCTACAGTGGGTTTGTAAGTAACTCACAGTGGGTTACAGTTACAGTGGGTTGTAATAAATACCTTCGTTCTCACAATCAATAGGTCAAAGGGCCAATCTTCGACAAGTGAGCGTGTTTTTAGATGAGCCATTCTTTGTCGATGGGTAAGTTCACGTGATTCTTTCCAGAATATAAATTATTTTAATCTGAGATTTTTTAGAACAATTTTATGGGGGAAATTTGTTATAAAGAAAAATCTTCAAATAAAAAAATAACTCGCGCTGCATTTAATTTTTAAGAATATAATTTTTTTTGTTAATAACGAGTTTAATTTCGTCTCGTCATTTTTGGTGGGTTGTGGTTGTAAAATGTATTAAAATAAAAAGTCATAATTAAACATGTCTATTTTTTAAATTGTTCTACTGCTGCAGCCCATAAATTTTCTCGGATATATCCCGGGTAAGAGGCCAAACACATTAATTTATCACTTATTCATCTGCCCCAAGAAAACTTAACTTTCTCTCAAGAGCATTCTCTTAACGTTCTTCAAACATGGAAAATAATTTACGACACTTAAAATTCTGTATTAATATGAAATAGAAGATTCGAAAATATGTTAGATGTAATGCATGAAAACATATAAATCTAAATGACTTGATCAAAACTGCAGAGGTATTATTTATATACAAGAATGATGAAACGAGATTTTAGGTTGTGGAGACGAATCATCATTTTTAATGATAAAGCATTCGAAAGTGTGATTTAATGTAGATCAGAGATGTTTAAAGAACTGTTTGTGTTTAAACAATACTAAGGTTCTTTACTTTCAGTTATATTATATTTTATTTACATTTATATGCCTACATTAATACAGCCTCTCTCTACTAATCTAACCTCTGTTTCTCAGAAATGTCATAGAAATATATAAATTCTCTATTCATTATATTCTAGATGAATAGCAATGAATTTCGTAGCATAAAAAGTTTATTGCAGGTAACACTACATATATACTTTTTGAGCTGACATTTGTGCTCAGACATTAATTCAGTATTCTGACAGATGAAAATAAGGTCAGATTCAAGGAAACAGTATAAATTATTCATCCCGTAATACGTGTCAAATTCAGAAAAGTGATGAACTCCTTTTCCTCGGAAATGGATCAAGGCGATTATGTTCCTTACGTAGGGAATTCGTCACAAGAGCCGCTGGGCTATCTTGCACAACAGTGACTCGGTGATCTCAGTGAAAGCTTCTTTGCGAATAATGAATGTATGCGTGACGCGTTTGGGAGGGACTGTAAAGCATAATAAAGCACATTATTACAAGCTCCCTGAGTAGCTATACGTTACAGACCTAATATTGGAAGGAAAGTAAAATGTTCAGTTTTGAAATTCAACAATTAGGGATTTGCGGCCAAACTCCTTTTACCGCTGCAAAACTTCACTAGTTGGATGTGCGGCTTCCTGTTTGAGTAATGAGAGCTGCAATTACAATTTCGCTAGCGTGTGGGGTGATTGGGTACATTGTGCGGCCGCTGTGTAATGCGTACACCAATCTTGTGTACACAATTCGTTAGTTTCACTTAAGATAACATGACATTTCGTCAGTTTCATGTACACAAGCCTCATTTGTAACACACATCTTAGCGAAATTTTAAAAAAATGCAATACTTTAAACATAAAATATGCAAAATATGGTGAACGCAGGAGTAGTTTCAATTTTATAAATAGTGTTTTAGTTTCAAAGAGTTTATGAAAATCAACTTTGTTTTGAACACACAGCAATGAAGTCAAGACATATGTTCTGCCGGTGAAATTTGTCAGATTCATGGTACATTCAATAAAAGTAATAATACAAGTTTGTAATAGATAAATTGGGAAATTAGGTCAATAATCATGTGTTCTCGATCTTCCTTAATCCAATTAGGTGACAAAACATATTTCCACACTAAGTTCGTCGAATGGTTTCCCGTCAAATATGATGTGTTTACGTATGGCGTGTGTGAGTGCGTATATGTGTGCGTGTATGCGTGCGTGTGTGCGCGCGCGTTTGTGCGAGTGTGTGTGTGTGTGTGTGCGTGCGCGCGCATGCGTGTGCGTGTGTGTGATAGTGTGTGCGTGCGCGCCCGTGTGTGTACGCGTGTGTGTATGCGTGCGTGCGTGTGTGAATGCGTGCATGCGTGTGTGCTCGCGCGCGTGTGTATGCGTGCGTGCGTTAGCGCGCGCGTGTGTGCATGTGCGTACGTGCGTGTGTGTGCGTGCGTGTGTGTTGGAGCGTGCGTGTGTGTGCGAGCGCGTGTGTGTAGGTGTGCGTGCGTGCGTCTGTGCGTGTGTGTGTGTGTGCGTGTGTGTGTGCGTGTGTGTGTGTGCGTGTGTGTGCGCGCGCGTGTGAGAGTGCGAGTGCGCGCGTGCGAATGCGAGTGTGTGCGCGTGCATGTGCGTTCGCAAGCCTCTGTGTTTGCATAAGTGTAAGTGCACTGTGTCACAAGATAGGGCCAGGCTAATGAAAAGGAAGCGCGCGATGATGCGTTGATGCGTTGCATAAGGCAATGCTGCGATATCCTCCTTGAAATGATCGGTGAAAATCACAGAAACACACATTCAGAACAATTAACCTTCTCTCCAATGGTGTAACGTTTTCGTCACAGTTAATCTATTGGTCTCAAAAATCCATCTCCGTGGGGGCTTGAAGCCGACTTGAATCCGAACTCACCCCGATTACGAAGCTAAGTGAACTGTTTTTCGCTTAAATAAAAAGTCCCAAATTGATAACAGAAACATCTCTTTTAAAAAATTGGATTTTCCTTTATAAATGCATGTAACCTTGAGCACCTGAGGATGACCATGGAAAGTGTTTAAAATACGGTTCAACAAATAAACTGTGTTTTATATGATTTATTCAACAAACTGTTTCTTTCACAACTGTCTTTAATCAACTTGTTTATTTATTTAACTGAAGAAAGTCAACAGACAGTTTATATAAATACAAGTAAGTGAACTATAAATAGAATGCTAATGCATCTGGTAAGAAATAAATTATCCATGAAAATTAACAACTTTCATGGGCAGAAAACCTGACAACTTAAACCTTTCAATTGCAATAATATCGAACAACTTCGAGCAGTGAAACATCCGCTGATGCTTGCATTTTACTTTTCTCGAGGAAACAATGGCCCTCCGACCAGGGCTGGATCCAGCCGATCATTGAGGGAGGGGCGTCATATATTTTGTTATATAATACACAAATTTATTATTATATTGTATATTATTTGTGTGCTGTAGATATGGTACTATACAATATTATTGTTTAAATAATTACATAATTAAAACAAATAAATATTCAAATCCATTTTTCCACATAAAGGGAGGTTACGAACGAAAACTAATTTTTATACTTCCTGCACTTTTCTCATTTTAATTTTATTCTATGCTTTTCGGGGGGAGGCCAGAGGCGGATCTAGCCCATCATGTTGAGAGGGGCATCGTAGATTTCTGTTATATAATAAAAAAGTTTGTTATTATATTTTATATTATTTATGTTCTGTAGATATGATACTATACAATATTATTGTTCAAGTAATTACATAATTAAAACATAAATAAATAAATATTAAAATAAATTTTGTCAAATAAAGGAAGGTAAACAAAATCTCTAGGTCTTCTTTTGGGGGGTGGAATGCCCACCGCCTCCGGCGCCCAGCGAGGACCCGTGCGCAGCGCTCGTGGGACGCCGCCGCGCCGCGCCGCGTCGCGTCGCCCGCGTGCGTCAACGCATCCGTGCGCGCCGCCCGGGAGGCTCGTTAGCGGAGGCGGCGGCGGCGACGTGCTGCATAATGGAAGCGCCACCCGGCGCCGCCCCCGCGCTCGTTAGCCCGCGCCACGCCCCCTCCCCCTCCCCCTCCCCACACACACACACCGCCCCCGTTCAGCGCAGAGCTGCTGCCTCTGAAGCGACTCGGACAGGAGGTTCAAGGGTTCGAGTCCCGCCGGTGCGGATTTTAGATACTAGCTACATAGTTAGGTCGAATTCCGCCGCTGTGTTCTGGAGAATTCTAGCGGTCGGCTCGCTCCTCTGGCCGATAGTTTTCCGTGGTTTCCGATCATAACCAGACGAATGCCGGAACAGTACCCTAACAAATGGGCCACTGACCACGCGCGACCCCTCCTTCCTCTTCCTTAACTTATCCCATTCCCTTTTACACACTTACATGCACTACACTACCAAACACGTCGGGAGAATAGACGGAAGCATACAGCTTGTCCCGGCTGGGGCAGTTCAATGAAGCAAACAATGAATCAGTCCAGCCCCTGACCCCCGCTGGGCACTGTCACAAATGATCAGCTCTGAGTTTACTCCAACGACGGAGGGTCGCCGCCAACTTCCAATGGGGATGAGGTCCTTGGGACATAGTAAAATTTGCCGAAAGTTAAATACGTGGAATATTAGTTGACAATATAATAGGATGATATTTGGTGTAATATAGTTCAGTAGTAGTAGAATAAGCTGAGTTTATTTCAGACACACAAAAAAGGAACAGTTACAGTTTTCTGTAAGAATGATCAAAATTAAGAACTTGCAATAATTGCTTATAGCTTTTAGAACGAATTATAATTGGTCATTCAATGCTGATGCGCGGAGAGGATTAGAGCGATATTTATCTAACCACACCCCTATGTGCGGGTAGCTTGGTATCGACGAGAGCTCTAAGAGCTCCTACCAACTCTCTAGAAATATAAACCAGACAGTGTCCCGTGCCTCAATCACAGAGGCTCCGAAACCCAATTAAAATACATATTCTTCTCCTCTGAGTACTCTCTCTTTGGAAGACTCTCTATACGAAGTACTTTCTGTACTAGAGCAAACCTGGCACCTAGCTTGCGCTGATTCTAAGTCTTTCGCTACCTTCATTGTGGGAACAATGTGGCATTGATGGATATATATAAAAGTTTCAATTGGATATAGTACCTACAGTGATGGATTTACAAGCCAACTACGAGGCATACATTCTCCGTCTGTTTTCACTTTCTTGAAAATAGTAATACAGATACAGAAAGTGAGTCTTTGGCGTACGAATAGAATGTTCTTCTGAATGCTTAAGCCAAAGAAACTTTCGTGCCAGATGCGTACATTATTTTTACTTTGTCGCTACGGTTAGAGAGAAAGTAATGTCATGCTGCGCGAAAAAAGGCAAATGTTTGGTAGATAACTCTTATTACAGGGCCCTGGCGCAATCGAAACTGTTCTATTTTTTGATTTTCCCCAAGTTCCTGCATATTTAACGTAACTATGGCCGGAGACTGAATAGTTTTCCAGCAATGTTTGCGTAATTTCGAAATTAGTAATATGAATATATTAATTTTCGAGCAACCTACGAGCTCACCGACAGAAACTGCGTTGTAAGTGCAATTAAATAATTGGGTAATCAGAAACAAAGTAGAAATAGTATAATGAGGTTGATCAATGGTTTAATTTTACAATTCGAGTGTTTATTGCCAAGGTTTCGTGTCATCATCTCCTTTTGTTTAATTAAATGAACCAATGAATTATTAAGAAGTTTCTCTGTCATGCTGCCAAATATGGAGTTAAAAATTACTTCCCTTTTGTTAAACAGAATTCGATAACTGTGTAATCTAATCTTGAACTACAAGTTTGATTTCATCACTTTCCCTTCCTCAAAATTGAATTTCTTGAAGGTACGTCACGTAAGAAATAAGTTCTCCAATTTTGTTTATTCAATTGTTTTCTATTTTAAAAAATAACTTTTTTCAGAGATGTAAAAATATCTTCCAATTTTTGTTCTCATTCCACTATGGGAACTGCAGGTGACACAGGGTCATTAAACTGGCTATTAAAAAGTAACGTCACAGTCATGCAAATTTGTTAGGCACACAGTGTATCGTAAAAAGGAGTGTTCTCTAAACGTCGTGATATACTTGGAAGTAAATCACCATGAGTCAGCAACACTCATAAAAAGCAAGTGTCTCTTGTTTCCAAGAATGTCTATCAAACTGATAATTAGTATTTTATCGATTCGTCATCATGGCACATTATACACAATTATTCTCAAATTATTCTTAAAAGACGCATAAAGTCAAATAACTACCTTCGAAATTCACACATCAATACGAAATATTCCATGTCGGATGTCAAATGTCAATGCCGGAACACTTAATGGTAAAAAAATAGCTAGGTTCCCTCCAACATTCAATTAAACCAGCATTTCGACAGATTTCCCAATGTGTTCGAAGCCAATGAAACACGCGAAAAGCATGCATTAAGAAACGATTTCAGTAATTGAAGCACGACAACAATCGATGATGTTCAATTATCTCACCGACAAGAAGTCACGAGGACACCGTTTACGGGGCTTTGCAAAGGTTCTTTCCGCCAAGAGAAGCAATTTCGGCCGCTAATTCACTGCCGTGGCCACTGGCAGAGCTGGGTGTGGAGGAACGGGCAGAAGCTGTAGCTGGGCGCGGCGCTCGACATTTCCCTCACGAGGCGGGGCGCGAATTCGCAGAGGGCGCCAGTTGCACGTGAAATGGCGGTGTGCGTTGGGTCGAAAAGCCTATACAACAAAAACACAACGATGACAAAAAGGCAATGAGTTAGTTTCGCTCGTAATTGGGCACACAATAGGTCGAACGTGCTAAGTATCGTAGAGAATATCGAAAAAAAAAACGAGTCAATGCCTCTAACAACTACTTAACATACTAAGCAAAAAACTGTTAAACAAGAAAGGTGTCAATGGATCTAACACAGGGCACGCAAAATGCGTTGAAATGATCCGAATCGCCAAGAAAAGCAATATTTGTCCACCTTTTCGATGTCAGGGGTTTACAGTTCGAGCGTTTCCGTCGAAAAATCGTCGTTTTTTGCCGCAACATGTAACAATACTTTCTCTTTTTTACTTAAATAGTATGCGAGAAAGTAAAAATAAAAAATAAACATTGGTTATCGTCAAATGCTTTACTTTCGGGAGATGAAGAATGAAGTAATAAATGTTTTGCAGATTGTGCTCATACAAATTGTACGACTAAATAGTATAATTTTTACATCTGAGTTACTGTAGACATTCACAACTCAAGAAACTATTCCAAAATAGAATGGTATAAGGACGTTTAAGCATTTCTAAGTGTTTCCATTTCATGAGTACATTGAACATTTTTTGTACATCTTACATTCAATTGAGTATTCCTTCTTACTGCACTCAGAATGACAATAGAGATTTTTACAAAATTAAAAATTTTATGAAAAATATAAATTAATATTATGCTTTATTTTTAGTGATGCATGTTTTAGCCAATCTGGCTGGCTGAGGTGGCTAAGAGCGTGTACCGGCTGAGCGCTTCCATCCGTTTAACGAAGCTTCAGTTTCAACAACATAAACAATCTTCAGCCTGCAGAAATTTGAAAAATATTATTCTCATATGTAAATAAATTCTTCCCGCACGACTTGAAGAAAATTTATATTCTGGATAATTCACGTAGCGAAAAGAATTACGAACCTCAAAATAATGTGGATAAGAGCTAATTTCTTCTACCTATTTACGAGTATATTGATAACAAGAGACATCGATGTCACAAACTTATGTAAGTTCTATGGATTGGACATGGCAAAAGGTCAATATTTATAGTACAGTAACAATAAATGTGCCGACCTGGTTGGCCGAGGTGGCTAAGAGCATGAACCGACTCAGCGCTTCTGTCCGAAGGCTTTCGGATCTTCCTCGGGCGTGGTTATTTGTCTCTTGCCTTTCATTTATGCTGTCCTGGAGGGTCTCGCATTCTGCTGTACACTAGATCATAGGACCCCTGAAGTGTGTTGGCGTCTAGCGTACGGTCGAATACGCGACCCATCGGGGCGTAAGGGGTTACCCACTGTCAGCTGGATAATAGCCCTTGAAAAAATGCATGTTTTTTATTGATTTTTGATTTGACTGTGTTTACTTTGAAATTGGAGCGGGGCGTGTCATGTTTGCCACGTTCGTATATGCACTTTCGCAGAAAGACCGTCTCACTGCGCGCCGTGCCCCTGCTTGTGAGCTCCTCCCTACTCGCAAACTCTAATAAGCGCATACGGTGGAAATGGGGTCAGTGACAGGTAACTACTGCAAAACATCCCACGATCCTGATCGAACTGGTTGGTTGAGAACCTGGTTCCTCGGTAAATCCGGGACGAAGGCACTTGATCTATTGCGTCGTGACTAACTCGCCCTTGGTATTAGAAGTCTACTATCTAGCACCTAAATGTTAAGAGCCCAACATTTTGTTGAAATTTAACTTATGGTTTATAATATTTATTATATTTACATATTTAACTTATTAATTATATATTATTTATTATTTGTTATTATATTTACATTTTTAACTGACTTATTATATAGTATTTATTATTATATTTACAATATTTACAACAAAATATTGTATTAAAAATGCGTGGACCCTACGTTAATCGATAAGCAGGGATATAAGTTTCAATTCCATTCTCATGAGAACAAACATGAACCAAAGATTTGACTCCTACTTCCATCTCTTTAAGGATTTAACCTAAATCAGTAGTATAAGTACGTCTATGAGTTCAATACATAATCACTCCCATTAGAGCGAAGCGGAAGTAATTTCGACAGATAACTGAACATGTACCAACCCTCTCATGTACACACATTGTACACCGAAATATAAACATTGTTTTCAAAACTGCAAGGTAAGCTTTTATTGAGACACAAGGTGGAAATTGGCGGTATTTCCAATCATGTAATTGCATATAATCTGTTCAATTTTCGAACATTACGAAAATTTATCTAACACAACTAAAAAGAGTGCCACACAGCTGCCAATATAGCCTTCCTACATTGAGTGCAAGATACTCGTTAAAAAGTTGAAGGATTCACTGTGTCCACAAAATCAAACTGCAAACACAAAAGCTAACAAGAAAGAAACCACAAAGTGTTTGACCTCTATCGAACGGGTAATGCCTTACTCTCCCGAAGAGTCTGCAAAGAATAACACCCAGGCAATTGATTGAAGAGAATTCTTCGATTATTGTCCGCTTAGAAGAAACATTTTGTTTACCTGTTCACTTTTTGCCTCAATTTACTTTCCTGGGAAATAAAATAACTGTTGCTATCCCCGTCTCCGAAAAAGAATCGTCCCATACTATGCTTGCGTTTCCTTCTTTCCTACACCGTCTCCCCGTCCCACTGCCATTGGCTCGCCAAATGGAATGGGAAGGTAAGCGTAAAAGTAAGGCGTAACCCTGAAAAAAAAGGGTCAATTTCGCGCTCGCCTTTCAATGGCCGTCTCAAAAGGAGACCAGCTAATCAGCCCATGGCTATAAGGGCAAGCCCCAGCCCCCGCCCTGCTCACGTTCTCGCGCTGCCCTCCGCCACCACCCCAGCCCGCGCCCAGGTCGATGTCTCGCTCTCCGGGGAAAGGCTTCCCGAACGATAATCGATTGGGCGTAAACAAAAGATGTTTATCGTCTCGCACTCCTCGGCGCCGCCCCCGCCCCCTCGGGCGTTGCGGGCTACGCGCTTCGATCGGGCGAAATTTCAATCGAAAAGCGCAGAGTCGAATGACGTGCATTTTGAACACATGAGAAATCGAAACCTCTAACTGCGGTCTGTTGTCGACACTGGAATCCTAATTAGTGATTCAACGAGGGACAGTCGACCAGGGAAATGGACAGCCCGAGAGAGCGTGACACTGGCATTTGAGTGTACGGTGTACCTCAGCTAACGAGTGGAAGGAATGCGCAATCGTTAAAACACCACCGCACGGTCATTTGTTTGCTCGTAATACCAATCTACTATCACAGGATAGGTGATTAATTATAATGTCAGTAATATTAGTATTAAAGGAGATCAAGGATTCATTTTTATCCTAATGTGATAGGCCATAACCTTTCTGACTGCGTGCGAGTTTTATCAGATAACGCGGAAGTGCATGGAGTACGTCAGCTTGTCGGAACCGAATTGAAACGACCAATCCAGAAATTTCTGGCTCCCATATCACGCAAGGCTGTTCTTAATAAGATATTTAAGAGCAATCAACCCATTATATTTTCTCATTTCTGATAAACTGCAAACATTATTTTAAATTGGTATCAGGCTGTAGATACGCAGGAAGATATTTAAATGAGTATCCGCATAATAAATATGTATGAACATGCTCTCAGAATAAAAACATCCGATTGTTTGCGGAAGACCATTGCATGCTTCTCCTTGATACCGAGGAATATCCGCAAGAAATTGCTTTGCGTGTCTTCAACACTTTCCTCTCGCGATTGCAGTGCATGATATACGCTGCATAATAATTAATTTTACTTCTAGAATTTAAAAATATGATTGAAACTAATTACTTCCTCCCGCACTTTTGGTCGGTGAGAATGTCTGTTCAATCAAGACGCAAGGCACTATCATTGACGATGTTAGGATATGAGTGGCCTTTAGGATAAAGATAATGTTAAGGCTAAGGACACTCGCAATATACGCTGAAGGTCTCGACATTCGAAGTGATACATCATGAAATTGCTAGAAAGCAATCACGGTTTCTAAGATATCCGCTTAGAAGACACTTATTGGGAAAATAGTATAGTGAAATATTATATTTTTAATGGGCAAGCTAAGTCTATTATTAGACATCTAATTACAACATATATTTATAAGAAATATTGTTCTCTTGACATTCCAACAGTTTGAACTTAACTCATATCATTGCTTTTTGAAATTTTCTTGAAGCGATTTTTTACATTCAAACTTCGGTTTTCACTTATATTGTTGCTATTCCGACAGTGAGTTATTCTTGAGGTTTTGTCCTTCAGAAACCACACTTCTCATAGCATAACGATTGCGAACGGCTTCAAATAAATCACCAGAACGTCAATAATAACTACAAATATTACACAAACCCATTGCACAAACTAAAACAAGTGTCCTTTCTGGTGTGAGGTGCGGTGGAGCGATCCAGTTTCTGGTGTTAAATTGCAATATTATCTTGCTCGAAGGAAAATGGAGCGCGTGCCCTTTCGAAATGAATAACCCGGCTTTAAGCTCCCACGGCACGTACGGCTGTATCGCATTGTGCACCACGCTCGCTGTGCCCCTAATCTGCGGCCGGCGCACGGCAGGGGGCCGCGTATGTGAAATGGTTCTTTGGATTGGATTCAACTTTTCCGCACGGCGCGCAAGCCATATCTGTGATTGATTGATTGATTGATTGTGATTCCGGGCGATTCAACGGCTAAGGTCATTATTCCCGTAAGTTTAGTGCCGTAAGTTTATCGCGAGAGGTGGCGGTTGTCTTCCCCCGCTGGATGGAGAAATCCGGCATCGACCTACCGTCATCTAACGGGGTTTTCCTCAACCAAGTATCTCCTACCAGCGGGGCACCGTCCCAACCGGAGTTCTAAGTCCTTGACCGGTCTCCCGGCATTTGTGGTAATGTAGTGCATGTCAGTGAGTATGTGTACTAAGGGGTGAGGATAGGACTATGAAAGGGGAGGAAAGATCGCGCGCGGCCCGTGGCCCGTTTGTTATGATTCTGCCCCGGCATTCGTCTCGTGTTGATCGGAAAAACGACGGAAAACTACCGACCAGAACAGCCGGCCGCTAGAATTTTCCTCCAGACAGCGACTGAATTCGACCTAGTTGAAAAGCTAGTGTCGAAAATCCTGCCGCCGTCAGTACTCGAACCTAGGATCTCTCGGTCAGAGACAGTCTGGGCAGAGGTGACATCAGCTGATGCCCTGAGCCACCTCTTCCGATGTCCATATTTGTAGAATGCACGCGGGTTCCAGGTCAATTCACATGATAGAAGTACCCTACAACACATTTGGTATATTGGAATTTGGTGTAATGTTTTAGTGTCATAAGCGCCTTTAACATAAATCATATTTATTATACTGTTAACTTACACTCATGACAATTGGCTTAATAGTTTGAACAAGACCCATCAATATACTTAACTTCCATCTTTTGAACTATTTTATATTTTTACTCACGTATTTACAATGTATATTGAAACCCTCTAAATGCTCCTTCTATTTCCTTAATTTTATATAATTAAATCAGCTTTAACTATTATTCTTTCCAATTTTTTCTAACTTCCTTATACGCTATTAATTGCCCGGTCGAATATATTTTTGGATATCTCAGTTATAATTTTGAAATCGTATCTCTGGGGTTTTATTCGTGGGCTTGAAAATTCATCACTCTATCAGGTCACGCCAGATAACTTTTACTTTGAAAAATTTCTTTTTGGAAACTAACTCTTACTAAAATAGAAAATATTATTCTAAATTTCTAACGCACAATAATGCCCTGTTATTATCAAAAATTTGCTTCGGATGCCAGAAAACTAACATACAATAAAGATATAATAAAACGATACCAAATATTCTTCTTACAAATGAAAACACATTCACACCAAATTAACATTGTAATCATTTCAACTCATTCGTCATACGCGCAGATCAACAGACTGTAATCTAATGGCTTTTATGGGTCGTATTTTTTTTCTTATTCAAAAATTAAGCATTGGATAAGATTGAAATTTAAGCGAAAGATTTGGGCATTGAACATTTCTATTCAGTTTTTGGAAATTTCTCTTTATCTTCTGATCGGATCCGAAAACAAATTATCAGTTCCCCATCAGGAGACCGAGACGCGTCAACTGACATCTCATACCTCTCGATAGGTGCACGGGAAGAGGTCTAGACGTGAGTGACGGAAATCACACATCTCCACTCTCAAATACTATAAAGCCCTTGGGGATGCATTTTCCCCCCAGGGCTTTATCCAGCTGTAAGCCGTTTCCTTGTACATCCTGATGGGACGTACATTCGACCAACCACTAGACACTAACTCACTTGCGGGGTCCTCTGATCTGGGGTCAGCAGAACGCGACCCCCTCCGCGACGACATATACAACACGAGAGATCAAGAGACAAACAACATGCCCAAGGCAGGACTCGAATCCGCGACCCTTCGGACCGAAGCGCTGAGTCAGTACACGCTCGTAGCCAACTCGGTCATCCAGGTCGGCAAATATTATTACACTATATATAAATTATTCATATAAAAAAATTTAAACTGTTTAAAGTATGATTTCGCAATCTTGCATGGCCGCAGACTCCCTTTGCTAAAATTGTTAAAGTCGTTAACATGGATGAATTTACAGTACCGGCAGCGTATAAGTTACTCTGGCTGTTCCATACGCTGTTGCCACACATTACTACGTACATGGCACCACCTACATCACTAATGAAGTAAATCTCAAAATAACACTTAGTGACAGGCTGAGACACGTCTTGATATGTTCATAACATTCGCCAAAGTCGAATCTTATCGTCTTCACGACTTCGTGTGAGTCAGATGAGCGGCAAATCTGAACCCTGGCTGTAAGAAAGTAAACAAATCCTCGCAAGCTGATTGCTTCAGAGCAGGTCACATGACGTACCACATCACGTGTCGAGAGAAGAGATAGAGTCGCTTATAAGTTGCCAGTACTGTAGTAAATGTTCAACACAGATATATGTATCTCTCCATGCCGTGGACCCCTTGCAGCAATTTACTTTACTTTCTTAAAAACATTGATAATTACTCGATATTAAATATTTCACTAGATATCGAACATTATTTTTATTCACTTATTAATAAATAATTTGAAAAACAAAAACAAAGCAATACAAATGGTATCATCACTTGCAAGATTAATATCGAAATCTTCACTAGCGTAAGAAACGTAAGATTTTTTTAATTTTTTGGGAATGAAAATGCGATATATTTGTTGATATACAGTGGCGTTGCTTCAGTTGGAATTACCCAAGGCAAAATTCACCCCCATAAATAAAACTTCAAATATCTTTTACTGAATAGTTTACACTTAATAAAAAATTTATTTATAATATATTATAAAACTGTATTTAATGCAGAATAATTGAAATCCTATAAAAGTTTCTCATTTGTGTCACCCAGGGCTGACCGCCCGCCCCCCTACCGCTCCCCTAACTACGCTACTGTTGCTCTAATAAATAAATAAAAACAGTAATCATTTAAATGGTATTTAGCCAGTCCTTTTTAGCTATTGTCGACCCCGACTTTTTAATAGAAACAATCGACCCTAAGGAAATTCAATTCGACCCCCGGTAGCCCACTGTGGGAATGACTATTTTAAAGCATCAGATATGCTACACTAAGCAATGATGAGAGTAATTTCGACGCAATAAATAACCATCCCACTTCTCACCCATCGAGCAAAATGAGAGCTCAAGAAAACGTGAGCGGATAGTACTCTTCCAAAATAAAAGTTTGGCAACCTCCCTTATTGTCATATACTCACGCTCAGCGCCCAAGTACAGGATACAATATGTTCAATATTCAGGCATTTGACATAGAAGATTTAAAATATTGTTGCTTTAAAATTAATTCAACAATAAATCGGAGAAATATTATAATACATAAGTAGTTTTATGGCGTGTTAAATTTGTGAGTAAAGTGTAAAATTTTTCGATTTTGAACGAAAGTGTTGGATATTTGGGAGCGGTACCTCCTTTTTTATCGAACACATTAATTGTTTGTGATTTTTTTAAATAAATAATTATAATATGCATACTAAACTGTTATCCACCAATTCACATTTGCCTTTGTAATCGCGTATTATAATTTCAAACGACATATTTAACAACACATTCGTGTATTGATCTTGTTTGCGACAATATTACCCTGCGAAATACAGATTTTTACACCACGTCTTTCCAGCATTTTTATTTTTTTGTTCAAATTGCCTGTATTTTAAACCTGATAATAGACAAGACACCAAATAACGATGCAGTTTTTTGTTGCATCGTGATATTAAATCGAATGTGAATAGTTTCGCACAATTTTGGTTTACATGATTTCGGGCAATACAATTGTTTATTTGTAATTGAACAATTGTTGATATGTAAAACATAGTATACTTTTATATAACATACTCGAACTGCTAGATTAATTAAAACTTACTAAGAACGCATGTCAACCATAACTAAAATCGTACCAGTTTCCATAAAAATTAGTTTATATAAAATAAATATAATTATGTTTTGTAGAAGTTACAATGATGCAAAATGGTAACTTACTTGCTCTTTTTCACTGGGTCCATTATTTATAAGAGACGCATCTGTATTCTTCTTCAGGTAGAATACGTGAACTTGGCGTGTTGTTTATGATACGCACGTGAGCGTTTATGATACACACGCGTTGCTCAAATTTACTGCTCCGAGACTGCATCCAGCACGGATCAAATGAAGTAACTGCTCGGTGATTTATTCCAAACTATTGTGTTGAAAGTTGTGGCCGTGAAGCACTGACTAAATGCTGTTGCTTGTTTCAAACAGCTGGATCGTTCCGGTGTAGGGAGCTCCAACGGGCGAGCTTGTTTCACGAAGGGTTCAGTTTTAAACCGGTGATGAAAATATAGAATATTTTATTTCTGACATATCTTTAAGTGTCGCTGTGCTTCTACTAATATTTTATTTTATTTTATACGAAGAATTATATTTTAGAGCTTATTGGATGCAAAATATTCCTAAGTACCTTTGTTAACAGTCTGGAAACCTTTAGATTTCAGAAGCAATGGAACACTAGAGTTGCACTTTCACATTTAAGAAAAGGAAATCTGTTTTAACAAATCATTTATAATAACAAAACCATACTTCAAAAGAGGAACTAACGGAATAACAGTATTAACTATCTACGTTCACTTCTGTCAATACCACAGCCAAATAATGTTTAAAATTCGAACCTGAAAACAATCACAAACTTCAGCGATTTCAAATTACTTAAAATCTAAAAATATTTTATAGAATTTCATCACATGCAAAAAAGTGTTAAAAAATTGTAGAATATTATGGGAAATAATATGAAATAGCGAGGTAAAATTGTGGAATGAAAGGTTAAAAAGAAAAGAACAAATAAAAGTTTGCAATAACCAGTTATATTGGTAGATATGCAGCAGGTACGGAGGTAGTCGATATTGTTCAGTTCATTTACACAAAACAATCATCAGAATCTGTCTCTGCTACAGTACGATTAAAGTAATATGAATTACTAGAATCCCACCTCTATTTAGGAAAAAATTACCCTGAAATTATTGCGAGTTGCGAACAAAAGTACCAGCATTATATTATACACTATTCGCATTTGAGTGCGCTTTGTGCTAATTTCTAATGTTAAAAGATCACTTATAATAAATAAGTAATATTGAAAACTTACTTTCTAAACGTGTCCAATCACAAAAAACAAATCTTAATTCACACAAAAAGACCTAACACCAATAGATCAATGACATGCTTTGACGGGAAATCGAAGACTGGTCTGAAGTAGCTACTTTACGATATTGCCGCTCGGAGGCAACGCTTAATCAAAGAGAAAACAATACAGACGTGTTAAAATGTTCCCGCACGAGCTTCTTGCCCGCCTAGGAACCACGGCGCTCCGAGCATGGGGCAGTTCCTCTGCATTTCCTTTTCCTCCAATTCCAAAAGGGCTGTACAAGCGCAAATGCGTACTCAGAATATCAGGAAGAATGGTTTATTCATATGAAAGTACGTTTGTCGGATCTTTTCTATAAATCGAGATTTGAATCACATTTATGAACTTTATTATTTAATACTGTACGTCGTGTGTATTTCCATGCAGACCTGAAACATTTTGTAAAAAATTTTTCGTGGAAACGTGATTATTGATAGAGATTTTCTGAGACAACTTTATCATATCCCAAACCTAAATATTTTCGCCTCCCCGGAAAGAAGTTTTGACGATAATCTACAGTATAGGCGGACATACCTTATCACTGAAAGGTACGTTCTTCCTATCAAAAAAATTCTTAAATTAAATTTCTTCATTCAAATTCATTCCTATCATTCCTTCATTCCTATCATTAAAAATTCTTAATTAGAATCTGTGGCAAATAATATTTTTATATTTCAATATAAAGTGACTTTATAGATGGAGAAGTACTAAGTTCATGATCTGACTGTGGGGGATTTTCCATGACTGTAAAGTAGCTGGGTCGAAAGCGAATTCTGTCCGAAAGGGAATGTAGAGAATGGCTGCTCTCAGTCGTTTTCTTGATATCCTAAGATTGATTTCCGATAGATGCCGATGCAGTACTCTAACGAACCACGGACCGAGCGTCCATCCTGTCCCAGTTCCCAAACAGAAGCACGCACGCGCGGTGAATTCTTACGAGAATCGTGGATCCTGATTGCAGCATGATGGGATACCTGTGGGTCGCTATATTTTATTTCGTTTTAGGTTAACAGAAACGAAGAAAAATATATATTAAAATAAGTTTTTAAAGTTTGAAACGATTAGCTTATATCTTTGTCAAACACACGTATGTCTCCTTCGTTCGTAACATGCTCCCAAATTTTGAACTGTAGGAGTTATTAAAGTGCCGACCTGGAAGGCCGAGGTGGCTAAGAGCGAGTACCGACTCAGCGCTTCGGTCCCAAGGGTCGCGGGTTCGAGTCCCGCCTTGGGCATGGCTGTTTGTCCCTTGACTTTGTGTGTGTGTGTGTGTGTGTGTGTGTGTTGTCGCGGAGGGCCTCGCGTTCTGCTGACCCCAGATCAGAGGAGCCCGCAAGTGTCTGTCTAGTGTATGGTCGAATATGCGTCCCTTCGGGACGTAAAGGGCAACCGGTTGTCGGCTGGATACAAGCCCTAGGGGAAAAAAGGAGTTATTAAAGTTCTGATTCACTTAATGACTTCAATGTTTTCTCTCATCGATTATCGTATCCAATTCCCACTATTCACAATTCTCCGCTGTTGCTCCGCGTCACCCCTCTGCATCTAAACTGCCTCCTTCGACATCCTTGGGGAACTCCATAGCGTTATTCAACTCTTACTAACCAAGGGTCTTCAAACGTTTCACCCTTCCGAATTCAAACTTACTGGAATTGTTCTGGAGTATTCTCTTCTCCGCCGATATACTCTAGATCAGTGACGAATGCTCCGATACACCGCGTATATCGCCGGTATACCTAGTAATTCGAAGTGTATAAGAACTATTTCATAAGTTTAAAAATCCTCTAAAAAGTTATTGAGACTTTAAAACAGGTGAGAAAAAATAACTGTTTTGCTACCGAGAACTAGTCAGTTTTCCCCATCTGTAATCACTATGCAGGGCAGTATAGTGAGTAGGTTCGAACAGTTCTTAATGATGTCCGGAGAATTTGTCAGCACAGGGAAAGGCACCGCATGCCAGCTGCAATGACCTAGATCTACACCTGTTTCAAGGGCGGAAAGAGGGGAGGATGCGCGTCTGAAGGGTCTGTAGGCACCGCAAAATATTGCGGTGAACAGTACTTATCTAGTCCTTTGTAAGTTACGCTTCTCTCAATTTTTGTGAAAATGGAGTGTGTTAATGATCCAGAAGTTAGTGGTTTGTGTAATTGTCTTATAGAACAATTATTAAAGACGGAATTTCATAGTATTGGGATTTCAGAAAATCTCAAAATAAAAGACAACGGTAGAGGTAGCTTCCATAAAGTGCGGTCTACTTAAAATAATGTTCAGGATTCGCTACTGCTGTAGATCAAGGGTTTCCTGAGACACGAACTCCGTTAATAGAATTCTACAGGGGTAAAAAGGTTTGAGCAACGCTGACGTCGAGCTCAGACCTTCATTCGACACCCCGCCCGGCGACAGCCTCTCACCGAGGGTAACTCAGCACTTGCTCGGCTCGAACTGTGTCATACAGCGTGGCGACTTGCACAATCCTCCCACAAATCAGACCCAGATACGATCCCTGGACTCGGAGCTAGTCGGCAGGCTGCCAAGAGTAAATACAGACAGTCGCCTATCGATAACGCCCTCCCTACGGAGACCGGCGCTGCGTTGTTCCTTGGGCGACCCGCATCCATCTTCGCCTTGTCCCCGTTGCCGCGCACGCGGTGAGAGGGTGGTGAGATGCAATTGTTCCCCACGGGCGCGATGTACGGTATTCGAAAGGAGAACGTGACGATTGGACCAAGCACGTATATTGCAATCCATCAAAGAGGAATGAAAGTGGGACTGGAGGAAAAATAAACAAATCATGATTTTAATAATATTTGTTCTTGAATATGTTGAGTTGTATATGAAATGTTATTTTATTGGATATGCTTTCTTCAAAGTACTTGAAAATACTACCGGCTATCCTGCTATACATATTTTCAAGTATAGCATAAGGGTGTTTACAGATGTCACGGGGACCGGTGTTTTAGTGCATCAACTGATGTCACTGCAGTGCCTCTGATCTAGGTTCGAGTCCCGATGGCGGCAGTCAAAGATTTTCAACACTAGTTATTCAGCTAGGTCGATTTCACTCGCTGTCTGGAGGAGAATTCTAGCGTCCGGCTGCTCTATAGGTCCGGCTATCGGTAGTTTTTCGTGATTTCTCCGATGAACACCAGGCGAATTCCGGAGCAGTACCCTAACAAACGGACCACGGACCGCGCGCGATCTGTCCTTCCTCTTCCTTGTCCTATCCTCACCCTTTACTTAAACAGAGTTACGCTAACATGCACTACACTACCACATATGCAGGGAGACCGGTCGGGAGCTTAGAGCTTGTTCCGGCTGTGGCGGTGCCCCACTGGTGGGAGATACCTAGTTGGGGGAAAACCCCGTTAAGCGACGGTAGATCGGCACCGATTCTCGCCATCCAATAGGGAAAGTCACCGCCACCTCCCGAGAAAATGTTTGCACTACACTTACGGGAACAATGACCTCCTTTAGTTGACGCGCCCGGAATCACTAACAATCATTTACAGTTGTTTCAGAATAAATGTTACAAATTTCTAGAAGATGTAGGGAATCGAAAATCAATTCTAGCCAACCTATGGTGGGAAATCTCGTATAACGATGTCACACATGTGACATTTGGTACTGCCTTGAGTTTGCTAGGTAGTACGCGTTCTAAAAAAAAGAGATTTCATGTACCTACATAACGTCAATGCAGGATGAGTTGCCTACCAGTCAGGGGTAACTCAACGTGAAACGTCATTACAAGAAATTGCGCACCATGTGATCGTTGGCAAAATCTGATCATCTTTCACCCTCCTTGTACGTCTTAGAAGACTGCAGCATTTACGAGGCATGTTCGGAAAGAAGCACCGTTTTGGAAAAATAATAAAAATTTGTTTTTCAAAACAAAATGTATTTTTACGTAAAAGAGATTTCTTAAACTATTTCTCTACATAGTTTTCAGTATTGTTCAGACATTCAACATAGCGGGATCACCAACTTTTCCATGCCCTTTTATCATTCACTTTTTCGGCCAACCCATCATTGGCACAAAACCTGACCACTCCTTGCTTCGTCATGAAAATTCGTTCGTCTACCACTCAATTGTCTAACTCACTTTCTCACCATTCCAATACTCATTACATGTTCATCGTACATGTCTACAAGTTGGCGAAAAATTTCAACTGGTTTAACATTATTTGCGTTCAAAAAAGGTGTTTATCAGTGTGACGTTTTAACATCATTTCTTACTTCCTGACAAGTATTTTTTTCCTGAATATTATTCATTCGAAAATACAATGAACTATCTCTACTTTTAAACAATTCCATGAGTCTTCAACAGAAATTTTCTTTCAGCACTCACGTCCATGAGAATTTGAAGTCTTCAGTTCAAAACGTAAACAGAGAAACCCAATCCGTTTAGTAGATTTTATGGCTCACTTTCAACAAGGAATTCACATCAACATACTCCGTATGTTCGAACAAACAAAATTCGCGAGAACATGCGGTAACCATATCACGCAGTTGCATAGAGCATGCAGGTCCACATTCCCTGGCATTTTTTCTTTGAACCCATTCATCAAGTTGCGTGTTTTGTCGGGAACAGGTGACACAGCATACGAGTATTCCACGTACTTGTTTAACAAAACAGCACTATTGAATTTTTTCTTTAAAACATTCTTTTAAACGAAATTTATGTCTCACGAGTGGAAAAATTATGTGACGTTCGTGACACACAAACGAAAAAACCACTTTGCTACTCACCGCTGTCTACGGTTTTAGCAATACTTCTTCTCGGATGGCCAGCGCTACAGATTCAGAATTTGGGACAGGCAAGTTGCGAGACAAGAGAACGGAACAGGGCGACCAGTGATATAATGGACATAGTGTTCTCCTTTTGTTTCAGGGTAAATGAAATTTATATCCAATATGAATATATTGGGAACAACACTCAGCTACATTATTTCAGACCTATCGTCTTACCAGTCATTCCTTATTCATGCAATTCATAATATTTTGCTATTAATATCACTCCCATATTGACGACAGATTGCCGGGATTTACCAATGAATAATGTAAAAAGGTCCAGGGCTGCGAAACCTGTCTCAGGCCACATTTCCGTACGCGTGCTTCACCAACAATGAAGAAAGACCAGGTCTTATTGTCAAGCATCGCTTTGAATGAATATTTATTCATCACAGAAAGGAAGAACGAACGAAAAATGAAGTGCATTAAATTTTCAGTAAGTTCATCAACAGTCGTCGACAGTTCAGTCGAGTGAAGGAGTCGGTTGCAATATAAGTAGGCTGAGCACGTTCTCAGGGAAATTTCTGGTTAGGAGCCCCCAGTAGCAGTTATGTAGCAAAAATTTGTCAACGTAATGGCATTGCTTAATCGAAAGACAAAATATAATTCGAAATGATTTGTTACTTTTAAGTGATTTTATATTATATATTTCGAAGTTGATTGTACATTTTTTACATTACATTTTTATTCAGGATCAAAGTTAATGACGTCCAGAAGATTAGAAATAAAGCACAGAGATTTCCATGAATTAAACTACAAATACTTTTTGATACATTTTCTCATTTTATTTTCAATTGTGGCTAATGGCGAAACCGAAAGTGACAGCAAGAATAGTGCCACTTACTCTCATAACGACAGGTGAGAAGTGACTGAAAGGCCGAATCAAATCTAGCAACCGCCACTATCCGTCACAGTTCCTGTTGAAATCTTGCGAATCCGGTCTTGCAAGTAATTTGAGCACTTCAACACGCTTTAGAGGCAACTAGAGAGACACGGACTGAGTTCTCTTTTCCAATTAGCGTTTTTAAAGTTGAGATCTTTTGACCTATGTTCAACACTTTAAAAGCACAAATATTGAACACAAAAAACAGAAAGATGGCAAACTTACCATTTTATGGATTTCTCGCTACATTATACTAATTTTGTCGGCGATTTTAATACTTATTGTTCTAAGTATTATTCGGTAACATCTTCAGACAGATGATGAGATCATGTACCGTAATGTAAGGATGTTTACTACACCGTTCATGTTGTTCTTGTATTGACTGTTTTTTCTCAAGATTAGTAAACTTCCATGCAGTGTTATTGCTGTCAAATTATTGCCAAATTAGTTGGAAATGTGTATTAAAAGTGTGTAAGCACGCGTTGGAGTACGTATCCCAATGACTCGCGCGTATACACATGCGTATACACATAGAAATGCGTATACACATCTTCAGATTTACGTTTGAAAGAAATCGAGATCAACCTCCAGACATTTTCTAATACACAGTACTAAATATATTATCTTACTTCGTTAAAATTCCTGAGAAGCTTACATACCGAGCAGGTTAATATTTAAGAAATTATTAGACATCATCGAGTGAGTTTGAGAAATATTTTCCTTCTTGTAAAATTTGAATATAATTTTTCATATTATTTTCTAGAATTTGTAATGCGAGTTACTCTACCACTCATAATGCAAGCATATAATAAAATTAATATAAAAACAAAGTTGATTGTTATCTAGGTTATTGTAAGTATAAATCTTTTCAAAATGTGAAAAAAGGTTATATTTTTCAACCAAATTGTTATATAGTTACGTATAAACTGTATATTCCTTCTTATTTATTAGGTTTATTATTCTTTATTTCTTTGATACAGCATCTTAGCCACCAACATTTACAGAAATGACTGAATACTTAACTACTTTTGTACTGAGCTCATGTACTCATAATATTGCATCACACAAACATTACGTCGAAATAAAACCTCTTTAGAAGTCTACGGTAAACGGCACGTAAAAAATAAAAAATAGGTATAATAAACCTGCACCCGCTTGAGAATGCAGTCCATGTAGTCAAATACAAGAACAAAACAATGGATGACCGTGAAGAAACGCGAGCATACGCAAGGGGCGGCGAGGGCGGAAGGGAAGCGACACGCTCGGTGCGGTGAGTCCGTGACACGGTCGGCGCGGCGGTGATGTTTTGAAAGCTCAGCGGTATTTCATCGCCCGACAGCATCGACCGCTGCCAGAGGAAGTGCTGGGTTGTGATTGTGAGTAGCCATTAAAGGCCACGCACGTTTCCTTGAGCCCTCATTTCGCTACATGCGAGAGGAATGAGACTTTTTTTATTATTTCGGTGGCAGTCGTACAAATATGTAGCTTGTTGTTGATGTATGTATCAAACACGTAGCTACAAATGTCGATATATGTATCGAATATGTAGCTCGTTTTCGATGCAAAGAAGTTTCTATTACTCGGGAGCAAACATTTCTGGATTTCAGGTTTTGTTTACAACACTTCTATCATGAATTTGTAATTCAGTGAATGGTGGTAAAGCAGCGGGATTAGGAATTCCGGGGCTCAAGAAAATGTGCACGCATAATATAGATACCCCTGCCGTCTGACACAACTCATGGCCACCTCATAATCGCTCTTCTGAACAAGAATACGGACCTTGTTGCCACAACCCCGCTTGGAACTTCTAGAACGTGTAACTCGAGGGGAAAATGCATTAAGACTTCATAAAATGTCATTGGTTTGGTAGGCTCATAAAGATGACAGGATACCTTGAGGAGTTTCAAAAAGTTATTTTGCAAGAATTCATTTGTACTTATTACACCAAAAATGTTTACTTTATCTTTCCCAAAAATCATCCTCTTTTTCAGCCCAATATTCAATTTTCAACCCAACGATATAATGTTAATTATGATCTATATTGATGATAATAGATGATTATGGTTTCGCATGCCCCCATGCACGTACTTTATCATTCCTGAAACTGTTATATTGGCAATTATGAATCTTTCTTTCAGTTTTGAATAGAGATCTTAGACAGTAGTCTCTTGTTCAGAACAGTAGACAGGACATTCCTGGGATTAGTCTTGACTTAAAAAACGAATTTCGGCTCTAAAATAGAAGTATCTTCGCATTAGTTTGTGCTCATTTCCGGTTATTTAAGTACCCAAAGAACACTTATTTGTTTAATATTTTTAAATGCACAGCATTGTCAAATATGCAGAACTACACATAGTTTGTCTGTAATTTCATTTATCATGTTCCTTCCGTTTTACCAATCTTTTCTGTTTGTGCAGAGTGACTGTAACTGGATCTCATGGGAGGTCCACATGGGTTACAATTCAACATTCGTTTTCAAACCGCCCAATTCACTTTTTTTTTTTCACAAAAACACCAGATATTTTCGTTCCATCTTAGCGACGTTTACAAGTTTTAAATCCACTTTCTCAACATAGCATTTTAGTGACTTCAATGTGAATTTGTATGCTTGACTAATCATGTATTATTCTGCAGTACTTCCACAGCTGTTTCTTCCAACTTGACAAGGTGTAAGAGGTATGAGAAGAGGGGAGACTCTTTCCTACTTGAGAAGGTGTATGCGATTCAAACTTTCGTATTTCTCCTTTTCAGCAATTGCAACACTAAATACCATGAGCTCTTTACTTACATATAGTATGACGTTTTTATCTTCCCGTTCTTAGTGCTCAGTGTCATTCTTTGCATCTTACGTAAATATATGTTCTTTGGCATATAAATATTATAGAAGTAAATTTTAATTACAAAATTATATTATAGTATAATTAAGGTAGACAAAAAGTCAGTACTTTCATAAGCAAATTGAATAATCTAATACTCAGAGGATAAAATCGCACAAATGGGTTGATATGTCCATCAAAGGAAGATTTCCGATAATTCCTGAGAGATTATAATCTCCAGTTTACTCTTTTCCTGTTGATTGTTTCCTCATAGCATCCCATCGTCCGACCTAAGTGCCATATGGATAGCGATGTTCGGGAAAATACTTTCTGTGCAGAAATAATACATTTTTCTTCTGTAATATTTTTGGAACTCCTCACCGCATCCATTAGTTATTTGTCTTTCTCGAACAAAAAGCGCACGATATATTGAAGATTTGAGACGCAGGCCTCTACAATAATGAACAAATAGAGAAACTGTTGACTTCAATACCTGTCGCTCTACAAACATGGCAAAATTACTATAATAACGGTCTAAAATTGTTTATTGATCGCAATTTATTATATATATATATATATACATACATACTTGAACATAGAAAATTTACGCGAGTTCGGACGTAGTGATTTGTCGTTGTTAGTATTCAAAAGATAGAACTCAGAAATTGTTTTATACGAAGTGAACAGTGAATGCCAAAAGTGGGACTTATACATTTTATTAAGCGGACAATGATAATCGAACTTAGTCTCCGATGATAGGAACCCGATGATAACTTGGTGAACTTATATGCTAATATTTTAACAGCACTTAAGATTTTGCTTAGGTAATGAACAATAAGGAGTATTAGAACTTGTAGCAATTCAAGCAGGTGAATGGGGATGTAAAGCCAAAGGATAAACAGTATATTCTCATAGTGGTTTATGAGAAGAAACGACAAGATACGGATTTTGTCGGTAGCAAGAAAGAAGATTGGACGAGGCCCATTACTGAAGTCTACGGGGAGACATCCTTTACCAAGACAGCGCCCAAGATTCTCATGGATAACTGGTTCTATAGCGCTATAGTAAAGGTCATGACCAAAAAGAATAATATACTTTGTTACTAAAATTTATAAATAAATTCGTTATTTCTTATTGGCGAAAGCTGATTATCATTTGCCGTCACGAGCAATCCAGTAGGATATTTAAATTTTGCATTTCAGATTCCACGCTTCTCCGGACTGCGGACTGAGTCAGCAACGGAGTTATAATTAAATATAATTTGGGAGCTCATTCTCTTAACCATTTCCTGGCGCCTATATATTTATTAGAAATTCGGAAACAAGGAGCAATCCAGTAGGATATTTAAATTTTGCATTTCAGATTCCACGCTTCTCCGTATGGGGGGCGAATTAAGTAATCGTAAGTATTCGCGATTATTTCGGTAAAGAACCCGCGGACTGAGTCAGCAACGGAGTTATAATTAAATATAATTTGGGAGCTCATTCTCTTAACCATTTCCTGGCGCCTATATATTTATTAGAAATTCGGAAACAAGGTTACAGGAAGACTCCACATTATTTATTCTGAATCTCCTTATGAGAAAGAGCTTCTCAATAAATATTTCCTTTCCTTGGATAAATATCTTCATCGAACTTTTGAGTGTTATAAAAATTTTTCGATGAGTTTACTTCTGATGGGTTGTTAGACAAAAGTAATGAATTATGTTTACAGTAAAATAACTATTTGCGTCCAAAGCATTGTTGCGATTTGGTATCAAGACATGATGTTCAAACAAGAAAACTGACGAACAAATTTCGCAATGCAATTCCATATTCAAGGTAATAGAGAATGCGTAGTAGTAAACAGAAAACTCAATGTTCATAAATAGCACGCAGAAGATATTCAGAGTAAAATATTGTTAATAAATACAAGTTCAAATTATGTCTAATAATTTCCATTACTCTGCAATATCTCAAGAGCTCACACAAGATTTTGAATTTTGTAATAAATAGCAATGAAATTGTTCTGATGAGTATGCGGAAAAATCATGAAGCAAGGTTTATTTGGCTCCATCTATGCAGATGTTAGCAAATCACTCCATCAATTGGAGAATAGATCGAGCGTCAGCAAAGCTTTGACGCAGTTTACTGGCGCTTAGTCACCAATACAGCTTAATTCGGAAGACAAAAACGAAGAGGAAAAGGAGAATGAGAACTAGAAGAAAAAAGTAGAAGAGGAAGAAGAAGAGAGAGAAGCCCAAGGAGGAGAACACGAAGAAAAATAAAAAATGAACAGGAAGAATACGAAAGAGAAGAAGTAGAAAATGGAAAGTTGCAATCGTGTTGATACTCGATGTCGAGTTCGCAGTGAAGTCAGTGTATTGGTTTAGTGGTGAGTTGTGGTTGACAATGACAACGCCTTCAATCATTTCAAGTGAAGTCAGTCGCCAAGACACGCTTATTGTGACCTCGTCACAATAATTCTACAGCAGCCGTGCGTGTGGTAGGCAAATCTACTTATGTGACTATCGAGACCAAAGAGTGTCGCTGGATGCGCTGCGCAATACTGGCTAATTCTCCGCACAAGGATGAGTAAAAGGGAGAGTGAGATGGCTCAGAGGTGATGCACGGGTCAGCAGCGCGCAACGCTAAGCCGATTGAGCAGGTCAGTTCGTGGAACAGGTTACTCGACGGTTGTGACGAAATGACCTTTGGCCGCGAAAAATTGCCAACGCAATTAGAACACTTCATTACTTCAACACATACTATCAGAAAAGATGACGTTGATTAGACATGCAACCTTGGGCCAAAAATTAATTCTCACATTCACTAGGAATAAACGAAAACCGAAAACAAAAAAAATCTCTTAAGAAATTCAATGATAACTTCAAGCTTAACTGCTAAGTTTGAAAATATTTCATCTCCGATTTGCCTCCGGGATACTCTAATTCAAATGGGGATGTTTAGCTGTTTAATAAAACTGCTTAACTAAATGCTAAATAATGAGTTAGTGAATTTTACAAATTACTGCATTTGTCGGGAGGTGATGAGGAGCACTGCTCATTCATCCTTTCGTGGTTCCCTCTGTAGAAAACTCTCAACTATCGTACGATACCTCAAAGATTTTTAATACACTGTGAAAATGAAAAAAATGTCTGAAGTGTTATTTTTTTATGTATATTCCTTACGAATTCACGACTTGATGAAATTGATTTAACTTTACTAACTATGCCTTGTACTCTGAATGAATGAACTAGAAAATATAGAAATATCTCTTTGCTGTTAAATGAAGCATGTTCGAAAAATATATAAAAACAATGTTATTAAAGGTATTGTTGAATTAGTAAATAATGAAAAAGCTATAACAAATGGAGAAAATAAACACATTACTTATATATAAAATTGAAGCAATGCAAGAAACATTGAGAAAAATACAATAAAGAATATATAATGATACCTTAGTGAAATGAATAAAAGAACAGCGAATATTTTGTGAGCGAAGCTTGTTCACAGTTTCATTTTTCATTCGTATCGAATTTTAGGCACCTACAAACGCTTGTACGTATAGTACCGTACAAGGTCAGAATTATGGCCAAGGGCCATTACACGAAGGCTCCCAATCACTTGATCCTGCCGTTGACAATCATGAATCACAATGAACAAATCTGTAATCAAGTGAATATGATGACCTCATAACCAGTTCACAGAACCATCAAATCCAGAAGCAAAGGCAACAGCAGCCACAGTACTTACGAAGTCGAAGCACGTTGTTCATCCTTCTGGCAGCAGATGGCGTCAGTGATCACGGGCCGGCAGAGGTTCCCGGGGAAGCCAAGAGAATGCTGCGCGACGCTGCAGATCTAAGGACTGCTCACGCCAGAACGCTCTACCAACAATAGTTGGAACTACCCAGCAAGAAGTTGTATGCAAAGCAGTTCGTTCCTTTTTTTGGAAGAGCTCCACATCTAGTTTAATGATACGTTTGTCCCGCACGGTAGGAAATCTATTAGCTTTTATTAATCGACTTCACCTGCCAAAGCTGGTATTACTAGAAAATGTTTTCAATTTTTAGTTGATTTTATTTTCTAATGAAAGTTCGGTTTCGTAATAGTTCACAATTCCAGTATACAACTTGGCGCGTGTAATTAATATGCAAAACACACAAGATTTACAGGAGAGAATTGATTTTATCTCTGTAATCTAAAATATGGTTCTAAAAATGTTCTTTTAAGATTGGTATGTACAGGTGAGTTATTTCAGATGCTAGAAAACCGGAATGTTTCTCATAATAGCAGCAATCTTCTTTATCGCTTTGGCCTCGTCGGAAGATAGATTTAAGTAGAAAGTTTTTTGCAATTTTCCAATTTCATGACAACTTGTAAATCAGTGGAACTTTATGCGCTTTCCCAAGACTCGAAGCGTTCCTATAGACTTGGAAATCGTTAGCGACATTTGTGAGCACAGAGTGCACTGCAATTCTGACGGCCGGCTGGCGGGCTGTCCTGGAGGTCTAAAATCGGGCGCGATCGTAGAGACACGCGCGATACAGAGCTGTGGTAATTTGCACCCTAATGCTGCCAATTCAACTTGCGTTTTTCTTCGTTTGTATCTTCAATAAAGTAGATTGTTTCCTGAAAATACTAGAAACGTTTTTATCTAATTCCTTTTGGATTATTATAGACCCACTAAAGATGGGAAAAGTGTTCCCGAATCTTGACTTTCGGTACTAAATGTTTTAATGAACATTAAAACTTTGAATCGTTGTGGTTAGATTAATTCTTAATTCATGAAATACAATACAAGATCTCTGTTCCTACCAATGAATTTTTTATTGATTATTTCGTCAGGTTGCTGGTAATTGGATCGATACGAAAAGGGAAGGCTGGCCGTTACAAGACTAATAAATCAATGTTCTTGAATAATAAACCCCTTACATCTGCGGGAATAGTAGTGCCACAAAAACATATCATTTGTAACTTGCTTCAAATGCAAGATTTGACAGTGATGTTTTTCTAGAATTTGCTGATATATACTTTTTAAATAACTACCACTGAATAAATGCAAAAAACACAATTGTATTTTTGTTCCAAATCTCTAAATACATCATGAAAATTCTCTTCATGAATGGGCATGTCTTTTTGGATTAAATGACATCCAGTCATTCATCCACTTGATGCAAAAATATTTTCATATTCTTTCGCAGTTCAGTGGAGATTGATGTGTAAGAAATAGCAGGTTTGACAAAGATAATCATAGAATACAGTTCTCTGTTGTGGAAGACATTGACGACGTAAGTTAGTACTTGCTCTTACATAACGATCATAATTTTCGGTAATACCTCATTCCTTAATGACTAGTATACTTTCATTAGCGATTCACTAAGTATTTCATTTTATTTAACTATTAAAGTATATTTATACTATTAAATTAACATTATTATAATTCAGGTATGTGTGACAAAGTAATTGATTGTAGGTAGTATGGTAATAATGGATTGAAGTTTGGTGGATGTAGTGGAGATCTTCCATTGCCTTGCTAGGCGCACGTAATAAGATGATCCACTAAACCGCCTCCAGTCCTTAAATGTAGTTGTAAAGCTCTAAAGCAGTACCTAGGTCGATAATTGTTTTCATAAATGTCATATTAGGTAATATTTACACCCCGTTTACTCTTCCTGAAAGACACAATGAGACCATCATGTTAAAAGACATTTATTAATACATGGTAATACATACATAAAATATTCTCTAAAACTTTATGGCTCGTTTATACTGGCGCCAAACTATTGAACGATAATAGCTAAGATAATTTTCCACACGTCAAACTCTGTCTACAATGTTTAAGAAAATATGCTCTCACTTTGGATGATTGCATCGTAAAGTCGCAATGAACCTCTAGGGGTCATTGTCAGTCTACCAAATCGGTGGTGGTTCTTGCCAAATATGATCTCTGGCAAAATGATTGAGGGAATGACACGTGTTAAGTATTTACATAATACCTAGAGTGATGAGAGGTAAGTGAGATTTAAGTGGATGAAAACCATCTAAGAATCTCAATTTTCTAATGAGTGATAGATACTGTTGATTTATTGTAATTAAAACGTTTAAACCCAAAGAATACTACACAAGAAAAAACAAGGTTTCAGTTACTTCCATCAAAATTAGTGTGAATAACCAGGAGATATTCATCGTCTCAAGTGAGCAAGGAAATTTTGCTATTCTTCGACATATTTTGATATTGACCACATATCCTCACGAAACAGAAAAACACAAACTTAAATTTTCATAAACAAATTGTTAAATATATTTTGAAAGAATATTCTGAAAAATTTATCGTAAACAGTAAATCTTAAATAAGTGATAAAGGGTTATCCACTACTGAGTTTTTATATCTCCAAGACGAAATTCAGGCATTTCGTTTGAAAATCTTTCGCACGACCCACGTACGATTGAGTACATTGGGTTTTCGAGAAACTCAAAGGTTTCAAAGGTGCCATTCCTTCAATTCTTTCCCAGATTTGTAAGAAGAACGCCATATCGAAATCATAATCTAGGTGATAGATTGAATGTGTAAAACACAATTGCTAGCCACTGTAATGAAAGTTTTTAGAATCAAATCGTTATTAAAATGTTTGTCAGGCCCAAAACATGGAGAGACAAGAAAATCATTTAGATACTGACCTGCAATCTGACTAAAAAATGGAAACTCATAATGCCGAATGGATATATTTTTGATCATTGGAATGATGTTTTATTAAACAAAACTGGGCTTATGGCTATCCCCTAGTGACTCCGTGTATAATTGAGGAAAGATAAAAAAGTCTCATTCTATATGCAAAACAATTATATTAAACGATTTCATTTCCAAAGAAATATAAAGGGATTGTTTACAAACCTTTCGGTAATCTTCATGTTTTACGTTCTAATATTATAAAAACTGTATTAAACGATATACTAAAACCGTTTTTAAATGGTCGTCCCTCTCACCAATGAATGTTTATTCCGAATGCATTCTACCATCTAATTCCACAAATGATTCACTTTCCTGAAGTCTCCTCAACCACTTTCACCATAGGATTGAAAGCAGGGAGAGTCTCTTAACCGCCCTGTCCGAAGTTAGTTAGGTCTATATGACCAAGTCTTTATATTTTCGGAGCAGACTCGTTTCATTCCTATTCCTTTAAAACGTTGCTTAACTTAAAAACAGTCCCTCGTCTTCGTACGTTACGTAGTCGAAGGACGCTCCCTGACCAATGGCAACAGAATCAAAGATCTCTACAGACGGCACGCGCTTGATTTCGAGAGTAAAACAAAAATGTAATTGACATGTTTCCAAAAACTAAATGGACCATAGTCAAGCCTCTGCGTTTTGTCACTTGAAACAACTTAACGGCGATTGTCTCGGTGTTCTGAGAAAAAGCTGAGGAGAAGCCACTGATAATAATAAAGCCCACCGCAGCGACTGCCTTAGAAAAAGTGTCCACCTTGTGCATGTCCACCGTCCCGGTCAGCATAACCTTAATTCTCTGATAAAAGTAAATATGGAATTGACACGTTCTAAAAACCCATCGTAACTCTGAATGGTACACTTTTGATCAATTTGAATTCGATGGCATCCGCAGCCAGAGTCATGCAAATGATCTTGACTGTCCTAGTTGATGTCACGTCGAAGGCTGTGGTGCCGACGTTTCGATCATCTTATCGTGGTCTTCCTCAGGGCTGGTCTGCACCGGAGCGATCAGCGCCCGGATGTATGACTGGGGAACCGAGTACGTCGGTGGTCAAAACGTCGGCACCACAGCCTTCAACGCGTCGTCATCCGGACAGCCAAGATTACTTCTGGTCAACTTGATCACCGCGTTTCGAGACTTTCTGTGGCAAAGTGTGAGAATCTAACAAGTGTCAGTTACATACTTATTTCAATCGGATCAAAACCACGTCCCTGCATGCTACCACTTCAGTCGAAGCACTTCACGGTAACTCCTCGCTGTGCATACCGCTGTTGGGCGTCCCATTGATGGTGGTGGCGGCTGCAGAGACCGCCATCTCCGTGGAGCACGTATCCTTCTTCTTGTCTTGCGTTCCCAGCACCCCAAAGCCCATTCTCAGTTCTCTTCTTAAAATCAATACTGAATTTTACGTTAAAAATAACCAATGAATGACAATCTTGAAAAAACTGTCCAGAACCAATCACACCATTATTTTAATAATGTCAACACTACGTTCCAGCGACTTGCCACTTCAGACGACCCATTTCATGGTGACCGCCTTGGGGCGCCCTCTTTGGAGAATTCCGAGGAGAACGACCCGCTGGCGGTGGTGCCGGCGGTGGAGCTGAGAGCATCACCTTCGTGGAGCACGCGGTCATCTTGTTACGTGTGCCCACCAACCCGAAGCACAATCTTAGTTCTCTTATTAAAATAAAGACTGAATTTTACGTTAAAAATAATCAATCAACGACAAACTTTAGAGATCGAACAAAGGCCAATCACACACTTATTTTAATAGTCCCAACACTTCGTCCCAGCGACCTGCACTTCAGTCGAACCACTTCATGGAGACGGCCTCGGCGCGCCTGCCGCTGTTGGAGAGCTCGGAGGAGAAGGAGCCGCTGATGGTGGTGGTGCCGGCGGCGGCCGCGCCGGGCGCCACCTCCGAGGAGCACGTGTCCTCCACCTCGTCGTGCGTCTCCAGGCGCCGCAGGTCCACCAGCGGCCCGAAGAGGCGCGTGGACGAGAGGCCGCCGTCGGGGGCGCGCTTGGGCGGGGGCGCCGCCCGCCGCCGCGAGCGCTTCTTGCGGCGGGGCGCCTCACTACCCCCGCCGCCGCCGCCGCCTCCCGGGACTGCCAGCTTGTGACGGTCCGCAGCTGCCGCTACCGCCGCCGCCGCCGGCGGGGGAGCCCCCGCGGAGGAAGTGGAGGACGCCGAGTCCTCCCGCTCGCTCGACGCCCCGCGAAGCACCCGCGGCTGCAGCACGTTGTAGGTGCGCTCGCGCAACAGGCGCGGGGTGCTCCTGGAAAAGGGACAGCGCGTGGAGAAGCCCTTCAACAACACATACACAATGATTGGTTGGTTGATTAACTACTAGTGATGCCGGGCGCATCAATTTCTAAGGTCATTTGTCCCGTAAATGTGGTACATTTTTTCGGGAGGATCTTGCCCCGCTCGATGGCGAGATCCGGCGCCGACCTACAGTCGGCTACCGGGGTTTTCATTAACCAGGTATCTCCAACTAGTAGGGTACCTCCCCAGCCGGGAAAAGCTCTAAGCTCCTGACTGGTCTCTCGGCAGTTGTGGTAGTGTAGTGCATGTAAGTGTAGGAGTGGGTAAGGAAGGGATGAGAATAGAACAAGAATGAATCGCGCGCAGTCCGTGGCCCTTTTGTTAAGATATTGCTCCGGTATTTGCCTGGTATTGATCAGCCGCGGAAAACTACCGATCACAGCGATTGCCCGCTAGAATTCTCCTCTACACACGACATAACTCGATCCAGCTATCTGGCTTGTGTCGAAAATTTTGCCACGGTCGGAACTCGAACCCCCAGGACCTCCCGGTCAGCCGGTCAGAGGCACTGCAGTGACATCAGTTGATGCCCTGGGCGTCCTCTCCCAGTAACACATACTCAAGAATACATATTTACTAACTAGGGATGCGTCATGGATGTCAATGTTTTCGAAACGTCGATGCTTTTATGCAAACATCGATGTTTTAAACATCGATATTTTACAGCCGATGTTTTTATAGCATCGATGTTTAGAACTCGATGTTTTTTACGTTTTGAATTTTTTATTTGTGGAGGATACAATCCAAGAGTTTCATTTCTTAAAATGTAAAATATAAAATATATTTAAAATATAAAATAGTCTTTCAAATATCAGTTTCTTTCCTTTATGTGTCGTTTAGTTATTTATTATACTCCCTACATTATTAAATCTGTCAATTGTAACTGTAAAGAAGGGGGTTATCACAGCGTGCGTATACTTGTGGGGGTAGAGCTTTAAATTAATGTGAAAATAATTTATAACTTTTACGATTTTAAACTAGTAGAGCTACAGCAGCACATATTTCTTGCATTATTTGTAACTTTTGCAATTTTCGAAAATTCATTAAAAATTCAAAACTTTCGAAAGGTAGACTTGCATATTTTTAAGAGACTTAAAAGTTTGAAGTCGTTATTGATAATTTTTTTATATTTTTTATAATTACAAAAATTACGTCAGAACTCATTTTTTCAAAAATCGAACGTAATCTTATTTAAAAATCTACTTTTTAGAACAGATTGCATTTAGAAAAAAATCTCGTACTTGCATCTCAATCTTGTACTTTTGCTTTTTTATATTTCTGAAAATACAGAGTTTCCCGAAGGGACCCCGAAGAGATTGGGACCTGCGCCAACTTTTAGCGTTCTTTGCTCTAACGCAGGGGAAAAATCAAAGAAAAAAATTGGAATCTTTTTGAGAAATTTTTCAAATGTTGAGGCTTTATGGTAAAGCAAAAAATATCAAATTATCCGTTTCAAACTAGCAGGGTCTCGAGTTCTTTCAGATAGATTGGGGGATATAAATTTTGGAGAAAATCATCTGAATGGTTTAGGCGCTGGAGTTGATCACAGACAGGCGTTTTGCCATCAATCATCCTTTGGAATTTTTCGGTATCAAGGACCCATAAAACGGAGATTATGAGAACAGAACGTGTTAGAGGAATTATGAAGAGTTCTTAACGACCATAAATTAAGACTTGAAAAGCAGGTTAACGGGGCTTGGTCAGAAAAATGTACACTAGTACAACTAGTGTACATTTTTCTGACCAAGCCCCGTTAACCTGCTTTTCAAGTGTTAGAGGAAGTAATACATATTACAACACTTGGATTTTGGTGCTATGGCCCCATAATATGAGTTTTTCTGTCAAAAAATTGTCAATTTTTTCCCAGCTTTAGAATATTTTCTCTTAACTACCTAAGTATGCATTAAGGCGCGAAAGTAAAAAGGGAGATCAGATATTTTATAATATATCATTTTATATAATCGGTGGTGAAATGAGCGATATAGCTAAATCCATTACATTATGTTACAGACATATTCAAGAGTCTTTAATGCGGAATAACATTATGTAATAGTTATTTAAGAAATAACTGTCGTAAGATCTTACGATCTTATCTTTTATACATTTTGTAAAATATTTATATTTATTACATTTGTATATAATACACGCACGTTTTCTTGAGCCTCGGAATAGCTACCCCCACTCATTTAATAAAATTTGTTGTATTCAGAAGAAATGAAAGCAACCAGCGTTGTTGATAAAATCTGATTACCATAAATGTTCGTTCCCTTTTAATAGAAACTATTTTGCGTATAAAACCAATTACAGATTTAATCAAATATTCCTGCCGTTCGAATAACCAAATCCCTCACTCCTCTCAAATCTTGCGAAATGAAGCCTCCAGAAAACGTGCGCGGATAATACAGATTCTGGAAATATAACAGACTGATGGTGTTTTAAGTAAACAGAAGGCCATGGATTATCAGAACACTTATGTTTAAATAATACTGATAACAATACATGTGAATTAAAAAAAGTTTGACTTTAGATAATCAAAATGCATTAAATTAAAAAAAAGTGTGACCATTCAAAATATATTTTTTTTATTTAGTCCACAGAATCCATGAGGCTGTTTCAGCCTTTAAATTTTTGTTGCCCGAAACTGTCACGTTCGGATCAAGTCGTCGTTTTAATCTCATGACCGACAACCGACAACCGTTCTGACCTCAGGCAACAAGGAGAAAATTTTCCTGCCATTTTAGAACATCCTCTAGTCGTTGTGGCATGTGTATCGACTCAGATACAATTTAAATAGCTATTTAAAGAAGACAATGACACACTTACAGGTTCCTGGACTGTCTGCCGGCTCAGTGCGAGGTCGTCGGAGTCGTAACACACGCCAGAAACAGACACTCATCCCTATTCACAGCCCGAACTTGCAATTCCAGACGAAGCCATCGGTCGATAAACGCTCTAACGGCATCGCCCATCCGATAGAAATACACTGGCCTGACCTTACCGCGTGTTGCTCTGCAGCGACGCTGACGGGGAGGTCCGGAGGTTCGAATCCCGACGGTGGATATGGACAATTTTCCACACAAGTTACAGAGCTTAAAGAAATGGGCTTAACAGCTCTTCTTCAATAACTTATCGCAATAACAGTAGACTCGTAATAACTGTTATTAATAGCAGTTGAAAAATAACAGGTCCACGATCAGCAATCTAACATGACCAACTGTTAAGAGTTAAATCAGTTGTGACGACTGCTAAGAGTTAAACCACGCAAAATGAATAACGTTGGTAGCATTGTAAAGCTTGTGCCGCTACCTTACGGCGCTTGCTTGCACTACTTTCCCACTTATGTTAGGACAGAGAAACTCAGAGAAGCAGCTGATATGAAAGAGACTGGATGAAGGATGGACTGCCAAGGAAGAATAGTAATTAATATAATTAATATCAAATGTGTATAGAATATTACTAAAATAAATATGATTCGTAATTCGGGTTCAGATTGCAAATATTCTTTCGAATATGCAACTTGTGCATACTGAAGTGATGAGTGCCGAAAATAATGAGGAGAAACTGTTTTTGCATAACTACAGCTAAAGTGATAGTTAAATGTAATGAGAGTTATTTTACCGGAACTCATTTTATCTGATCGGAATTAGGGAAATATTGGTGGAGCTCACAAAAGCAGCAATGGGATAGAAATAAATTAACAAACATATTGGACGGATTTAATTTAAAGGACAAACTTCTTCTTGTAGTGCATACAATAAATATAAAAATATTGTGGCACATCGTGTGTAATAATGAATTATTTATTAATGAATCTTTAATTTCAACTCTTGCTAATCACGACTGATAGCTGCAGTTAAGCTGTTATCGTTCAAAATGGTTGCCACAAAAGCTTGTAGTAGTTCGAATTTGTCCCAGTGGATTGCAGGTCTATGAATTTTTAACCGATAACAGCCAATTATAGGATAAACGAAATAACTGTTTTATCGCGTAACAGTTACGAAACGTGAACTGATAAGAAATAACAGTTTAGCTGTTAGGAGCACATCCGTAATAGCTTGGTCGTACTTAAATACTGCCAGGAGGAAAATTCTAGCGTCCAGTTGGTCTGGTCGGTAATTTTCTGTTCTTTTTATCATTACCAGGCAAATGGCAGAGGTGCACCAGGGCCACGCGCGATTCTTTTCTTCATCCTTGTCCCCTTCTCTCACCCTATAAACGCACCCTTAAATGCACTATATTACCTCAATGGGGCTGGGAACCGCTTCGCTGGGAGAAATACCTAAAAGAACGCCCGCAAACCAACGTGCGGGTCGGTACGAAATCTCTCGTTCCAGTGTGGAAAAACATCTCCACCTCCATGCATTACATTTGCTGGACTAATGACCACAGTAGTTGACGCGCCAAGTAATCCCAAAAAATCGAACGTAACATAATCGTAACTATCGTGGATGTTAGCCACCAGCTCGCAATCAAGCTCAGAAGCCTGAAGAGGGCAAACGGAATGTGGGTGGGGCAGGGAAATCGTCTCCAAGAAGGCAGTTGCAGGTGCAGCTGGCGTAGACTGCGCTCGCCAGGTAACCAGGTAAACGCTGTACTATTAGTTACTGTTTCTCCGTGGGTTGGTTCTTCTGTATACCACATTTGAGAACAGTTGTATTTCGTAAAGGATCTGAATCAAAGCAGCCACAGAATAGTCCAATGATTCATTAAAATCATTTCATTTTGTTGCATCAGACAAAGTCTTTAAACTACGTTTCGATGGTGTAAATAAATATAAAATGTAGTAATGATCATTTGTAGTATATGCAATGTAAATATTAATAATTGTATCTTGTAAGAAGACACATACAAATTAGATTATGATCATTTAGTGATTCCGGACGCGTGAACAACTTAGGTCGTCAGTCCTGAAAGAGTAGTGCATGTTTTTATCGTGTGGCAGTGACCTTCCTTCGCTGGATGGCGAGATCTGGCACGGACTCACCCGTCGGCTTGCAGGGGTTTCCCCATCAGCAAGGTCCTCCCAACAGCAGGGCACCGCCCCAACCGGGACGAGCTCTCAAGATGTCGACTGGTCTCCCGACATGTGTAGTAGTGAAATGCATGTTAGTGTGCATGTTAGTTAGTGTAGTAGGGAGAGTATAGGACAAGGAAGAGGACGGCAAGATCGCATGTAGTTCGTGGCCAATTTGTTAGGGTACTACTCCGGCATTCGCCTGGAGTTGATCGGCGAAGCCACTGAAAACTACCAATCAGAGCAGCCGGCCGCTACAATTCTCCTGCAGACAGCAACTAAATTCGACCTACCTGTGTAGCTAGTGTCGAAAATCCCGTCACCGACGGAACTCGAACCCAAGGTCCCCCCGGGTCAGAGGCACTGCAGCGACATCAACTGATGCCTGAGCCACCTAAGCCGGTCAAATTAGATTATACTCTCCACATAGCTACTGGAAGTTATATTTTTTAAATACACATTGTAATTTTTCAATCACCGAGTTTTCTTTTAGCGGTGAACGGAAGTTCATTTTCAACTATGCACACTTTCTTTTGTAGCCATACTGCAAGCATCTTGTGCCTTCTATTCCCAAATTTTCCATCGTTAATATTCCCTTGGCGTTCGCGGTAGTTTGAACAAAAAGACCTGCGCACACAAGAGGAGACACATTGCGCTCCCAAACTGCGAACCGATTCGGCAACCCGGACAAGCCTCGCTTACTATTTCGAAATCGGGACAAGCTAATGATCGTGTTTTCGTTGAAGGTTTCTCCCTTCATGCTCCTATTCGTTATTATTCGCGGAGATAATTCATAAAGTGAATTATTATACGCGACGGTGGAATTGCATATTCATATTCGACGTTTAAAAGTTGTTTTATATTTGTGAATAATATTTCTTTGGGAATAAATTCTTGATTTAATTTTTAGAATCACTCAAGAAATTTTTTCAATGATGGTCGAATATTATAAAATAAGATGATAATTTAGAGGAGAATAAGTCGTTAGTAAATAGCTCGTTTTTGCACGTAATACAGTTATGTGGTAGTTAACTAATTATAACTTACGAATTGTTGATGTTGCACGAAGAGAATGTAGATATACATACAGATTTAAAACTTTCAGTATTACAATTTCCGAATTTTTAGATCTATGTAAATCTGGGTATTACATTTGCTCATTGATCTTGAGTTAAGATGACGCCCGCACTTCAAACAACTAGAAAACTTAGAATTCAAAAATGTTTCGGAATATATCACAAACGTAACTAGTTCACTCCTATTTAGCGGTGAACGCCTATACTCTATTATCTATTAATACTACCGACGACATTAAAAGCATACCATTCTCAGAAATTTCAAGAGTATTTACAAGTTTGAGATATATATCTGTACACGATATTAAGTCAATGCCCACTCAAAAATAAATTATTGTATAGACTTAAAACAGGAAACATAAGACGCTCGAAGAATAGCATTTTTTACATCAAAATGATAAGATGAAAGAAGGTAATAAAGATGAAAATGCTAAAAAACAACCAGCCATTTTCATCCCTTTATTGCGATGTACAAGGTACAAAATAACTTCAACGAAAAAAATAAGACGAATTTGTTTTCAATATTGAAATTCCAATTATTTATGGTTACTTTGCAAAGCTCGATTTGAAATTAAATACTTACTTCAAAACATCATTTTCTCAGATTTCAAGCACTACCATAGATTGTATTTTTTTATCAAGGGCAGAATAAAGGATTCACAGGTTTAAGAAGAGAAGCAGAATAACTGTCCAAGATCAAACGAATATGAATGTCCATCAGATATAAAAAAGACAAAGACATTCATTTACAAAGTAGTAGATTTACTTTAATCAAATGTAAAATTATTACAGAAAATATATTATTATGTGATTTGAGAACTCGGAACATTCCGTACGTGTACTTGAAAAATATTGGGACATTATCAGTTATTGATGCAGACCATATTTTTTTAAGAGTTAAGAAAAATGCTCTTAATTTGGTCACAAACTTCAAGATTATGACCACTTTACGTAAGAAGTAATAGCACAAAGCATGTCCTGTGGATTGACGCAAACCGGACGAGGAAGTAGTATTCTTAGAGACGTACATTCACGCGAGTCTCCCGACTTTTCATTATTCTGCAGAACACAACACGAACCGAAGTGACTAAGTCATTACGTAAAAATAGTTTTCTACCGCTATTTAAGTTAGAAAACAATTTGAAGATACCTTATTCTAAATTTCCAACAAACGTCATTTTGAAGAGTTATCCCACGTTATTTGCATATAACATTCGTCTGTTTGTAAATAGTTTGGTCGTCGACAATGATACTGCTTATGACGATGAAAATTACTTGATAAGTGGTAATACGTAAGTCAGAGGAGATCGATACATTTTGTTTTGGGCTGGGTGAAAAGATGATCCAAAATACAAACACACTGTCAAATTTTCAATGGAAGAAAATTGTGTTTGGAATTAGAATTATATTCAACACTTTTTTTTTAAATTTAAGGTCGCATCAACATTTAGGTCATTAGCGACCACTATTGGAGTTAACGTTATGGTAACTATGAAGATGAAGAAATGGTGTTGATAAGAGGTGAAAGGACAAACACAAATACAACCATACCCGAGGCGGAACTCGAACCCGCGACCTTTCTGTCCGAGATCACTACGACACTGTTTTAGCGATATCGGCCACCGGGCCGGCATATTCAACACTTGCGCGAAGTGATTTGTTGTTTTCACAATCTACGAAATATCCTTTGCTTTTCAGGCAGAAACTTAGAAAATACGTTTTCAAAAATGAAGATTTCAATAAAAAACTTAACAAAGAAAAGCAAGTCAACTTACAGAGATTCAATTTTGTTACTTAACATCTTCAGTTACAGTATAACTTACACAAATGGGAAACTAATAATTCCCTCTAAAACTACACACCACCTTCCGCCTTTCTTCTAGCTCAGCCGTTAGGGTGCAATCATTGGAAAGAATCGCTGTGTTTAATTTCAATAGTGAATCTTGAGTACGCTAAGATCACTTCATCTTACTTTACCCGCTTACGTAATAATAAAGAACCGAACAGATTACAATTATTGTTATTTTAATAAATGTTACACAAACCGGAAGACTTTCAAAAACTTTTTTTGATTTTTTTCTATCTAGGACTGTCAGCAAAAAACATTTATTTCAAGATAACCCAAGGATAAATTACGCCCACCATAAACACTTCATAGAATGCAAATCGAATAGAAATAATTATTAAACATACAAACAATAGAATGTCAGAATTTGAATATCAATATTTAAATCTAAACACTAAATTAAGAGAACAGTAAGAAAGTAAGAGGGAGCTTCAACTAAATGAACTCCCCGCCTGCCTATGCCCTAACCCAGTTATTATAGTTATAAATATTGCAAATCTCTGTATAATCAGTGGATTGAACAGATAGAAAATAAAGTTGTTAAAAAAATCAAACCGGCTGAGTTTAGCTCAGTTGACGTTGTCGTCGCAGCGACTCTGCCCCGGAGAACCTCGAGTTCGAGTCCCGACAGTGGCGGATTTTCGACATTAGCAGAAGAGTTAGGTCGAATTCAGCCGCTGTCTAGAGAATTCTAATGGCCGGCTGCTTTGAGCGGTAATTCTTCGTGGTTTCCAGGCGAACGCCGGAGCAGTATCCTAACTAACGGGGCAACAGATCGCGCGCGATCTTTCCTTCCCTTTCGTTGTCTTACCCTCTTCCTTTTCACACATACATTTATATTCACTACATTATCACACATATCATGAGATCAGACGGGAGCTTAGGGTTTTTCCCGACTGGGGCGGTGCCCTGCTGGGGGAAATACTATTTGGAATGGAAATCCCCCGACAGCCGACATGTAAGTCGGCGCTGGATCCGACTACCCGGCGGGAAAGGAATCACCCCATCTCCCCAAATGAAAAACACTCACTACAACACGGACTAATGACCATAGCAGTTGACGTGCTCGGAAACATCTATCAATGAATGTTACAAATCACGCCAATACATCACATTCCTTACATTGGCATGAAACAGTAAATAGTTTTAAGTTTTTCAGCTTCTTAAATGAAATTCACTGTTAACATGAAATCATCTTCCAGAAATATTTATTATCAAAGAAAAAACATTTTAGAAACTTATTGAATATTTCTAATCTGACAAAAGTTATTGATACTTGTTTCAGATTCTCATGTTCTGACGTAATTTTAATTTATTTTTGGCGGTTCATGTATTTTTTGTGAAACTAATGTCAGAAAGAAGGAAGAACGTAATTTAAAATACATTCTACAATAAGCACGAAGGTAACCATGTTCTTTGCATCGGGGTTATAGACGTAAATATTTTCTTCATTTTTGATCTACATATTTTATACATGTAGTGACATTTTCAGTCATTTAAAAAACTTAATTTCTGTAACCTGTACAGAACGGTCGTAATAAAGAAGACTAGATTCTCAGCAAGGAGATACAGAAGTTTAAAATCTCAGATGAACAGAAGTGCACGTGCAAGTGTGAAACGAATAACTCACAGCATGAAGAATGGTGACCATTACGAAGATATACTGCTTAGAAAGTAACGTACGCAATTCCAGAGGTAGGTCCATGAGGGCATTAAAAAAATCACGTTGCACAAAAATCATATGAATTCAACAAAGCAGTGCATTTCTTAATCATATTAATAAATGTTTAATTTTAAGGAAGTTATTAACATCTGAATACTGTGAAATAAATAAACCTCTCAATAAAATGTAGGAAACAGAATGAATACGTAAATTTTAATTTCTTTCTCAGGATTTGTATCGAATGACAATTCATATTCTTGTCTGGAGATATATTTCAAGCTTAGGATAAATTAAAAAGATTTCTGTTAGAAATATAAATATAAAAAAACTGCCGTTTTTCCGCACAATATTACTTCTTACGAAGTACTTCGTAAGGCGAGAAAGTAAAAATGTTTATCTAATACCAAGGACTATTTTTGACTAATGTACACAGGTCTTCTTAGGCTACTTTTCCATTAAAACTAGAGATGAATATTGTCTTTTCGTGTCAGTTAGAACAGAAAGTCGTTTCGCTGAAAGGATAAACAGCGCCTTGACTGAAAAGTTAACGTTTCCTGTCAGTTGAGCCTCGTTCATGGAATGTCTGTTCAATAAACCTTTGTCATGCACATGACGAATACTTCCTTGTTCAATAATGTTGCAGAGGAATGATATTGTAATTTTCTCACGGCATTTGAAAAGACAGTATCAGTACAGGAACCTAGAAGCATTCATTTTTCCAAATTTTCCAAACTTTTTGGGCCATAAAATAATTCATACTTCTGATGACCGGATTATGTAATGGTTTAAGGGGCTCTGAGGATGACTAAGCTATTGGTCCTCCTGTTAGGATTGAAATGTTGAACATACGTATTCAAAATTAATATAAAAATTATTATATTTTCTGTTCTAAAATATAATTATAAAATTTTGTTCACGAAATCTATTGGCGCTCCTATCCAGTAGAGACCTAAGGACGTGCTTAGTCTACTTTCCTAATAATTCACCCTTGATCAGGGCCGACCTGCGCAGCCCTGCGCAACGCAGGGGAGGAGGGGGTAGCTGCGGCAACTGGCCCCAGGCCCGGACTTGGCTGGGGCAGCAATTTTTTCTTTTTCATTCAAAAGAAATTTTTAAAAAATGTATTAATCTAACTCAAATTTATCGTTATAAGTTATTTCTGAAGCATGAAGAAATGAATTCTATTTATGAATTGGAGGAAGAGAGAATTTGTTTGAACTGAGGGGCCCCGTTGATGAACTGCCCCAGGCCCCTGATTTTCTCTGGGCGCCCCTTGCTGGGTACTTTTGCTGTTACTGTACATACTTCTATTCTCCTGCAGATTTTAGACGTCAAAAATCCGAAGTTTGCAAAACCTCCTTCCTCAGAGGGATTTCTGATTCCACCCTTGTAGAATACGCTAGGGAAAGGCGTCTTGGCTTACGAATAGGCCACCTCCCACACAGCGCATTTCGCTCCGACTCTACCTTCGCTTACCGCGTGCTGTCGTCGGAGGCGGGGCTGCGCTGCGGCGAGGGCGGCGCGGAGGCCGGGGGCGAGGCCGCGGGCGAGGCCGCGGGCGAGGGCGGGGCGAGGGCGGCGGCGCGGCGGAGCGGGGGCGAGGGCGAGAGCGAGGGCTCGCGCAGGGCCGTGGCCGGGCGGAGGCGGCTCCTGCCGAAAAGCGGGGGCGCCCCGCGGGCGATCCGCGCGCGCGCGCCCGCGGGCGAGCCGGCGGGCGGCGGCATGGGCGTGGGCAGGCGGTCGCCGATGGCCGGCAGCGGCCGGTAGGGCGACAGCGTCTTGCCCACGGTGGCCGCGTCCGCGCTCTGCAGCAGCTGGTAGATGTCCTCCTGCGTGGGCTGCATGGGCTTGCGGCCCAGGTACGAGTCCACGCTGCGGAAGCGGCCCCGCGCGCGCTCCCCGCCCCCCGCGGCCGCCAGGCGCTTCTCCTTGGACGCCGGGTAGTCGCCCTCCGCCGACACGGCGAAGCGCCGCACGGCGTCGCTGCCCAAGTCGCGCAGCATCGGAGCGGACGCCCAATGAACTACCTCTCTGACGCGATACTTCTTAGGAAAACGAAGAAATAAACCGCATTGACATTTTTAATATCCACCTGATTTGAATGGACCAAAGTTTCTGGCGGGCCTTTAGTTCGAAATATTTTATGGCTTCCCAATTACTACACTTCGTATTTATTATATCAAAATTTCCTCAGCCATCCAAATACAGTATTAAAAAATTGTACTAGCGACATTATATGGTATAATGACTTTTATATAAGTAATAACACCGCTGGTGCAGACTTTTACCAATGAAACGCAAGTTTCTTTTAAGAAATTTTGGCATAGTTGGTTTTTATTTCTTCAATTTAGGTTCTTTGTTTTGAAATCTAGCATTCGGCTTTTATCTTCCGTAGTCTGAAAATTATGACACGTCTACTTTTTGTATACTAATCTGGAATATCTATAAAGAAAACAACACTGTGCCCGCACTTCACAAATAACACTAAATTCTACCCAATAAGAAACATACAATCACGTGAGTATACTGAGTATTGCGCAATACCTCTGCAACACTCGTAAATGTGAAGCTCTAATAAAATGTACAGCTGACTTATGTCTCGTAGACAAATTTGCGCGAATACTCGGGCGTCTCGGGGCAGTAGGCGTTCCAGGTGGAGACGACGCCGGGGAACACGATGGAGGAGCCGATGACGCTGGAGGTGGAGGCGACCACGCACCACACGCAGGCAGCGCGCCCGGCGGCAGCGGCGGCGGCGGCGGCGGGGGCGTGGCCGGAGGCGGTCGCGGCCGCGGAGGACGTGGCCGCCAGGCGCCGGCGCCGCGCCGCCCAGCAGCACGCCGTCATCGCGCCCGCCGCCTCCCCATTCACCCACCGCTCCACGCCGAAGGCTCCAAGCGGCGTCGCGCGGGGGCTGGCCCCGCGAGGGCGGGGTGCCTGCCGGCGGCGGCGGCGGCGGCGGGCGAGCGGGGCGCGGCCGCCGTCAGTCGCGTGACGGCCCCCGGACGTCTGCTGGGAATCGACGGCGGACGATCGGCGACTCCTTGGCCGAGATACGGCTCGAGAGGACAATGGAGATTTCTGGAGCGGCCTTGACGTCACTCTTTATGACGGCTCGTAGGTGTCGGAAAAAATCGACGTTAGAATTGAAAGACTTGAGTCACGGAAAAAATAGACGAAATGGAGCGCGGGCAGTATTAAAAGAAAAGTGGTAGATAATATCCTTCGCAAATAATGGAAAACACGTATTTTACAGAACAATTGCGGAAATATGTAAAGAAAAGTGAGTCATTTAGATGTTGAGAATTTGATTTGTTCGCTGGAGAGAGCGCGGTTCAAAGAACGATTACTGCCAGATACCTGCCATTGTATCGATGCGCCGAGCCGACTCCGCTAATCGCTTACACAAAAACCTGCAGGTAACTGACGCGCGCCTGGTGTCAATCACGCGTATCACCCGACACCTTCCTCTGTTCCGTTGCCTTTCACTACTTCCGGGCGCGCTTCTTTCAGCGAGGCGCCGTGAAAGAACGCGGCATTAGCGACGGCGGCGTCCCCGAGATCACAAGGCGCCGGAGGGCGACTGGAATGCCCTCTCGGAAGAATGCGTGGTCATTAATCACGGAGGCTCGGGGGTGGGGGTGGGAGGCGGAGGTGGGGGCCGGCGGTCGATCCGTCGCCCCAGCGACGCGCCCCGCCCCCCGCGGCGCGCGCGCACAACAAACGGACAGACGGCTGCGCAGCGCGCCGCGCCCCCGACCGGCCACCGGCCGCCCGCCGCTGACCCCTCGAGGCCGCGAAGGTTCATTCATTGATTCGTTGATATTTCCGGGCAAGTCAACGGCTAAGATCACTATACTGCGATTTTATTAAGCTGCGTTTGAAGTAAATCAGCTGTTTCTGTGTCATCCAATCGGAAAGTTGAACGCCAACATGGTGACGTCATTAGTGACGTTTAAGGTCCCGATTGGATGACACGATAACAGCTGATGAAGTGTCAAACACTGTAAAGTGAAAACCGCAGTATAGTTCCGTCAGAGTAAGGAATGGTTTTATCCCAGGAAGTAGCCGTGTATCTTCCCCGCCAGATGATGAGATCCGGCGCCGACCAACTCACCTTGCAAGGGTTTTTCCTTCTCCAAGTATCTTCTCTTAGAGAGACACCGTTCCAGCTGGACTCTAATCTACCGCCTGCTCTGTCATTCGTGGTAGGGTAGCGCATGTAACTGTAGGCGCCTATAAGTAAGAAGACAGGAAGAGGAAAGAAAGAACGCGTGCGGTCAATGGCCCGTTTTTTAGAGTAGTACTGCTCCATCATTCACCTGGTGTTGATCGGAGAACCATGTAAAATTACCGATCATTGCAGCCGGCCGCATGAACCGTGACACTCATCAATCCCCGTATTTAAAAATATCGCTATCTTCAGTTCGCGAACTGTAACCTCACACTTTCACGCTTTCTCGCGCCCGTCCACGTCTCGCGCACGTCCCTTCTTTCAATAGATCGATTGCAACGAAGTTATGACTCACCATGAAGTAAGGAGCAAATGACGGCAGATAAGCGGAATACTTTCAATTTCAATATATTATTAATATATCAATAACAATATCTATTATCAATAGTTGGTATTTGTACAATAAAAACCGGCTAAAAAAGATAGGTCTAAGCTCACTACATTTCATTAAAGAAAAAATAACGAAATTTGGTTAAACAGAGAGCTCAAACAACTTTCTGAACGAAAACCCTTTGAGTTTTAAATAGTATTTAGATGTAGATAGGGGCGTATCTCTTAGTGAACGAACAGGTGAAAAGTGGAGGCAGTACATTACATATTTTGAATAATGCTAATTAGAATAATGATTACTTTTAGTTTCAAACATGCTGACATATTAACATGGTAACAGACTGTTTGGCAAGGAAATATTTTGACTAAGTATTGTCTTAAAAATTGTGCTTCGTACAGACCTGAAGTTCCTTTATGATTGCGAAGGCCGAAGTCCGGAGCCAAGTGGGGAGTGCTTAGAGGTGCGCCAACTGAACTTTAAAAAATTTTTTTAAATTATTTATTTCCTGTTCAATTTTACAAATTTTTCAGGATGATGAATAAATGTATACATAACGTTTTTGGAGATGCTAGAAATTAATATTATAATTAAAGATAATTATGATTTTATTTTAATAGTAATTACGAATAAAACTTTGATTTTAATAACTATTGCTTAATTTTTATAATAAATTTAGAGTTTTAAGAGAAGGTTTTATTGAGTAATAAAGTAATAATTATTTTGACATAAAATACGTTGGCAAAATTGAGATGCAGAAACTCCATTTGAAAGTATTGGACCAACTTGAAAACGCCTAAAGTGCTCTGACAATAGGTGTTTCTCTTCTGACAATAGGTGCTCTGACAATTGGTTGTTTTCCGCTTTGGAGTCGATTCATATCGTTGGGTACGATAAGGATGCAGGAAAGGACTATGAAATTTATCCTAATAATAATTTGAAAAGTACATGGATTTCGAGTTTTAGCCCGCCCTGGATTACAGAGTCTTAAACAAAGAAACAGAAATACTAAATCAATTATAAACAAAATGTATTATTTGATGAGATTGACTTTGTAGGTGAGGCACTAATTGCTCTAATTAAACAATCATGTCACAGAAACGGAACAAAAGGTCATGTTTGATGTAAATAGATCGACAGGACCTTTTGAAATAATGGATTCCTTCTTCATGCGCTTCAACTTTTAAAATAATTGTGTTATCCATTGTTAATCATTGACTCTTCATACGTTGATTTTCACTAAACCACAGCTCTGACTATTCCAGACACAGTTTAATTATATTTAATGGGGTTGTACTTCGTATGCAAAATTAATCTTCGCGCTATTTTTTGAACGATGGACATTCTATTCATTTTATTTGAAACTATAAAAAGCCTCTTCGCAAAGAATACGCAACGATGTTTGAGAATGTTCTTGACACTTCTTTTAATTTGGGTACTATTCAAAGACAAATGTAATCCATTAAATTTACATTGTGTATCTACTGCATTTGCACAAATCAAAATTCATATTAATAATGAAATAAATTTTCCTGTCTTTCGTTCCTAAGTAAAAGGAAGAGTTATTTTATTATTCCGTGATGTTGAATTTTGATTTATATGAATGGAGTAAATAAAGGCAGATTTTATGGAGTGAGTTCTCTTAACTTTCGAACGGTGAATAATCTAAAGATAAAGTATGCCTAGTTTATGAATCACGAAAGCTTGGTAAGCAGCTAAGCAATATTTATTTTTTACAATAATCATCAGTTCATATCTTATAGAAATAGTACTATGCTTCTCATACTCTTATTCACATGTCGAGTAATGTGCTCCATATTGTCTTCCCAAAGTTAAAATGATTCTAAAGAATAACAATTTTTTAAAAAGGATTACGCATATTTACATAGAACATTTAAAATACAACGGTTTCCAAAAACATATCCATTCAACTTATACATTGTATTGAAGTCAATCAATATTCTTAACCACATTATTTCAAGAATTACAGGAGACCCTCCTAATTCCTTTGGTTCAGAAACAAAAAAATAAAATCGCTTAAAAAAACGTCTCTTACACACGAGCAATCGATATCAGTTCAGTTGTTCGCATTGAGATGAAATGTTTGCAACACGTTCTTGTACTCTTGGCGATATTTCTACCGGTCGCCTGCCAGAGAAGAGACTTGACGAAAAACTCGTCGCAGCTTCCGCCGCTGAGAGCAGAGGCAGCAGAGGCGGCAGCCGCGCTTGAGGGTGGCCACAGGTGACAAGCGACAGGCCGCAATGCCGATGCTGCGTCCAACGTAAAGGCAGAGCGCGCTGGTTGGTTGCTTGTTAGTGATTCCGGGCGCGTCAACAGCTTAGGTCATTATTCCCGAAAGTGTAGTGCATGTTTCTTTCTCTGAAGATGGTGGTGATCTTCCCCCGCTGGATGGCGAGATCCGGCGCCGACCTACCGTTGGCTAACTGGGTTTCCCCTTAACCAGGACACTCCCACCAGCGGGGCACTACCCCAGCCGAGACAAAATCTAAGCTCCCGTCCGGTCACCCGGAATTTGTGGTAGTGTAGTGCATGACAGTGTAAGTGTGTGTGTATGTGTGTATGTGTGTAAGGGGAGAGGATAGGACAAGGAAGAGGAAGGAAAGATCGCGCGCGGTCCGTAGCCCGTTTGTTAGGGTACTGCTCCGGCATTCGCCTGGTGTTGATCGGAGAAACCACGGAAAAGTACCAATCATAGCAGTCGGCCACTAGGATTCTCCTCCAGACAGCGACTGAATTTGACCAACCGGAAAAGCCAGTGTCGAAAATCCTACCGCCGTCATGACTCGAACCTAGAACCATGGCCAGAGGCGCTGCAGTGATATCAGTTGATGCACTGGGCTACCGCTCCCGGTCAGAACGCGCTCTGAGGCATAGGTCTACGGTACAGCATCACACGAAGGGGGTCCTCTTACTTAGACCGGGAATACCCAACCTTTCTCTGGCATCGACCCCTGTTGAAAGAATGGTTCGTTTCATCGATCCCTTTCGACATTTTTATATTATGTACAACACATTCATATCACAAATAATTCCACAAAAATGACTCCAAGATAACAAAACAACTAGACAAAGAATACTTACAAAATATTTTTAATGATTATTAGGTAAATATTTTGCTATTATTGTATCATTTTCATTTTTAATTTTACAAATATAAACAAGTTTTCAGAAACAAAATAACACATCCACAGCATTGCACAGAAGTTCGAATTTCATTCCCAGAAATGAAGTGAGATTCCAAAACAGAACAAATGTGTAATGTATTATTAAACTAATAAAACAGTATATAAAAAGAATTGATGATAAACTTTAATTACTAATATTTTGTAATCAATGAGATCTTGATCTTGATTCTACCGATCAGTGGTGGGTGCAAACACATTATCAGGTGTATTCAACTATCAACCCCTACATCATCATTGACACCCTCTAAAATTTCATCGGTCTCTAGGGGGTCGATTTCGACCCCCTGAGTCGATTTCTACCAACAGTATGTATATGTTTAGTTCATGATCCATGCACCTGCGCTCTAACATCATGTTAAGTCGAGTCTAAATACGAGTGTAAAGCGTTCCTTTACGCCGCCGAATTCGCCATTTTAATTCCCGTTAAACTATGATATTAGAACCACCAATATACCCCAAATCTATGATAATATTTCTCCTCAACTCCTGAATGCTTCCTGGCGGTGCTGGTGGGCCTGACAGGAAATTACATGGTTGCGGTCATTCAGCACTCAGTACCTAGGTCTCTAATGATAGATTTCACGACATCCAGTGTACCTTCTATATTTAAGAAATATAATAATAATAATAATAATAATAATAATAATAATAATAATAATAATAATAGAAATAATAACAATTAATTTACGCACCCCCTTTGAGATTGACGAACGCTTTTTTCTAGAATTATATATTAATTGGGCTACCTATGGCTGAGGCCAAAGGTTATCATTTAAACACACAAGAATATAAGTGGTTACCAAAATCTTGAGAATAAAATCCATGCTGATTAAGTGGAAATATGTTGTGTGAGCAGAATTCATCGATTTTTTAAAAATATAATCCTCTCCATGCATTTACAGATTTGTGATATCAAAATTACTTAACAACTGCTCATATTTTCTTTAAAAAGGTACATAACATCATTAAAAGATCTAAAATCGAGGGATAAAGTGTATTAGAAGTAAAGAAATCTTTGGATTTATTATTGAAGGCGAGGAGCGAGTTCGAAAATAAATTTGAAATTATGCAATTTCGGAAATTTCAGAGGCGATAATGATAAAAGGAAATATATCATATTTATACTTTTCTCTATTGAAGCAAAAACTTTAAAGAAAAAAATGTAGCAATTTTCAGAAAAGTTTGAAAACGATATAAGATATTTATTATGTTCCCTTAAAAATTAAAATATCATAATGAATTCCGGAAACGCTCCTGATGCGGTTACTATGTTTGAGCTCAAAATCTTCTGATCTGACAGAGGTATGCTTGATATCCATATTGATATCTCGTTTTGGGGATACAAAACTCTGTGACTCTCTTTGCTACCCACATCAACAGCTTTGAAATCACATTAAAAACTTTAAGCGCGTGTGCGAAGTTACAGTTCAAAAGAGCCTTAGACAAGATTTTATGACCAAGAATTCGAGATCATATTGTGGAGGTGATTCCAATATTTTCTCCTGATGTGAAAAGGAGGTAGAAAATGTTAACAAATTGGAAATTGTGCTGATCAAAATTATATATTTTAACCACTTCGCAGAAAAGAAAGATTGTGTTATCCTCTGTCAGTTTATTATTGTCTCCCCTTCACGATCTCTAGGCCAATCGAATAGCTCTGTTGATAATGGCTATTGCAAAACCAATTAAACAGTAATGATTTTTCGAAAATTCAATGAGTTATTTGAAGTTTTATCATTTTTGTGCATTGATAAATTCAATACAACACATATGGTCGACACAATTCACATATGGTCAATACAATTTTCTTTAATGGGTGAGGGGGTATAGTTTGACTCGATAACAAAATATTTCTGGCTGTTCATGATATTATTGATAATGTAGTGCCTTGGTAATACTATTTTATTCGCAGATGTATCTCACGACATAAAGACACGAACACCTATTATGGTCAAACCTGAGCATAATTGGGTAACTTATTTATTCTAAAAAGTAATTATGATCTTTAAGTTGCATTCTAATATAACATTTACATACTATTTCAAAAGGAACTCGATATTTCGAATCTCAAAGAGAAAAGAAAAAATCTCCTTTTAAAATTTCGTGGAGACAAATTTTGAGTTACCAGAGTTTCACCTTATTAAGAACTTGTAGTTACTATTCTCATAATGGAAGGACTGAGCGCAAAAAATGGTTAACACACACAATAAAAATGGAGTTAATGATACCATTTGTTATCTAAGAAGGTGAACTATCTTTGTACATTGTTGGTTTGACCAGTTTTTCCTCTACAAAGTTAAGAACGAAGTCACTAATTTTTCTCTTCATAAGTCTTTCTAACCACAACTATGTAACTTTAACTTAATTTTCCTCCGTTTTCTTAACATGTGGCTTAGACCACTATCGCGCTGACCCCTTCAATTACAACAGCAATACTAACTTTTTTACGTAACAAGAACCCTCGTTTTTTTTTTCGAGCCTGTGACACCATGCTGTACGGAGCGACCGCCCGCTCCCCTAGCATGTGGAGCGGGGCCCCCCCTGTGGAGCGGTGGCCAGAGGCCATCACTGACCGCGGCGCTCTTGGCCTCGCGTGCGCTAGAGGACAGCGGCGGGCACGCACGCCCCGGAAATCGATGCCTTCCGCTGTCGACCGCCCCGCGGCACGGCACGGCGCGGCGCGGCCTCGCCCGCGGTCTCGCCCGCCTTCGCCTTGGACAATTCCTGAGTCACCTCCCACGCGTCACCTCACACCCACGCCATCGCGCTCGGGCTAAATTTAAACGTGTGGCGATTGGAGGACCAACAAGCAAGGTCCGCTTTTGATGGAATTGTAGAGTTCGATTCTGTGCTATTGACGGGATCGTATGCTAGATTCTAGTAAATTGTAAACGGAAAAACACTACAATCCACTAAAAGTTGCCAGAATCGAAAAGCTTATAGAGTAGAAAATATCGTAATAAAAGCTTTAAAAAATTCTTGTGAAATGTATAAAAGTGGGGTTTATAGTTTTCCCCCTGAATCATTCGTTTGTTTTGTTGCGGTAATGCCCCGCCTTCTGACGAATTTGTACTTAAAACAAGCTATAATGGCATATTTTACAAAAACAAACATTTTAATTTTTTTCCCAAGCTGAAATCACAGCAATAGATTTCACAGCAATAATCTTAATTGAGGTTGATAGTAATTTGCTTAAGCTAAGGGTCGTCCATAAATTACGTAACACTAAAGAGGAGGGAGGAGGTTTGTGGCAACGGTACGCAATGTTACACAGCGGCAGGGCTGATAGTATAGTGTTTTAACGGTGATATTTATGTTTTTAAATTGCTCTCTAACTTAAATAATTCCCCTTATGCAGTCTTATACTAGAACATTACAATTTTCATAAATTATTTTTAAAAATATAAATAATTTACGTTTTTATTGATTCATTGTTATAATAAATGTAAATACATTTTCAATGATATATTGAATGAACATGTGGGATTACGAAGAAAATATTCAGAATTGATCTACAATATATTCGTGAATTCAATTAAATTGGCGCAATAGACCCACGCCCTTGAGTCATACACGACGATGTGTGCACGGCTTGTTGTCAGTAATATCCTCGTCTATGCGTCCTTCCTTCAACTAGAGGTGCTACAGAATGGCACAGACTTTCTCATAGCAATTTTTTCTAATTTCCTTGGTGTGAACCAAGGAACTGGCTTTACGGTCTTGCTCCATTCTCTGGCCAGCTGCCGTCTATCATCGCCCAAAGTACATTTTTTTGACATTTTCTCAACTTTTCTTCTTTCCTAATAGTACAACCGAAATATTAATTCAAGAAAATCATAGAAGAGTAAAACCTCGTCCTAATACAAAATTTTCATTGAAAAATTTGAAGTCGTTTCTAAGAAAACGGCGATTAAGAATTACTGTAAATGCGAAATTTGAAGCTCTTTTTCACAGGAATCTATTGAGTTTTCGGAAAACTTCATTCGAAGTTATTTGAAGCACTTTCATTCACAAATTCAATAATGTATACAAATTGATGGAAATGTGCGTACTAACGGCATGAGACATATTTCAAAAAAATTACATTTGTGAATTTTTTGAAAAAAAAAGAATACACGAAAACTAACTATACTACGTCATTTTAAACAGTACAAAAAAATACAAATAAAGAAAAAATTAAAGCCGTTTTTGAGAAAATCTTTTTTGTTATTTTTTTTTAATTTTCAAATCTTGCACGCACTATTGAACGAAAACTACTAAAATTTTCAAAAAAATCTACATGACTTTTATGAAAGAAATATTTATGGACAACAAATTTTATTTGAAGGAAAAATATGTCTTCAATTTTGTTATTGTCGAAAGACGCCAAATAAAATCCAAACTTTTGCAATTTTCGAATCTTTGGAGTTAACCGCGAAAATCGGATCTATGCCACATTTATAAATGTATTTTACTGTACTCTTACAAGAAAATGTTAAGGAAAAATTTGGATTCCTTTTTGAGAAAATTTTGAAAATGTCTGGAGAGCTTTATGTAATGTACCCCCAAATTTGAAAGAATGTTTTTCAAAATTGCAAAGCTTCAACTAGAGCCAGATGGACAAGAGTTTCTTCAATTTGGAAAAGATCATACATGTGGTTTAGGCGCTAGTAGTGTTCGCAGACGGACGGACAGACGGACAGACGAACGGACGGACGGAAGGACGGACGTTTTGAAAAAAAACAAAAACATTTTTTCGTATCAGGGGACCCCAAAAGGTGTATTTCCTTTGAAATCTGGAAATAAATTTTTCGTAGCATTTCATAACTTTCTCTATACTACGTATATTACTCCATATATAGTACGTATACAAGAAAGTAACTACAGGTGCTACAGAATGGCACAGACTTTCTCGTAGTAAAGTTTTCTAATTTCCTTGGTGTGGACTGGTTACGACTGGTATTGTACAGTCTTGCCTTTCATCCTTGCCTGCTGCCATCTATCGCCGCTCAAAGTACATTTTTTGAAATCTTCTCCATTTTTCGATTTCCAGATAGTAGAACCGAAATATTATTTTGTAAAAATTAAAGGAAGCTAAAACCCTGTCCTAAATAGCAATTTTTATTGAAAAATTTGGAGCCGTCTTTAAGAAAATGGCGTTAATCTTTACTGTAATTGCAAAATTTGAAACTTATTTTCACAAAAATCTATTGAGTGCACTCTGAACATACGTATGGATACCGGAAAGTAAAAACTGATACACGAAACTCAAGAGTTTGGATAAAGGTTTCATTAGAGAAACTGAAAGCATTTTTTTTTCTTTCCAATATTGGAGAAGACTATTTTTGAACTACGAAAATATTACTCTCCAAGCTCTAAAACTCATATGATATCATGATTCTATCGTTCCACTGATCATAAAAATACTTCTGTGAGAAGTTCATGAGGTTGTGAAGAACATGTGACCCAAAGCAAGGACTTATCGAAACAACCTGGCCGATGTGGAAACCCACGTTCCAACCAGTCTTCTCTACTTGTTTTTTCTGTTGCGTAAATAATGTTATGCCAGCTAAAGTAAATTAGGTAAACTCTGTAATATATGTCGTACACATGTTCAATTTTCCCGAAAATAAAAGCTTAAAAACATTTTTCCGAAATATTACCTCAATTGGTGTCGCATGCAATTCGTTCTAACTAATACACTTCCGTCAACTCTCCCCTCTAAATGTTTTTAATATGGCTTCTAAAAAGAAGGTTGGTAGAAATATACTTGCTGGACGGCGAGGCCTATCCAAAGGTCTCGCATTCGCCTTAGAGAATTTCGCCACCCACGAGATCTACACGCAAGCGCTACCTAACTACCACGCTCTCTCACTTCAGCTTTGGGAACTAAAATTAAAGCTGCGGGGATTGGAGAACTAAATACGCAGTGTATATTTCTTTGTTTTCAGTAGTTGAAATAGTTTTCTGCTGACTGACGAATTTACATAAATGCCCTATTGTGGCAAATTGTTTATAATATTTTCATTCCTTCCAAAATAAAAATACGGAGAAAATAACCTAAATTGTTTTTAAAAGTAATTTCGTCAATGATACACTTTAAAAACCTTTTTTAGGCAGCCACTAGTAAAAGCGGTTGAAGTGTAACGATGATAAGGATTCAGATAAATCTCTAAATGCAACGAAAGAAAGGAAATAGTTTCGTCTCGTGCTACATCAGCCTTAAGTGGCAATTTAGTGATTTGAATACCTTTGAATAAAAATAAAATGAAATTCTGTAAGGTTGTGTAAAAAATAATAATGTATGGATCACGTAGTAAAAAATATTTTGCTCGTAGGATTGTGCCTATTGGCCTGGTGTCGCAACCTTTCCTATTCGCAAAATAAAATGTCACTCTTACCTTAAGCATCATAAATAACTGTTTTTTGTACTTTCTACATTCATTTTTTTTATTTATTTATTTACATTTGTTGCGTCAACTCACGACGCAACGCGTCTCCTAACCCCTTCTTGGGTGTTGAGCGCTATTGAAGTAATCCTCCGTTACTCTCTACATTAAATCTGGAGTAATCCTCCGTTACTGTTGAAATTTTCTGTCCGTCACGTCTCGTCGCGGTCAGTTGTCAAGAGGACCGCCAGGTAGCATCTCCGCGTACGCGCTTCTCACCACGCGCTCCTGCGTCACTACCCAGCGGCCAGAATTGGGAAGGAATAAGGATAGGGGTAGGGTTTAGGACACTTCACAGGGGTTGGACTATCCCTTGTGAAGCAGCCGAACTCGTTTTGTTGGAACAAATTGCACATGAGATTCGACGGGAATCGAACCCGGATCTCCTTGGTGAAAGGCGAGCGACTTTGCTCTGCGCCACGAGATGGCTAAAAAGGAATATATTGAAAAATGTAGATTGGGAATCGCTCTCAGATCAATATGAGTAATACGCATAACATAGTATTATTTTTTTCGATATTAGAATCTATTGGAGTGTATGAACTCATCCCTGACATCATCCTCATCGTGGATGTTTCATTTTAGATCATGGCTCTCAGGTGACACATACTACTATCAAAGTAACACATCTCTTTTTCCTTTTTCATATAATGACTTCTTTTTATCTTCTTATTTTATCCTATTAATGCATCTTCTTCTCTCCTTTAATATCTTTGTGATTCTTAATTTTCCAAACATTCTTTAATTTCGAATCCAAGAGTAGTTAAATTCTACGGAACCAGATTACCACAGGGTTTTCTATTTACTCCTATCCTTGATCTGTTCTGCCTCACCAGAGAAGATCCAGATTTTTGTTCATGCTGTTAAATATCAATAAGAAAACTTTATGAATATTGATTGTTATGTTTGATTGCAGTAATGGATTGTCACCCTATTTTTAGAAAGAGATTGAAGAAAACCAATTTCAGAATTCATGACGAGCTCGTTATAAAGAATGAACAAACATGCATTTGTGATATATTACCTATTTTATCACTGTCCCTTTTTTCTAAAAGTGAATTTATCATCTTTTTTTTTGCATGTGACGTTGTTGCGCAAATGCCTAGCTTTTAACCATAAATATCTACCTGTAGAACTCCCACCTCCACCCGTCGACCACGCCTGTGACAAGAGTGCCTGAAGCAAAGTTTGTTACCATTACTGAGGTCGTGTCTGCGTCTTTCTTGTCACTTTTCTCAGGTTCAAATCAATTTTTGCTTTTACTCTGTGCCACAACTTCACTCGTCCACAACTCCACCCTCATTTCTCCTCTCGCCACCTTCGGCAGTTCTGCAAAGTCGCTCCGATCTGGAGGTGTATCGCCAGCGCGTTTTTCAACAATGACCACCACCAACGAACTATTTCCTACTGAAATTGTTTCTTTAATTCTCTCCGCAGTTATAATCATAAACAAAAATTACCATATTTATATTGCCCTTCTTTGTTACACGTTGACCTGTCAATTTCTACCGTTCCCTATTTATCTAATATAATTTAATTCGTGAATAATAATAATAATAATAATAATAATAATAATAATAATAATAACACACAAAATAAAGTTATTTCTACCTATCTATAATTTGTAATTATTTTATATCATAAAACTTTTCATAGGGAAATTTATTAACCGTTAAATAAATTTATTTGTTTGGGTGTGAGTCCGCGAAGCCTCTCTTATACAAGAAACAGGATGCCTATCATCGATTGTTGGGAACTGGACACGTGAATTATTTTTCTCTTGCCCCCGATCGAATAAAACATAAAAAGTTTCAAAATTGGTTGTCGCTGCCGCGAGTGTCCGCGCAACATTGTTTATTTATCATCAAAAAATACGTCTCTTAGCTGCCGCCTCTCCTGGTTAACGTAGAACATAAATCACAAACAACACATTAACATAGGCCAAAAACACAAATATTGTACCCTTATACAAATATTTACACATACATGTACACATAACAATTACTAAAACTCATTCATACCAGCGCGCATTCCTCTCCCCTTTTTGAATGGCCATTTTTGTCTGAAACATTAAATGTTTCCTCACTGTAGAACACATCTTGGACTTCTTATAATTTCAAATCATTTTAAAAAAACGTTTAAAATCGTCTCTTCCTTTTCGTTGATCGCTGTGGCTGTCTTCAACATCCCCGCTCACACGTCGCCAACATCCAGAATTACCGTAACCATATATGTCCTTTTCATTTTTATACTGCAACGTCCATCTGTAGCAATTATAATACCACACTTTCGTATCTCAACATGGCTTCCTTCTGCCATCCGTCCTACACCGAGTCTACAAGCATTCTCCTCGCGTTTCCCCTACCTTCACTAAAGTTTTGGAAAACAACTGCCATCGTTCTCTTTCATTTGTCACTTGCATGTTATTCATAATTTTTTTTTTTTTTTTTTTTTTTTTTTTTTAATTTGTTGCGTCTATTTTGACGCAACGCGTCTCTAAACCCCTTGGGGGCGTTGAGCGCTTTGCGCTTCTTGGAGTAATCCTCCTCTAATAGCGCTTGGAGTAATCCTCCGTTAGTATAGTCTGTCGCGTCTCGTCGCAGTCGGTTGTCAAGAGGACCGCCAGGTAGCATCTCCGCGTACGCGCCTCCTACCGCGCGCTCCTGCGTCACTACCCAGCGGCCAGAATTAGGAAGGAATAAGGATACGGGTAGGGTTTAGGGCACTTCACAGGGGTTGGACTAGCCCTTGTGAAGCAGCCAAACTCGTTTTGTTGGAACAAATTTCACATGAGATTCGACGGGAATCGAACCCGGATCTCAGTGGTGAAAGGCTTGCGACTTTGCAATGAGCCACGAGTTCAGCTAAATTGCTTTTTTCTGTCTAAATTTCCTTTGCACCTGATTATATTCCACTGGTAAATTAACTATATATTTATTCTGATTATTCACGAATGTTTTAATGTCTTTTCAAGGTCATTTTATTAAATTTGTCGTGTTTACTTACACAGGTTCTCGGGATTTATTGTTCATTGGTCTTACCACGAAAAAGTTATAACTTCTTTTGAATTGGTTGGAAACTTAATGTATATTTATTTTTGGCCAGTCTAAAATTTATCTTCATTATTTCTTTACTCCGATATGATTTAATTAAACAGTTCTTCAGCCCCAGCGTAAGAAATAAATAAATACCACTACGCTCCCGAACCCGTCACTTGTCTTAGTAAACATGTCGCATTTCGACCCTATTAAAATTTATTAAATTGTTGTTTTTGACGAGTCCTTCTGAACCGTTACACAACATATCAGAGAACTGATTGGGAATTTGTATTAGAAAATAATGCACGCTCTCTGAAGGGATGCAAAAAGCGAATTAAATAATAATATTCATCTGAAACAGAAAGCGTAAATATATAGAAGACTAATTTAATATTCACTTGTATCAATCACTTTGTAATTATTTGCTTTTGCGACGACAATTTCTTTTCTATAATACAATAAATATTCCACAGAAACATCTCGCCTCTCAAGTCAAATAATTTCCCTTAAAGTATCGCCGTAACTTTGTCAATCTTCGCCAATGATTGATTGATTGATTGTTAGTGATTCCGGGCTAAGGTCATTAGTCGCGTAAGTGTAGTGCATGTTTCTTCATTGAGAGGTGGCGGTGGTCTTCCCCCGCTGGATGGCGAGATCCGGCTTCGACATACCGTCAGCTACCGGGGTTTTCCCTAATCCGGTATCTCCCAGGGGAGTATCGCCCCGGGAGACAAGCTCTAAGCTGCCGACAGGTCTCCCGGCAAGTGTGGTAGTGTAGTGCAAGTTAGTATGAGTGTGTGTGTGTGTGTGTGTGTGTGTGTGTGTGTGTGTGTGTGTGTGTGTGTGTAAGAAAGGGGTGAGGATAGGCCAAGGAAGAGGACGTGAAGATCGCGCGCGGTCCATGACCCGTTTATTAGGGTACTGCTCCGGCATTCGCTCCAGCATTCACCTGGTGCTGAACGAAGAAACCACGGGAAACTACCGATCAGGGCAGCCGGCCGCTAGAATTCTCTTGTTGACAGTGACTGAATTCGATCTAGCTGACAAGTTAGTATCGAATATCCTCCCACTGGCAGGACTCGAACCTAGGACTTCCCGGTCAAATGCACGGCATTGATATCAGTTGATGTCCTAAGCCAACTCTCCCGGTCATCTTCGTCAATCTTTTCTGCTGTTTTCCTATTACTGCCATCATATTTTGTACTTCTTCTGATCACTGTGGTACTCTCCATATACTGATAAAATTTATACTTATGTAGCAGGTAAAATGTATGCCCGAACACTTTTAACCATCTATTTATTTATTTTCATTCGTAAAATAATCTCGTGCTTGAAAATGACTGATCAATACCAAGACACTTGTGATATTTCCTTCTAAGGAAAATCATACTTACCAAATGGTAAATATGATCCAGAACTGTGAGAACATCAACGCTACGAAATATTTTCTGGATAATTCATAACATTTCAATAAAATCTTTTGGCTGTCCGCGCGGTACCGCGTCGAAAGTTACAGACTCGTCCTCCAAATTTTCTACAAAATGCAATTTTCTTTTCTTCTTATTGTTCCGTGATGGATGAAAAAGGTAAGTTGAACGAGACTGATATATACTTGCTAATAAGGGAATACAACTATCATTCGATGTTCAAACATCAATGATAGGACAACATCAGATCCGCCGCTCAAGCTTACGACCTCATATTTTCACAAAATGTTGCTGTCCCCTAATAATTCCGTGGTGGATAAAAAAGAAGGTACTATGTTGGAAGAAAGCGACATGCACATACTAAAAGAAAATATGACTATCATTCCATGATCCAACAGGCTGTCGTTTGAAATTGCCTCGCGTTCTCATTGTGCCCACATAGTTAAGGTATACAGCTTGACACGATTCGGCTGCACCGACCCTACGGGCCTATTGTGTCTAGCATGCGCGTGCCCATCACTGTCACTTCCTTTGCACGGGTCGATTTCAAGCGGCGGGTTCGATATCCAGAACGACTAAAGTAAAGTAGACTTCTGCAATGGCGTTACCAGATTTTTTCTATGGGGAGGGGACCTTAAATATAGTATCTAGCTGATTTGTTGTTTGTACAGATAATTTAATATATGTTGAATTCAAAATTTATTTTCATTTGATTTTTCGTCTCTACGGTTAAAGATAGATAACGGTTTTTGACAATAAATAGAAATCCATCGGCACAAAACCCTGTAGGTGTGCTGCTTCTAGATAAAGAATTACTACCCAGTTCTACATCCAACAGATGTACATTGAAAGGAATGAAGTTACTTTTAATAACATAAACAAATTTCGCACAAACAGATCGTGCCTAGCTCGGAAACAGAGGATCTTAGGCTCCTGAAACCAAGTATTTTTGTCAGAGATAAAATTTTACGGGAACAGGTGAGTTTTGTGGGGATTAGAGTTTGGGGGAGAGACAGAAAATGATGAGGACCATGTGGGAAAATGAAGGGGAATATTACATTACTGGAAATTTAGTTCTTCTGAGTGCTCCCTCTCCGTAGCATGGGTGGTCATCAAAGTAAAAACTAAATTATGTAAAATTAAATTGAAGGGATTAAAGAAATAATATTTCATGATAAAGTTAAAGGGACGGTTTGATTTGCTGTGCAATTTAACCACAACGCTTAACAATATTAGAATTATTGATCACGCTCAGTATAGAGCCTACAATGTCATAATGCGCATTAGGTTGAGTTCTACTATGAAGGTATTTCCAGTTTTAAAACTGAGATTTAATAATCCCAAAATATCCCTCGTATACCACTTTTTTGGTTGATTCCAAATATGAATGTGAGAAAATATTTTACTTGAGATGTTTCAAAAAGGCGCAACAAATAACTTTTCGTTCTAGATAGTTTCCTATTCACCTGTGTCTGAGCTAGCTTGTTGTTTTTTCCCCGCCCTCTCCCCAACTGGCGCCTAAAATACATTTTTCACGTTTACTAAATGATTCCCATAATAATAGAATTGAAACATGACTTTACAAATATTATAGAATAGTAAAAGCTGGCCTTTTGCAAATTTTCTTTGAAACATTTAGATCCATTCTTAAGAAAACATCGTTTGGACGTTTCTGAAAATTTGTATTCACAGAAAACTTTTGGGTTTTCGAGAAACTTGATCCGAAATCGTTTGAAGTGTTTGTATATACAAATGCAATAATGTATAAGAAATGCCAGAATTGTAAATATTAATGACCAATTTTTTTTAAAACTACCTGTAAGTAAATTTTAGAAATAAATGATTACATCAAATAAGTATTTATGTCATGTTCTTTAGTTCAGTTAGCATTAACCGTACAACAAGTTTAAATTAAAAAAACTGTGGAGCCATTTTGAGGAAAAGGCGTTTGAATGTCTCTGAAAATACGTAATTTTTCGGTATCCGGGAACTCCAAAATTGCATTTCCGATCTTGAAATCCATACGTTTCTACTCTCCGTATTTTACTCTTATTTAACTACAATTCGAGAAAGAAAAACCGACAACATATTTCATATCAATTATTTTCAATTCAAATTCCGATGGCAAATCACAGCAACGCAAGCACGTCGAGGGTGAATTGGAAAAGAAGTGACTTAAGCCTACCAATTACTAACCCGGATACAACCTTAAGTTTTAAAGTTGGCATCCCTACCTGTGCGTTTTGCCCGGTCGTGCATTAGCAGTACTTAACGCTGGCCGTCATGATGGAGATACCATGCCACCTCTGAAAACAAAAACACGAAATCGCGATAATACAAACACGCAACCCCGTTTTCGATAACAATTCACGTCAGGTCTTCTAAACTACCCACACCGAGACAAACACAGAAAGTGAGATATTTGCCGTCCTTTAGCCATATACTTGTAATTACCCAGGCTTTAAACCCAAGGTCGCAAACTCAATTACCATAAGATGATAAACGCGTGTTTATTGCTTTAGTGGAGGATACAACACCCCTTCGCCGAATTACTTCACGTACGGCTTCGCAAAAACAATTACGAAGAAAAGAATCAATCCACGTGTGCATTTCCAACTGCCGTCGAAACAATAAATTGCAAATGCATGCATCGAATTCTTAAAATATAATCCAGAATAAAAATTGTGAACAATTTTCTGAGGTGATGTTACTTCTTTCACCTGAATCTCATCGCAAATTCGAATACCCAATTCTTAGTAATTTTTAACTTTAACGTGTTATTGTGGCTGCGATAAAATGCATGCGTTGCTTGGCCCCGTCCTATGAATGATGAAGTATCACTCGAAGAAGGCAAAGAATCTTTTCTTACGAATTTGTCAGATTAAGAAATTAAAAATTAATTTCTTCATCAGGCCTCGGTCAGATTAAAACCCCTACCCTTAGTAATCATTCAATAGCGCTCATGACAATTCTAAGTGAACTGATTTCTTCTTTCAATGAAAACTGTCTTCAGGGTCATGTTTTTGGTGACTCCGCTCTTCCTCTCCGCTACAGAATTATGCCTGCACGCCATGGAGTAATACCTGCCCTCTGAAACAAAATAAGGAATCTGATCTACATTTCCATATAAAGTGCCAAAGGGTACTCGCAGTCAAGATGGTAACAAGTTCCATACAATCAAATGGCAAAAGAGCCTTTAAACTATGACTCTATAGTAAAAATAATGTTGGCACATTGGCGGCCAAATTAATTCAAATTTGGCGCCGTACTTGGAATACAATCAAGTATCTCTTTGGGCCGAATTAACAGCAAAGAGTATACATTTCAAACGTCTCACGCTCAACTTAGTTTATTTTTTCCTCAAAACCGCCAGCTAGCTTGCAGAGAGAAAATAAATTCATTTCGCGTGTTTTAAGCGTGAGAGCGCGCCACGGCCCAAAGATGTGCACAAAACTAGTTCATTGTGTACTTCTCAGAATTCAACTCTTTTCTACTTAAGGCGCGACAAAGTCACATTATTTGAAAATCAGAGAAGCCGAGCAGTTTCGTGGCGACTCGCCTCGCTGGTGTAAAAAGGTGCTAATTTCCATTCCGCTAAAGCCAAAAACGTGTTTTTAAATTTAATTTTTTTATCAAGATTAACTTTTCCATTGGCCGACCTGGATGGAAGTGTTTGTCTAGAGTATGGTCGAATATGCGTCCTTTCGGGACGTAATGGGCAACCGGCTGTCGGCTGGATAGAAGCCCTAGGAAAAAAAATCTGCAGGAGAATAGAAGTATCTACTGTAACAGCAAAAGTACCAAGAACAAGGGGCGCCCAGAGAAAACCAAGGGGCCTGGGGTATTTCATCAACGGGGCCCCTCCTTTCAAACAAAACATTCTCTCTTCCTCCAATTCATAAATGGAATTCATTTCTTCATGCTTTAGAAATAACTTATAACGATAAATTTGAATTAGAGATTAATACATTTTTTTTAAATTTCTTTTGAATGAAAAAGAAAAAATTGCTGCCTCAGTCAAGTCTGGGCCTGGGGCCAGTTGCCGCAGCTACCCCCTCCTCCCCCACCAGTCGGCCCTGATCAAGGGTGAATCATTAAGAAAGTAGACCAAGCACGTGTTTAGGTCTCTACTGCAGCGCCAATAGATTTCGTGAACAAAATTTTATAATTATATATATTTAAAAGATTTACCATCAATTTTTAGAACAGAAAATATAATTAATTTTTATATTAATTTTGAATACGTATGTTCAACATTTCAATCCTAACAGGGAGACCAATAGCTTAGTCATCCTCAGAGCCCCTTAAGCCATTACATAATGCGGCCATCAGAAGTATGAATTATTTATGAAATATATTTATGTGTGTGTGTTGTCGCGGAGGGCCTCGCGTTCTGCTGACCCCAGATCAGAGGAGCCCGCAAGTGTTTGTCTAGTGTATGGTCGAATATGCGTCCCTTCGGGTCGTAAAGGGCAACCGGCTATCGGCTGGATAAAAACCCTAGGGAAAAAAAACTTTCCATTGGCAAAAATATGAAAAATAAAAAAACTAGCGTACCCGTGCCAGAACTCTTGCATGTTAAACCCCCTCATATTCCCGAATTTTTCCATTTCCATATTAAGCCTGAAATATATATTTTTCTTCGGAGCCCTCTTATCCTCCTTCCCTTGTTCTACATATATTCCTTATAATTGAAAACAATACTGTAATGTCACCACATGGCGGACATACTTCCAAACTTCCTTAGAGGGTGTCGGAGACTGTGCGCCATGTGGGAACGAACAAAAACGGCTAGCACAAAGACTTTGAGCCAAATGAAAACGGAGCTATTACCCCCCCCCCGTGACGCAGGACGGGCAGGATAGTGGAGACTGGCCCCCAGGGTCCGGCCATGTGTCCCAGAAACCACCAGCGCCTTTCAGTGAGTTTAGGGGGTGGGGGATCACATGACCGCCGAAACGTTAGCTGGCCCGGAAGCAGAGAGGAGTTCGTTTTGAGATTGCCTCGTGTGCGGACGCAATTGTTGCTCCGGAAGCGGAAGTGTATTCCTGGTGACACGGCGAGTGCATAGCACAGGGTGTCAGGGCACCGGCGCGGTAAAGCGTCTGGGTGGAGGATGCACTAGCCTGGAGACGGGGAGCAGCGTGCGTGGGAGTCACGGAGGTAGATTGCGAACGTAACCCCAGAGCTGTAAATTGTGTATATTTGTAAATAAATAGATTTGTAAATAGAGCTCGTGTCTGTGTTGTCATTTCGCTACAATGCCACAATACAATACTACCTTGTCAATACAAACTATTCTTATTTAACTTTATTACCGAACAGAGAGGTACACCTGTGCAATTTAATCGCCTACAATATTAAATATTAAGTTTAATTTCACATACAGTTGCGGGTTCTGCATGGCTCTGAACAACAGCGGTAGAATCGAGAAGCGTCGAACCAGCAAAAATGTAATAGAATGATCAAAAACAACTCATCCTGTAGATTACGGTCTGAGAAACGTTTCTTTGAGGCCTTTAGCCTCAAAACTTTGCTTTTTAATGTCGCATAAGGCTTTGTTTAGGAATTATTTAACAATATAGATTCAATAATGATGAAAGTGTTGCGAGTTGCATTTGACATGGATATTTAGATACGTTGTTTAATACAAAATCATCATAGTTTTAAAGTTTAAGTCATCATTCGTCACGTCTCCGTAAAATTCTCTTTCTTTAGAGACTTAATTTATATTTATTTATTTTATATTTATTTATTTAACGTCAAAAAAACAGTTAAAACTGCGTAAGTCGTGCTTGGGGCTCTTATCCATGTTGTCCTTTGGAATAATACTTCCTGCCGCGACAACATGGAAACGATAATTTGAATAACTGTATTTCCCACTGAATTCTAGAAGACGTGCACAGATAATGAAGTTACATTTATGTCCATAAGCAAAACAAGGGGCCATCTCAGCATTTGCTCAATGGATCAGAAAAACTGGACGAAAAACCTATATAAATAGTGGTTGCGTGTGAGAGCCGCAAAATGTATGCTTACTACTGAAATATTATAGGAAACGATTACACTATCAAAAACATTTTTTTGACAGTTTTTCAGAGTTAAATTAAACATTTTTTTGAAAAAACCTACAAACATTAATTTTTACTGTCTTATAACATGGAAACAGACACAACAAAATATCAACATTTTCTCTAAAACCACCGGTTGTTGTAAATTTCTTCAGATTTTTCTATTACTTGGCCGTAGTTAAAACTATATTTACCCTTTTCGGGCTTTAAAATCACTCATGGCTAAATGTACTATAAAATGTCTGCAGCAGTTCTGTAAATTTATTAGACTGTTTATTTTACATTTGTGTACATAGCTTTAGCACCCATACATTTTTTTGACCTTGGAATTTAGTTTCAAATTACCACATTTTTAATGGTTAAAATCCTATAATACGCTAAAGAAAGATGACGGTTTTCGGCAGTATATTAGAAAACGTAGACACAAAACTCTGTATGTGTGCTACTGGTGAATAGGGAATTTGACCCTAGACTTTTTTCAACAGATTTCAGATGAAAAAATAAAAGTTTGCAGATGATAGCGTGCAAAACAGATTGTTGCAACACTCGTTATAATCGCGCACCACTCGGAAACGATGCATCCTAGAGCTTTTAAACCTTCTTTGAGTGTCCCTTTGGAAGTCGAGTTTTTTAATATTGGTCAGATCCGGCAGCTCAAGATTTCTTAGGGACATGAGGGGACTAAGAAAGGGGAAGCGACTGACAGTTCGGAGTTAGTTGAAGGATAGATGAATGAATGAATGCCTTATTTTACATGGCGAGACTCAGGTCTTCAGGCCTGCTTTCCGTCTGACCACGCAAATTTCGTTACGCTCTTTTCACCTATTAGGGAAGAAAGGATGAGGGTCATAAGGATAGATGAATGAAAGATGAGGGTCATAAGGGGAAATGAATGGGGACAGGTGGGACCCGGATTACGTTCTTAGGCAGTTTTCTACAAAATAAGAGCCTTTTGAACTTTCTTTTACAATTTTCAGATCTATTTCTTTGGCTTGCCCCTCTTCAAAGAATGGATCAGAAATGTACTGAAGCAGAAATCTATGTAAAACTAAATTGAAGATAAATATCAAATTTTTTCACGACAAAATTAAAAGGACTATTTGTTTTTCCGTGCTTTTTAATCGCAATGCTCAGCAATATTGGTTTCTTTCACACAGTATTAATTGCGATTTTCGTATTGAAATGATGAAATCCACAGTTCTGGAGAAGGCCGCTTGAAGGTGGGTTCCATATTTAAATCAATTTTTAGTTTTCAAAAAATATTATTTAAAAAGTGCAGAGTTTTTACATAACTCTAGTCTCCTCTGTTGAGCATTGTGTTTACAGTGAATAGTGATTTATTGTTGCAATACGTGTAAACCTCCCTTATTCCAATAGTCTTCGGGACTTAATGCTGGATAATGCTGGATGAAACAAATGTTTTAGGAGTTTCGTACATTGAATATGTAGAACTTCTCTAACTTTTCTACAGCCACTTCCAAACATATCTAATTTTTGGCCAGCATTCTTGCTGTTCGAAATTTCCAAATTATATTTGTTAATGATTTATTGAATCTTGTGACTTGGATATTTTCTGTATAACTTCATTCAATCGTAGAAGGTTCCATGCACTTTTTTAAAAATCTGAGTAATCGTTGAGTAATAAACATTTAATATAAGTAAAACTTTCGGTCTGCCGTGCATTCCCACTAGTTTTTATATTGCGGTGAACAAAACTGTGTGCGTATTGGTTAAACTACAGGGACTTGAAATAACGTGGTAAGATGTCTGTCAAGAAATACATTGTGAATCTGATGGAGGGGAGAATTGCATTAAAATAAAATAATTCTTAATTAATATCGAAATGTGACAGATCAACGGTAAAATAAAGTTTATGTTAAACTAGGGAGAAAAAAGTGGTACTTGTGTTGATCCTACTGGCAGAGACACACTCAGGTCACTTGGAAAAATTAGAACAGTCTGGTTTGAGTCACCGAGACGAAAGATCTGGGTCCCAGGCAGTTCTTATCGCTGTCAAACAACACACAGTTCACCGATCAGTGCGATAACTCTTAGTGCTACAGTGCCGTTCGTGTGAGCAGTTCTTGGTGCCTCGTTGTGAAAATAGTGGAACATTTTATTTATCAATAATTAAACCACAGTGTCAATTAATCAAATTATAGAAGTTATCAGCCATTGACGGTGACCTTACTAAGAGGGAACTAATTAAATGCGTAATGGATGCCACAAACAACGATAATAAAATTGAAAAAAATGTTCAAAGGCCAACGTGTGCGAAAGATCCCACGTCGAATGAGAAAGCAATTGCCAAACGTTCAACATCTATTGCAAATGGTTGCAGTGAGATTATTACAATTACCTCCACAGTACCATGTGTCATCACAATTGCAACTGCAACAGCAGCAACAACCGCAACAACCACAACCACAACAACAACAACTACAACAGCCACAGCTTGAAGGTATGCAACAGCAATGGTAATGAGCTTAACCAAAAGGTTACTCTCACCGGAAGAGGAAATGCCAGGTACAATATTACTGTTTCAAGCAGACATCAAATACTAGAGACAATAGAAACTGAATAAGAACCGTAAAAACATCCAGTATTTAGAATAACCTATTATCGTGCACAGCACAGGTAATTTCCAAATCATGATAGATATAAAAATACTAAAAAATGAATTCCCTTCCTTTAAAGATCCCTCCGCAAGAACTTTAGTCAATGTAGGGCGTTCGATTTGTTTTTAATGCATTTATCTCTCCAAAACAGTAAAATTGACGTATGGGCGAGAAGTACAACTGCGCACATTTTTTAGCTCCACCCTGTTTACGTGAGCTCCCTTCTAGCAACTCTTTTCTCCAGCACCATTTTTACCACGTGTAAGGGCAGTGACATAGAATTCCAGGAAATGGCCGGATTAAAATTACCAATAAAGTACCTTACAGTAAAGGATCGGTGAACTGTGAGTTGATCACACTTTGAATGCGACAAGAACTACCTCGGTTTCCGATCTTCCGCATCGGGGACTCGAACCAGACTGCTCTAATTTTTCCAAGTGGCCTGAGTGTGTCTGTGCCAATTGAATCAGTACAAGTACCAATTTTTTCTCCCTAATTTAATACAAACTTTAATTTGCCGTTGGTCTGTCACATTTCGATATTACTTAAGAATTATTTTAATTCAGTATGTGCGATAGATCTAAAAGGAACATATCGAGACAAAGAAATTTTCAAACTTGATCAATTTCTGTACAGTATTATAAGAATTAAGAAAGGAATCCAGTCTCATGTAATTCAATATAAAGTTTTCAGAGATTTGGGCATTCCAGACCAACTGTGGCCTTCAGCCAAGGTACATCAAGTACATCGGTCATCATCATCATCATCATTCTGTATGTACAAAACTTAAGACTGCGCTTCGAAAATGGCTATTATACAGGCTGCATCTTGTTTCAAAGGGAAACATTCAACAAAAAATGAGAAACAAATCGTCACCCTCTGACATGTTCAACTAGTGTAATACTTATGTTAACAATGCCGTCATTTGACAAATACCTCAAAATCTTATTCTTCGCCATGGCCAAATTCCTAATAGTGAAAGGAGGTCGAGACTTGATATGAAAGCAAAATTAAATAACCTGTCATGCTTAGTCAAACATTGATTGGACAATCACTATTTGACATTTTCAGACAATTTGACAGTTCATTTCGACATTTTGTAAATTAAATTGATTACAGTTCAGCACAACTCTGAAAGTCAAAAAAAGGCTCACTGGAAATAAAAATGAAATACCCGAATTAAAAGTCGAGCATATTACGATATTCAAATGATACGCCAAAAGTTATAGTAAATCTTAAGAAAACTCCAAAAGACGCACACAATGTTAGAAAATAAAAATATTTTGCCCTCTAAAACAACTAGTGTAGTAAAATATTTAAAACAACGATAATCACCATGCTTTGATGGAATCAGCAGTAAGACAGTAAAAAATATCAACAAGAACTCTGTAGCATGACTAACTAGGGTATTAAATACCATCTACTTTCCTACGGTCTGGAAAACTGCCTGGAAAACGTCCAAAGGTCCTTCCTTCCATCTATATAAACTGCGGACGATCTGCGACACCTGAGCATTACAGATCAATAAGTCTTCCGAGAATGACGAGTAGAACCGTACTGCAGAAAGTGAGTGATAATTGGTTTTCTGAATCTCGCTTTCTGCACCATTTCTCTTTCTGTACCATTTCTGGAGGATCTGGAACTTGCGCAAAAGGAAATAATTAGGTCACCATGTTCTAACTTTTTCTCTTCCACTTCCGAGACGAGAAATATCAAATTGTCTTTGATTTTTTCTTCACAGGATAATTTAATTCCTAGACAAAATTATAAAATAGGTTACATATTGTCAACGTAACCGCGCAACGACTACGATTCCAATATCATCTCTAGATTATATTGGAATTTTTTGATATGCCATCCATTTACAGTTACATCGAGGAATTATGGCTTTCTCTTGTCGGCTTTTTAAGGTAACAAATTATTCCTAATTATTCTCTTAGGCCGAGCGGAAGGAAAATAAATTAACTCTTTTGAGGTTTGCAGTTTGGTTTAAAGAATATGAATTCTCAATTTCGTTACATTTAGTACGAAGCGCGAGGTATGATTATTTAATTTGTGACTGTGGTTTGAATGGTTATGTGAGAAATTCCTATCACAGCTTGTGAAGTATCGTAACAAACAAACTCGTGAGAGGGTTAGTGAATAACGAATTGATATTCTTATCATTGGTTTCATCTTGTTTTGTACACGGGATTGTAGCTTATGAATTAAAAATATGTTTGTATTGTGAGTAGACATCACCTATTTTAGGTAGTAAGAGAGGGTCGATTTCATTGAGATGATTTCGAGGGAGATGTGTCGATTTCAAAGAAATAATTTAAAGAATAAATCTCTTCCGTCAAGAGACACGATTTTAGAGATTTGAAATGCAACTAATAATAATATAAGAGTAACTCAACTAGTGATGTTAAAATAGCAGGTACTTTCTCGCCCATTTTCACGCAAAATTACCAAAAAGTACATCAAATTTCCGATAAACTGTTCACGACCTTATTTCAAAAACTATCTTTAAGCAACAGATTTGATTAAGGGAAAAAACTCTATCTCTAATATTTTAGTTGTAGAAAGACGCCGAACAAAATTTTGAATTTTTGCAATTTTAGAAAAATCCGGTTTTTCAACGACGTGAAACCTGCACCATTCTCTTAAACGTCATTCACACTATCCAAAAACAAAGTTTAATTAAAAACGATGGAGCAATTTTTTTTAAATTCAAAATGCCCGAGAGGCTTTATGTAAAGTACTCCCAAAATTAAAATATCGGTTTCAAGTTCAAGGAGCCGTATCATCAGCCAGATCGATGGTAGAATATCAATTTTGGAGAAAATCGGCTGAATGGTTTATCCGCTAGCGTTGTTCACAGACGGACGGACAGACTTCTTGCCGTCATTTAATTTTCGGTATCAAGAACCCACAAAACATGGATTCTGGCTACACCACGTGTTAAAGGATATTTTTCTAAATTTAGCAACTGGATTTATCCACTTTTTTGTTACCAGTACTCTTTACCTTACGCCTATAAGAGTTTTTCTGCCGAAAATTGGCCGTTTTTTCGCGCATCATTACATAACTTTCTCTCTACTGCGAAAGCGTTAGCGAGAAAGTAAAAATCTCAAAAGTAAAGTTAATTTTACTTCTCATTTAGGAATCGACTACAGTCTAGTAGTCTGGATGCTATTGCCCCTACGTAACCCGAAACTAGGATAAGTGATCACATGGCTTCCCGAGACAATTTTTGCCCTTCTACTCTTTACTCCTTTTTTTCTCGCAAGTCATTAAATCAATATCTAATTGTTCTACTTTAGTTTATTTTAAAAAAATGTACTGCACAGTCCCCAGCTGTTATTGAAAACAAATATAACATAAATCGCAGAAACAAGCCACTTTTATTTAAAAAGAAATACACGAGAAAGTAAAAAAGTGAGTCTAATGGCCGCTTTCAGATCCAATGTCGTGTCGAAATATCAATATTGCGTTGGTGACAGCTAATTGCTGACAGCCATTATTCACGCTGCGAAAGCTGTGCGACAGAAATTAGCCCGACAAGCAGGTCGTGACAAATGGAAAGTAAGAATTCGAAATAACCGAACTGGACATTCACGAGAACAAAAACCAAAGCAGGTGCTGCAACTGCCGTCCATTCTGGAGCGCGGCACTCCTACCTGCGCATTCCACAGCCACTGTAAGCGCAGCGACTCACATTTTGCACACATCTAAACTAGTGGTGCTAAAACAGCACGTACTTTCTCGCCCGTACTTTCACGCCAAATAGCGCCAAAAGTACTCAAATTTTACAGAATTGTACATAATCTTATTTCAAAATCTATCTTTAAGGAACAGATTTCATTAAGGGAAAAAACTTTATCTTTAATATTTTAGTTGTAGGAAGACGCCGAAAAAGTTTAAACTTTTGCAACTTTCTAAAAATTAGGATTTTCAACGAACATGACATCTGCACCATTCTCTTATACGTCATTTATACTATCCAACCACAAAATTTAATCAAATCAATAGAGACATTTTTTTAATTTGGAAACTGTCCCAGGAACTTAATGTAAAGTACCCTCCAAAATTAAAATATCGGTTTTAAATTCAAGCGGCCGCGACGCCAGACAGATCGCTTGAGAAATATCAAGTTTGTAGTAAATCTGCTGAATGTTTTAGCTGCTAGCTTTGTTCACATACGGATAGACGAATGAACTGACACGTTTTGCCGTCATTCGATTTTTCGGAATGAAGGATCCACAAAACGTATTCTGATTACACTACATGTTAGAGGATTTTTTCTAAATTTTGGAACTGGATTTATCCATTTTTTCGTTACCAGGGCCCTGTAATAAGATTTTTCTGCCGAAATTCGCAGTATTTACGTGCAGCATTATATAACTTTCTCTCTACTCCGTAGCGAGAAAGTAAAAACGCCAGGTATATGCTTGTCTACTAAATGATTATTTACCTTGCAGTGTCACGGTAAAATCTTGCTACATCGGGTTTTTGTTTTGTATCCTCTAAAGCGTGGGATTTTGCGTTGTGGTTAGTACAGGTATTAGCACTGAAATATCAACGAGAAGCTTGAATTACAACTGGAACTTGATTTTCAGTCTCATCAGATCCTTTCACAAGATGATAGCCTTTTGTAACTAAGTGTAACCCAAACAAAGAAACTATTATAAATATTAATACATGTGACTTACTTTCAGTTCCACTCTGAGTTATCTTGTTTGTAATTCATCACTCTTTTCAATCTCAATTGAGAATACCTTGTTATCTAGTGCTTCCTATCTCTTTCACATGTAGTATCGTGACACCTGACATGGATTCTGATGCCGGTGATGCCGAGAATCATCCCCCTAGAGAGTTTGATACCCGCCACTGAAAAAAATAGTTATTTCGTATCAGGGATACAATCCATATCTAGTTGCTCCGTTTTGGATATCCGCATTGAAATGTTCAAATAAAGGAACCAAAATCAAGGAAATTCGAAAAGAAAACTTTGCCCAAGAACATTTTTAGGATTTCTGATGTGAATGTAAAGATTCACTTTCGCTTCAGTTTCGTTTCACTCGACAATTTGTGAACTCATTCCTCCTCGTAATTTCTAAAATCCTACCTGTAAACGTATTGCCATTTGGCATCCTGCAAGTAAGCTCAATAAACAATTGTGGTGTAATAAACTTTTTCAAAGCATCCGCATGAATGTAGGAGACACCGAGACTGGTTGCCACAAGGGGCTGTGTGCAACTCGGGATCCTACACCTGCTACGTAGGTTCCAGAAGCCCTAGTTTGGGTCACATGATCTTCACGATCTAAGTAATTTCCCACGGAAGTCTCAGTATGATCAGTGCCGCAATGTTGGAATCGTAAACTCAAAAGTGTTTTATAGCTTGGAGAGTAATATTTTCTTTGTTTATTTTCTTCTGTAACACTGGTGAGGAAATATTTTGCTTCTCTTTTTCAGTTTAAATCATCAACGAAGCCCTTGATTTTCGTGTATCAGGTTTTTAGTTTTGCATTCTGTTGTTACTCCTCCAGCTAGCTTTAATCAAAAGTCCACTTCGGGGCTGGTTGGCACTTTTGAACTGAGGCTGGCTGGCGTTCTGCCATTAAAATAATTAGAGGCGCTGTCTTTACCAACATTATTATTAATTAAATGAGTTGCTTTCGATGGCTTAGCCATCACCATCAGTTTCCTGTTGTTTGGAAGACTGGAACTTTAGTTTAAACAATGGACAAACAATTTCTAACAGCATTGAAAACAAGTGGGGCTGGTTGGCACAAATTGACTTCATTACTTGTAACAACTCTGACCAGTCAAAACTTTACGAAAAAACAGAAAACCATAAGGTATATTAACAAATATATTTTCCACAGAAACAATCAATTTTGTCATAAGTAAAACGAAAAAAATAATACAAACTGCCAACCAGCCCCTGTATCCTCCCTACCCCCAAAAACCCTAGCGCGCCCTAGAGTTTTCGAGAAGGGTAATAGTGTCGTCGTATTTAAACTCTTGTTTCTTAGTGGCGAGTTTTTTCTTAAACGAACCCCAAACTATTTAGAAACATATTTCTCGCAGACGCGTTTTCGAAGTCATTGTTAGGTAGTATCTCCATTTCAGTTAAGCTACCACCCGCATTTAAATTAGAAGTGAGTACATTTTAATTAATGAAAATATTTTGAAGCAAATTTGAAGATTTTAGAATATATCGCGAGAAATAGCTGCTTTTTTTTAAGGAATCAAAGACATTTCATACTTTAATTTTAATTTGTTGCACGTAGTAAATAATTTAAGTATTTAGTTACGTTACGTAAAATTATTTAAGTCCATAATAAATGATCGGTTAGAATATCACGATTAAGTGTCTTTTGACCTTTGCCTTAGACCATGTCAGACAATACGTTCCTCCAACAGCATCAGCATGGTAATGTGGGGAAAGCATCATTGTCGCCAGTTCGCATAATAGCATAGGTTACCCGGCAACACTCGTCCAACCGGCAGAATCCTTTCGACTCTAGCTGACTAAAATGAACTGGGTTTTAAAATTAGGTATTAAAATTAACGTAACCGGATAGAAACTTTGGGTTAGCGTATGTCCCGTTCACACCCAGGGAACGGAGGAGCACCTCGCCGCCCGCTGCAGGCCAGCGCCTTCAGCCCCAGCCGCAGCCGGCGCCGCCGCTGCCGCCGCCGTCTCAGCCACCGCTGCTGTCGCCGTCGCCTGCTCGGCCGCCCGCGCCGCCCGCGCCGCCAGCGTGCTCCCCGCCAATGCCTCTGTGGTCAGGACGCGTCGTTCCACAAGCGGCCGCCGCGCTCGCCGCCGCCCCCGCCTCCGCCCCCGGCGCAGTCGATATGCCTCTAGAGCCCCCCAACGCCGCCCCGCTCAACTCCATCAACATCGTGCGCTTGCCCGGAGTCTACGGCGACCAGGTACGCTGGCATGCAACGTTCAACGTTGTTATTCAGATTTACATTGTACACAGGACTCCGGTTATAGTGAACTCAAATATAGTGAACTTAAGTTACTGGTCCCGTTTCACGTACTTTACAAATAAGCATAAGAAGATTCGGTTATAGTGAATGTGAACCTCGGCTATAGTGAACGGAAATTCAACATTCTGGAAATTAATTCCCTCCTGGAAAAGAAAATATCTAAAATTCCAACACCAGGAGGCTTCAAAAATATCGTCGACCAAAGGTCATAATTCAAGAAGTCTCCTCTGAGGTGAAGGTAGCGGACCCTGAATGAGGCCTTACTGATGACCTAATGCTGACATCATTGGATATAGTGAAACAAAAATGTTAGTCCCCAGAAGTTCACTATAACCGGAGTCGACAGTACCACATTTAGTTCTCAACTCTTCAGTCAATGTATATATTCAGTTATATATATATATATATATATATAATTTATAGAGCATCATATTTCTGAATAAAGTTGACGGAAATGATACGTAGGAGCAGAAGTATAAAAAAAGTAAAGAAAGTAATGACTAAAATTTGACAGATTGCTATCAAAGAACCTATGTCAACATTGGCTTCTATCCACGTGCCAAAGAAGTACTACCCACATTGGCCTTTCTGACACCATCGAAATTATAAATCAATCGTAGACCAAGATCGATAGTGAATCAAGGGATAGGATCGACTTTTGACTTTAACCTTTCTTGCATTCAAAGAAGGGGTTTGGCAATACAGACCGAAAATCACTAAAAACTGACTTTGGCCATTCTTGCACCAAGCCACAATTTTACACAGCGGGAATTCGTGGAATAAATTCCATAAAGAGTTAAAAACATTATTTTTATCCAAATAAAATGAAGGTGAAGGTTAATATCTGGAAATCCAATCAGTGATAAAGAATTTTATTATGGAGCATTATTTTTTAAAGTGAAATTTGAAACCTCCCTGGATCTTTCTCTTTATTTACGTCACTTCCTTCTTTTTGTGCCTGTTGTTCTTTAAGACACACGGCCAACATGATTCATATTTTAAATTTAATAACAAAAAATTATTTTTTAAATTTTAATAAAAACAATTCAAAATACAATATGTAACTCCTTTACTTCCGTAAAACAGCTTGCAACTTGCCAAAAACATTATGCACGTGTACATTAATGCAAACCCCTGAAAAATGGTATTTCAATCGAAAAGGAATCAATAATATTAAAAAACAATTGAAGCAGCTATTCTATAGAAATAAATTCTAAAATAAGTAACCCTTTATTGTTGAACTAAATTGAATCTACATTCGTAAAAATAATTTCAAATGAAGGAATACACTAGAAACCCTGAACCAGTGAATTTAAGTCCGTTATGTTGATTCTGAAAAACTCTGAAGAATGTGAGAACTTTTTAAACCAAGTTTTGCTTTTGCGATGTGAGAAGGGAGGGTTTAATATTATTTTACGTACACAACTATAACTAAAATATTAAAATAAGTATTTTGCAAGAAGGACTGCGATAATACAGTGTTCCAATAAAATGTGTATACTCTTTAAATTACTATAATTCCACATTTACTATAATACAAAGATATTCTAGTTTCAAAATAATAATAACAAATGTAGAAACCAGTCATTTATCGGAATTATTCGAATTGTTTATTTATTTATTTATTTATTTATTTATGTATTTATTTATTTATTTATTTATTTATTTATTTATTTATTTATTTATTTATTTTGCGTCAAAAAACCGTTAAAACTGCGTATGACGTGCTATGAGGAAAAGTGAATTGTGAATTGTGTGCATATTTTCAAAATTCTGTGATCCCTACACTAAGTCATATACTACTTAAAGTTTGGGAAAAAAAACAACTCACATGTAATGAAATCTATTTTCAAGGATAAATAAGCAATAAATTATGGCTCTTATCCATGTTGTCCTTTGGAATAATACTTCCTGCCGCGACAACATGGAAACGATAATTTGAATAATTGTATTTCCCACTGAATTCTATAAGACGTGCACAGAAAATGAAGTTACATTTATGTCCAGAAGCAAAACAAGGGGCCATCTCAGCATTTTCTCAATGGATGAGGGAAACTGGACGAAAAACCTGATCGAGATAGGGGTCATTGACCCGGAGGCTGTAGTACAATAGTTGTTACAGGTTGTTTATACATATTTATACAGTCCAAATGGTAAATAATGCATTATGTATCATTGTTAAAATTAATGTTACTTTTCTTGTGATGCTCAGTATAGTCTCTAATTGTATAGAAACAGTTATGCAGCAGAAACGATTTCACTTAGTAGATAAGGAAATCTTGAAATACGTTGTGACGTTTAGAAATGAAAGAAAGAATTCGCTTGTTTTTACAAGATGTCCTAATCCCTTGTGTTATCCAAGAATTGCTTTTTCGTGAAATATTTAATTTTCTTTTTTGAAGAGGAAAGCAAGTGTTAAAATGAAATGAAAGAGTTGAAAAAAAAAGAATTATATTTGTCGTTTGTATCAACAGTATTATAAACCGTTTCCCACGACTCCTGCATCAAGTAATCAATGAATAATTTTATTTTACTTTTTGTAAACAATCTAGTCATACGTGTATTATTTATTGTGTCAGTGATCGCATTTCTTATAATGGTAAGAATTTGTGCATCGTGGTCACTGTATCCTAAATCATTTGTTTCAACTTCATATCGAGTAGTAGTTTTGTTAATTATAATTTGATCAATTGCCTTCATCGAATTTTGTGTGAGCCGTGTAGATACATTAATTTTAATGTCTAAATTGAAGGAATTAATTAAATTGAGAAACTTTTGTTTCTCGCAAAATTCGACCAGAAAATCAATGTTAAAATCTCCGCATACAACAATGGATTCAAAAGAGCAATTGCTGATTTTGTTAAGTGTTATCTCTAGGTTTTCTAATAACAAAATATAATCTATTTATTTATTTATTTACGTCAAAAAACAGTTAAAAACTGCGTATGACGTGCTATGGGGAAAAGTGAATTGTGTGCACATTTTCAAAATTCTGTGATCCCTACAATAAGTCATATACTACTTAAATTTTGAATTTTGAAAGGCAGAAAAAAAACTCCCATGTAATAAAATCTATTTTCAAGGATAAATAAGCAATAAATTTTGAATTTTGAAAGGGAGAAAAAAAAACTCCCATGTAATAAAATCTATTTTCAAGGATAAATAAGCAATAAATTTTGGTTCTTATTACTTCCTGCCGCGACAACATGGAAACGATAATTTGAATAATTGTATTTCCCACTGAATTCTAGAAGACGTGCACAGAAAATGAAGTTACATTTATGTTCAGAAGCAAAACAAGGGGCCATCTCAGCATTTGCTCAATGGATCAGGGAAACTGGACGAAAAACCTGATCGAGATGGGGTCATTGACCCGGAGGCTGTAGTACAATAGTTGTTACAGATTGCTTATACACATTTATACAGTCCAAATGGTAAATAATGCATTATGTATCATTGTTAAAATTAATGTTACTTTTCTTGTGATGCTCAGTATAGTCTCTAATTGTATAGAAACAGTTATGCAGCAGAAACGATTTCACTTGGGATTTAAACTTTTCTATTGAATTTAATCGTTTAATGTCATCTGGCAAAGTGTTGTAATCTGCAGTTCTCTTTGTTGGAGGTCTGTAGATGCAAAGTATTATCACTTTTAGTGAAGTAAGATGTACAAAAGAAATTTCGAAAATATTTTCAATGGAATACACATTTAATTCCACCAAGGGGATAGAATCATATCAAGAACCCCCATACGTAGGACCTTTATGCGGTTCTCTCTCTTTGCAATAAAAGCCTGCGAGGTAAAAGTTTGGAATTTGGAAAATGCTAATTTCATTAGGAGATAGCCTAACCAATGTTCTGTAAAGCAAAGAACATCCATTTGATGTAGATCGCTCTGTAGAGCTGCCTCGATTGTTGGCCATTTTGGTCCACGCACAGCTGGTAAAACGGACCGATGGAATACAAACGTTTCTTACCATTTCAATTGATATTTTTCAACATCCTCTTTCTATGCCTGCTCTCAACTCATTGATTTCATTATGTTTAACATCTTTCCACAGAAAAAAATTATCTCACAATCAAGTAATTGTGAGTCTCGTCAGTGCATCTCGTCAAAACATTAATCTAAGCTGTCTTTATACTTCGTGTATGTTATCAGTGTTCCGGTAGCACTTTACAATAAATTTTCTTTGCTCAAAACTGGTCAATTATTCTAATCGGTGCCCCTCAATGGAGTTAGTTTTGAGCTATCAAAGAGGGTATACATTTTATTGGGTCACTCGATATGAGCGTTTCACCAATAGAAGTTGAAGTAGATAAGGAAGCACTTCCGTAGACAACTTCAATCATCTGCATTATTGGAAAATTCAGAGAACGTTATACCTCGACGTTTCCTTTGTCTCCCTGAGACCACAGAACGCAGCTGAGTCAATACATCGATTGAGTGACTATTTCCCCTCGGCTATCACCGCCTGTATCTTTGACGTAGGCAATGAAGAAGACAAGAGAGACGATTTCCGAGCCATGTTCTAGTACAAACAGATATGAATCCTTTTTTCTCACTAGTGCAATCATACAAAAAATATAAACAATCATCATTCCGATGAGAACAGGATGAAATAAAACTTCTCTTTTTTGTGAAATATTATATAATATCTAGTTATAAATTTCAACGAACATAATTTTAAATCCTAAGTTTTAAAAACATAAGACAGGGTATAAAAATGATATTTAAATTTTCAAATAATTACTAACATTTCAGTTGAAATTAGTTCTCATACTTCAATCGATGTATAAACTTAAAAATGCCACATGTACAATACCTTACAGAAAATTATGTAGTAAATTCAACAACAGACAAAACTCTAAAAAAATCAATTTCTTGGGAAGATTTCAACACATCTATTATCGAAACCTTTTGTTAATTCTTTTCCTGCACACTCTATACAATAATTTTCCCATTTGATACTTCGTAGAATAGAGTAAAGCACTCTATTTTTCGTCTTTGTCTTGTGCTCAAACAATATGATTAAATAAAATGAGCATGTGGAGGGAGGTGTAGTCTCATTTAACGAGTTATTCACTTAAAAATGTCTACACGTACAATGTCTAATAGTAAATTATTTTGGAAATTCACAGTTAATTCACACTTCAGAAATACCATTTTATTTATCTCGTATTCATTTTTCAAATCACGAAGTACAAATTGCCGTCGCCTCATTTCTTTGAATAGGACTAAGGACTAAGCTCTAGGACTAAGCCACTCACCGAACGCTTCAAGATTTTCACCAAAATTTCCTCCCCCTTTTCTCATCCAAAACATACCAATACCATGGCTATCCAAACAAACTCCAGTTAAGTACCTAGATAAACCTCCAGATAAACCAAACTTTTCTCCCCCATTCCTCATCCAAAACATACCCATACCATGGCTATCAAAACAAACACCAGTTAAGTACCTAGGACACTCATAAGACACAAAATAACCTGGAAAGCACACATCACAAACACACTAAACAAAAAATACCCACATTATTACCAAATTCTATTCCATACCAAACCATAAATCTTCACTTAGCATCCAATATGGTAAAATCATCGAAAAAACGGTATTCAGGCCCTCATTAACCTACACGAGCCTCGTTAAGATAAAAGCAGCCAATAGTCACATAAACAAAATCCAAATTCTACAAAATAAATGCCTCATCAAAATTACCAAAGCTCCATGGTTCAAGGCTACACAGATAATTAAAAACAGGACCCATTGAATACTAATATTCTCAAGATTTCAGAAAATTCTATGATGCACTCCCAGAATCCCCAGCTATTAAAGCTTATCATCTAGATAAAACTTACACACAATCACGCATAAATAACACGTCTAAATACATTTTCAAGTCTCCTTAACCACCTGAAAATATAATCTCACAAATATGCATAAAACTTTGCAACACTACCTACCAATTATTACCACGTTCACAGTACCTGTAAAAATTAAACGTACTTCTGCCAGAAGTGTTTTGACACTTGAACTGTAGATGATTCCACCTAAAATGTTTTTTAAACCTTGTATCAACACAATTGAAAGACAGAAATGCCGAGTAAAGAGAAATTTAAAAAAAATAGAATGCGTGTGTTGAATATTATAATTGAGCTTTTGATGTATAAAGTATCTTGAAATTGCCGTATTAGTAATGAAAATGGGTGAAATTATTGATATTCAACGAGACTTATTTTTGTGGGAGTCAGAAGTACTGTGACGCTCAGTTTAAAATGAGAAAGGCTACGGAAAAGACATTGTAAATGGAAAAAGAAGAAGAAGAAGAAAAAGAAAAGAAACGATATATTAAGAAATTTCCAGAAGTCATAAGCGGCCACGCAATGTGCAAATTATCGGACCCAATGCATGTGTTCCAGAATCATGTAATGCCTTCCTCACAATGTTCTCACAAACACCTTTATACTGAGTATGTTTGCTTTTCCTAGAGTGGGTTGATCCAATGAACCTGTACACGTTACGAAATGATAGCATTGTACAGAGGAAAACCTCTCTATGTATTTCTATATACATAGAGGACATAACAAAACATGTTTGACTTCGTCAATAATCAATAATTACACAGACCTGTGAAATTGAAGGTTTTGAAAAATTCATAAGAAGTTTTTGCTGATGTTTATAATATTTGTGTGCTGATGTCGAAAATGAGCTCAATGTTTTTCCCATCACGTCAGAATTTTTTGTAAAATTAATAAAGGTATTTTTGCTAAAATCCTATTTGAAGAGGATAGTACAAGTAAATTCTACAATTTTGCATGTACTATACAGCAACTGTGGTTTTTATCCATGTAATCTATGTAAAAATAATCGATTCTTGTTAAGGCAAGTTGATTTTTCAACAATTTTATTCTTTATAGGTTTAAATGGATGAGTTGCCAGATCGTATGAGCCGCCTCTGATTAATCGACAATTCCCTTGAATTTAAACTTTTTCATCAAATTACAGTACAAGTAGGAGGAAAATGGATCACGGGATCGGTCAATTAATGGATTACACTAGTTTGCCAACGTTTCGGAATATTTTATTCCATCATCAGGGCTTACTAATACATTATGGTTGACCATTATATGTATTAGTAAGCCCTGATGATGGAATAAAATATTCCGAAACGTTGGCAAACTAGTATAATCCATTAATTGACCGATCCCGTGATCCATTTTCCTACTACTTATTAACGGTCGTGATTTCTACAATGGTAAATTACAGTACAGTTTGTAGAAGAAAATCACCAAAATACTATTTTAATTTGTTTTTATTAAGGTAACTTACGTAAATATGATTAACCAAGAGTACATGTAACTTTGAAATATTTTAAACTGAGCAAAAACAAAATAGTTTCTATTTACGTTCGTGATTGTTTTCCTTTTAAACTTCTTTTTGACGTTTTGCTTCTATGTTCAATCTCAGACCTATCTCGTGTTGACATCCAACAGCGGTCGGCGAGCATGTTCTTGCCCCATCTTCCTTGATTTTTCGCTCCACATCCTTATAGTGTCTTGGTGGAACCTTTCCCCCTGCTCTTCGCTGATTGATCCTAAAGTTTCGGGGAAAAGTCTGTATGTGAATGAAAGAAATGTATTTTGACACTCATGAACTATTCTAACGCTCGAAATTTGACAAGATGCATTGCTTTATAGTCAGGATCCCTGTAATTACATGAAAGATGTCATTAAATTTCTGGGTAATTATCCAGACATTTACTGACATCTTTGAAGGCAACCCAAGTTTCTTTTTTCCTTTGCTATGACGCTAGTTTCAAATTCTTTATCCTTCATAAGCTTTCTTACCTCGAAGTACTTAGTATATTCCTTTACTCTATTCCTGTGCCGATTGAAAAAGATTCCTTTAGCCAATTTTTTTTTCTTTCAATCTTGAGCTCAATAATTCATCTGCCTCTTTCGAAAGGCCCAGGTCTCTAGTCGGATCGTCAAGTGCAACTTGAGAGAAAGGCTGTGATGAATCGTCTCCAGAGGGCTTATTTTCGGTGTCGGAACCATGAACTTCTGATTGTTCCCACCTGAAGACGCTGAAGAGATGACTGGCAATTCAGTTGGAGGCATTGGCACGTCAAGTCTATGAGGAACGGGGTATATGTCATGTGTTCAGGATAAGAGATAGCTTTTGATTTTTGTAGTTATATCCACGGGTATGGCAGGAACAAAATTAACAATTATCAGTGTTGTTGTTGTTTTTGTTCTCTCCGTGTGAGAGGAATTCCAAATCATAAAGCGATCTTTTTTCCTTTGGGCCAGAAGCGTAGATCATTGAGACACTGCATACAAACTTTATGAGAAGCCTACGATTTGTCCTAGCCTCCGAGTTTCATGCCAAAATACGTAAGATAAAGTTATCTTACATTGTTTCTAATGTTCCTCATCCAATTTTTAATAACACATTCGCCGCATATGTAACAAAAGTCTTCTGGCATTTTTGCACCACATCTAGATCTCGAAGATGTATTTCACGAAATGTATGGAGTAAAGCAACCGTTAGAATTGTTTTGTGATGCAGTTTCACTTGTTCCACTGTATCAGCGCACGCACGACACTACACATGAAAAATTTTGATACACAACTGACTACCGATTATACTTGCCAAAGGTGCCTGCCGATTCGGATCTGAGATAAGGATAAGGTCAGGCAGGCAGGAAAGAATTTCAAGACCGAAAAAATAGTAAATGTTCATAAAAATCCAAATAAAATTGAATTTTTGGGAAAAACGTGACATGATGGAAATGTCTCATTACTTTCTTTGAAATCAGCACCAGAAAATACGTAAAGGTCAGCTTTCAATTTCCATTTTTTTATTGCAGGTCTGCGTTATTGATCACTATTCATCTTGTCGCGGCTAGTGCCTTCTGTTCATCATAAGCATAGGACACAACCAAGCGGAGTATCTGAAGTGTGAAATGCAAAATACATTTTTTACTCCTTCGATACAAATAACAGAGAAAGAACAGTTAAGAAATAATGTCATTTTCAACCACCTACTCAATTATGATATATTACGGTTAACTCTTTGTTCAGGATTGAGTAAATTTATTAAACAAAATTTTTCTATTCAAAATCAACTATCATCTTCAACTACCAAACATCTATTTCTACAAAGAACAACCATTTTTTTAAATTAGTTTTCTTCCTGTTCGACAATTTTGCATTTCAGGGTTTTGTACATATGTATTTTTACACATACATAATATTTGGGCAGATAACCGCTGTCGTGTATATTTTTACTACTAGCTAATTTACAATCATTAAAATAGTTAATAGTATAAATACACATCAACACAACTTATATACAGAATGCATCAATATATTATTCATACATCTACGTTGATTCGAAAATGCTCTACATAAATGCATAAAAAATTAAACTAGATTTATCCACTTTTTCGTTGTCAGGTCCTTGCAAAGAATTTTTTGTGCCAAAAATCCATCGTTTTTTCTTTCTCTCTCTCTTTTTTCTCAGCATTACATAACTTTCTCTATACTACGCATATTATTCCGTATATACGTACGTATACGAGAAAGTAAAAATAATTGTCTTGGTTTGAAAATTTACAAATTTAAGAACAGCATATGAGGCTCATAAAGAAAATTTGACAATTCCAGCCGCGAGCGCTTACCCAGCCACCCGGGCGTTGAAAGTTTTACGTCCGACAGCACGCAATGCCGCGCGCTGACGCGCACTAGCGCCTGGAAAGTTCGGAATGCTCAGCACAGCAGTTCTGGTAAAGAGCTCCATTTCGTGCGCAGGTACTGGCGGCGTTGGCGCGGCGTGGCTATCGTCTGGGGAAGTCCATAGGCGAAGGGTCGTACTGCAAGGTACGCGTCGCCTTCAAGTCCTACACCAACGGCTACACGCGCAAGTGCGCGTGCAAAACCGTGGACCGCCGGCGCGCCTCCCAGGTTCGACTATTAGGCGTTTTTACACCGGTTCCAATGTACAATTGCTGTGGCAATCTTCCTAGAAGTTGAAGTATTCACAGTTTCCCAAAAAATTCCCAAAGAATTGCAATAAGCTTTGAATTGACGTACTCATGTTTTGAGTGATATCTTCCAAAGCTTTGAAAAATTGACATCGACAATTGCTCTTTTATAAAGCATTGACACTTATCCACCCTAGTTCTCGTACACATATCGCTGATCGACAGGGTTAAAAATGTACTTTATAAATAATGATTTTCCTTCCGATAAAATATTGAATAAGAAAAGGAAAATAAATTTTCTAATGGAACGAAAACGCTCCTAAGTTGCCAAATGATACGTCTTGTGTAAAATTTGAATAAACAGTCAATTCATTTACATAATAATTCGCTCTAAAAACATTAGGAGCTTTGTATGACCTTCAACAAGCATGTGACGTCTAAAAAACTTGCAAGGTACGTATCCTACTCGCAAGTCACCGATCTATCAACATTTATATAGTTTGTAGAGAAACAACGCAGTATTAGAGGAACGAAATGTCAAGAAGCAGGACAAGTATGTAAGAACAATATGTATTGTGCAATAAGATAATCTAAATACTTCTACTTTAACGGAAATATAGGTGGATCTAAAGGGTATGTAACGTTTGACACAGGAATATTCGAGATCTATCGAAAACTATTTTCGTCTGTCTACCTTACTTTTTGAAATACACGAAATACATATTGTAACATACCGGGAGCGGTAGCTCAATGCATCAACTGATGACACTGCAACGCTTCTGACCGGGAGGTGCTAGGTTCGAGTCCTGACGGCGGCAGGATTTTGAACACTAGCTTTTCAGCTAGGTCGAATTTAGTCGCTGTCTGGAGGAGAATTCTAGCGGCCGGCTGCTCTGATCGGTAGTTTTCCGTGTTCTCTCCGATTAACACCCTAACAAACGGACCACGGACCGCGCGCGATCTCTCCTTCCTATTCCTTGTCCTATCCTCTCCCCTTATACACACACTAACATGCACCACACTATCACATATTCCGGGAGCAGGAACTTAGAGCTTGTTCCGACTGGGGCGGTGTCCCGCTGGTGGGGGAATCCTGGTGAGGGGGAAACCCCGCTAGCCGACGGTAGGTCGACGCCGGATCTCGCGATCCAGCGGGGGAAGATCACCCTCATCTCCCGAGAAAAAAATACGCACTACACTTATGGAACTAATGGCCTAAGTTGTTGACGCGCCCGGAATCACAACCAACCAACCACATTGTAACATGTAAAATAGACGAACTTTCTCACTGAATAGCGGAATGAAACAGTGTCTTGTTACGACTAGTGCTTCATTGTACACGGCTTCACCATTTAAAACCTTGTAAGCACAATGTTTGATAATATATGCACTGCAAAAATGTGCGTACTTTTTTTTTACTAAATTGAACCGCTAAATAGGTGGCAAAATGCACTTCACGAAATTCCAAGAAAAAATTCCCAAGTGACCTCTTATGCAGCGACCGACAAAAGGAACATCTTTGCGGTAAATAAGGAGAATAGTTCACGTCACGATATATTCGATACTTAATAACTTCGTTATTAAACAGATATTGAAAAGTTTCGACATTTTCTCTTCTTAAAAACTGCGGTCGACAACAACCTAACTGACCGTTGTATACTACAAAGACTGCTCAGTGGATTTAGCTTATATTCCTGATTATACTTAAATATTCATAATACAATTTACCGAAATACACTTTTTCTCGTATAATTACAGCTTTATTATTTATATTGTGACTCAAAGGAACATAAATAAGATGCAATGAAAGTTTGATATCGATTAAAAAGAGATAAAGGAATTAAAGCCACACTTCCGACTTCATACAAAATGTAATTATTACATTACAGAGGTACAATAAATACTATTAAAATTAATTATCATGAAATTAAAATTAATTTTTATTCGCATATTCTAAACGGAATGTATTTTTAATAATAAACTCCCAAAATGTTCAAAGAATGTTCAAGAAAATAAAATCACCAGACGAATTCTGCATCGCCAAAAGGACAGTGGACGTTGATTTTATTGATGATGACATCCTTGTAACAATATTACCGAAAACATGATTGGCGTGTCTTTTGCAATACACAGACACTTAGTATAGGTTTTATCAGGCAGAACAGGCGACGCACCCGCGCCCGGAAACCAGTGTTATATATTTTTTTTAGAGCTGCGTTTGAAGTAAATCAGCCGTTACGATGTCATCGAATCGAAAGGCTGACCACCATTATGACGTCACTGTTCTGACGTGTAAGATTCCAATTGGACGGCACCGTAACAGCTGATCAAATGTCAAACTCAGCAATGTAAAAACCTCAGTATAACGAAACTACCTTCTCGACACGCGCCCTTCTCGCACCTGGATCTTTTGTTCTGGGACTAAATCAAGGATCATGGGTACACGATCGCGGGGGTTGTTGGATTGGGAAATTTTGTCCTCAAAATGGGATTTTTTAGTTGTGGAAAAAGAATGGGGAACACAAAAGGATGGATAAATGTTTGGGGATTTTTCGGGAAATTATTTGCACCCGGAGTTGAGATAGAAATATTCTCTTAATTATTATAAATAAAAAATCATTAGATGTTATTCTCTTTCATTTTTATGTATCAAAAAGAGAGAAATAAACGATAGGCATAGAGAAATAAAAAAACATAACAAAAACGAAATCAGTATACAGCTTCGAGGAGCTTAAAGGACGATGATTGGTTAATTTGAATTATTTCAAGTTAAGAGGAATCGTCAGGGACAGCTCATTTCGTTGGTCCATCATTTAGAGAATATTTCCCGTTTTAAAGTTGTGGAATTTTGTTTCATTGGAGAGGTTATAAGGGGAAATTCGGTGGTAACTGTGGGGAATGAGCTGGCAACCCTGCGCATAGGACGATTTCACGCGAGTACATGCCGACGGCCGACTTCACCACGTTTGTGACGGAGCATTGCGACGCATGGCCTGGTATATTGCCACAGGCGCAGGGGAAATTTTGAACATGTGCTGTAACAACAGTTTGAAGCTCCAAATGTGCTTACGTCAGCAATAAACGGGGTAAGTTTTTAATATCTTGGGAATTAGTATTTCACGTTCTTATGATCCGCCTCGCAACCTGTCTTTCCCGCTTGGCTGCGGGCGTCGTTAGTACGGGTACAGTTAGTAACTTAATGGCGAAGTGATGAGACTAATTAAAGTTTATTTACTTGGTGACTTCCCCACAATTGAAATATACTTTAAACAACATGCACATCAGTGCACAGCACAATGCCGATCGGCATGAGGTAGGACTTCAAAGAGAAAGGAAATAAAAACTACGTAGCGAGCACACACGCATCAACTCGCAATGGAGACAGGCCACAAGTGAACTTTGGCTGTCGTGCAAATGCATTGGACCATGAAGTGAGTGGGGAGTGCTTTGTTCAATTAAATTAACGGATTCAAAAGGTTCTTCTCGATCTGCTGGCTTTGTTGGGTTGGGTGCTCTGTCGCGCGGCCGCTGGGCAGTACAGCAGGGGGTTCCCAGAATTGGGCGCGCAAGCCGCAACGCCTGTAATCTCTCATCCTGCTTCTGGAATCTCAGAGCACAAAGAGCACGGCCCAAGCTCCGTTAGATAAGACTTGGCTTAGAATTAAAATGTTTGTACAAGGCATGAAATATGCGCTAAGGTGCCGTCACGGGAAGTACAGCAGTATGTAGTGTACATCATCTTCCTTTACGTTTTAGGCGCATTGCCTGTTCCAGCCTATTTCTATCTCATTATTAGTCTTCCAATGTTTCTTTTTCCTCTTCAGCTTATATTTCAGATCTTGCACTGGAAGTCTGTCTTGCGGCATATTTCCAACATACTTCCAATATTCACTCATTGCTGTGTACTTCTTAATCTTGTCATGTACTGTTTCTTTCCGTTCGAGTTTCTCCCTTATTTTTTTCATTTTTTATACGGTCTCTCAATGTATAGCCTTCTACTCCTCTCAAAAATCTCGATTCTGCTTATTTAATCCTCCTAAAATCCCGTTGTTTTTTAACACACGTTTCACATCTATACAGTAAACAGGGAGGGCAATAATATAAAATTTTAACTGGGTTTCTTTTTGTGCTTTCTTTTTTAACGGTCTACTTATAGTTCCATACACTGCTTGAAATTTACGTATCTTGCTAGAGTTCTCCCTATCTCTTTCATATGTAATTTCACACCCTATGGTGCATCCAAACATTTGATTGCAGTACGGAGCCTTATGTAGTATTGCCCCCTCTGCCTTTCCAACACAATTTTACTTAAGACTCTCTTTCTACAGCAAGCTGTGTTGCCAATTCACGAGCCTCGGAGTTCTTCGGCTCGTTCATCCTGTTTCACGCGCAAATATTTAATATTTTTACTCAATGATAGCTTTAATTGTGATCTTAGAAAATTGCGTTTTTTACCCGTTATTACCAGAACTCTTATGAATGTGGTGGTTATTTTTTAATTGAGTTTGATAGTTTAATTTTTCAGAAATTATTAATAAATGATAGCGAAGTGTTTACTTGTACCTTTTGACGACCTTAAATTTTCACCAAGCGAGAAACTTTTTTATTATTGAAGAAAAGCACAAACATTCAGCGGATGAAACGACAAAGGAAGTGCAAATTTTGATATGAGACCAACCATATTTCTGTATGAATCATGGTTCTTGAGCTAGACAGTAATAAAAACAATTTTGCGTGTGCTCGGAACGAACACCTTATATCGTTCCGTGATCATGAATACTCAACGATTCTCAACTAGCGATGTGGAAGGAAAAATAGAGTATTTGTTTTTGAATTCCACTTATTAAAAACAGTGAAATACTTACCTAAAACATATTTTAAAATGTATCAAAAATTTTACAGTTAAAAATATTAATTCCAAAGACAATTTAACTACAAATTCTGTCTTAAATTTTGTTTAAAAATGCAAAGATGTAGCGAATTTTTAGATGGATGTTCAAAAAGAATATGATGAATTGTCCGCACAAAGTCTAGCAGTATCTAATCTCATCCAAGTCCAATCACTGTGAATAGGCATTTTCCCTTATTTCACATAAAAATTAAATATGTGAATAAATTGAACGTTCAAAATTACTTGAGACCGAGAATTGGTAGCGATGATCTTCATATGGATTTCGTCATTCGTGCAAAACAACAATTCAAGTCTCTTTGGTGTTTGATGGGTAAACAATGTTTGACACGGCGTTGAACTTGTTTTGCTATTGATATTTCAGTTTTAATTCTCATTTAAAGGTCTGTTTTTACAAATAATAATTCAGTACATCTTTTTTTATAAAACGTTTTTAATTTCTAATATTAAGTCATCTATTTAAAATATTTTGAAGTTATTTTCGTTCAAGTTCAAATTTTCTCCAGGTTTGTTGGCAGTACGTAAGATGTGAAGAAAGACTGAGACCCCCTGTCGAAATATCATCTTACTTATTAATACAAAAGTAGGAAAAATCACTTTGTCCTTCGTGACCTTCACACTCACAGACAACTACCGACTACGAAACCTTGAGATGTCGATGTCAATCTTCCGTGGGAAGACAGCACTCCTTTCGCGGGACATCCGGTATTGGATGCGAGTGTCCCAACCATTCTCAACATTTCGCCAGATAGTAGAACACCATGCAAAACCCACGTACTATTCAAATTTTGAAGTGTTATGGAGTATTAGAAATTGTGCTTTATAATTGGGTTTTCGTAACGTGGCGGATGACATTAGGTCATTTTTACTCCTCCTGCCTTATAAAACGAATCTTTATAACAATGATAAGCACATGTCTAAGACCATGAGCCCCGCTAAGACGGACTTTCGTGATATAATTCAAAAGATGCTTTTTATAAGACGGGAGGTGTGAAAATGACCTAACGTCATACGCCACGTTACGAAAACCCAAGTATAGAGACGTTTTGCATCAAGACTTTCCGTGACCTCTACGCTTCCTGCAGCGAGCAAAGTTGCATCGGCAGCGCCAGAAACCTCAATCGACCGTTGTCAATTTCCAGCGCTTTCGTTATTTCACGGCTTATGGCGAGGTTCGTATCCGTTGGTCTCTTCTCAGTTTCAATGGCACAGTAACACGCATTCTTAATGATTCTACCGAAGTCAGTTGTAAAAAATGTCGCGTAAACCAATGATATTTTTAAGAAAACTGAAAAATAAACTTTCAAAGGTGCACTTGATGACATTGTTATAGTATATTTTAACACTTTTTTATTAGAACCCATTATTGAGAAAAGAGTGTTTCTAAGGAAAAGTGAAATGTATTTATTTATTTGTCCCATATCGAGATAAAATTTTAGGGACTCATACCTTTGTAATACTTTTATTTGGTTTATTCACGCAAGTGTTCGACCTTCCCGCCGTTTCAAACCTGCCTCCGTTTGTTACATCCTGCATGCCCTCCGAGGCAACTGAGGCCCAGACGACAGATAGTGGTGGCGAGCGGCGATATACGCGCTTCGACAGGCAGCAGGTTAAGAAAGGTCTGAATAGAATATGGGTTAATTTCAGTTTTTGTTTCAAACAAACATGACATTAAAATTCAAAATATTATAATTTTTTTAACATTTGCCGCCCTTCAAACCGCGCCGTCCCGGACTATAGCCCGTTCAGCCCATATGTTAATCCGCCCCTGCCTACTAACACTAAGACGACCAAGACCAACTCATAATTGAGCGCGACCACTAGACACGACAATAAAGACGGCAATCTTCGAATAAAGAAGGTAAAAAACACGAAAGCCTCATTTCATTGGTATCTCTTGAAAGTGGCATAGATGAACTGAAAAAAGATATACGTATAATTTTTAATATATTTTATGCACATTGAAACATGCCCACAAACTGCTCTTAATTATTGGGCGTTTCGTCGTAACCCGTTTCCGAATTTATGTTAACATGGGCTCCAGGAAAAAGGACACGATAATATTTTTAGTTATTATTGCTTCAAAGAATACTAAATATTGTCCCGCTAGCTGGGTCGATGGGTTGCGTCTGAAATAAATGGGTCGCTATAACCTATTGATAGCCGATTACCCGATCTGCCATCCATACAGAGTAGCGAGGAATCTGAAAACAAATATTTTATCTAGCTACTTATTACCTCAAATTGGCCAATGAAAATAGTTTTTTTTTTCTTTCAAAAAGAAACTTAGGATTTATTCCTTATTGCAACAGAAAGACTGTCCTTTGGTCATGACCTTGTTCGAACCTTAATATACTTCGCGCGCTCTTGATCGACGTCGCCACGAAGGACCATCTTCTCTTCTCCCCGGTGATGCGAATTCCAGAGTCGAAGTACCGCGTTCTTCTCTCCTGTTCTTCCACGCGAACGTTGCCGAGCCACTGATCCGCACTACTTCAAATATTCGTAGTTCTAGTTCGATTGACTAGCAAAGAGAATACCCAGTTCTTTACGATTACACAGCGGAAATGTTTTAAAGTTCCACAAATGAATTACTTGTCCAGAATATTTACGAGTCCTATCATATAAGACCTCACAAGTTCTAATTTCCGCGTGTTGTAAAAATAATTAAAGTCCAAACTGTTCGTGAACGTTCGAAATTCTATCAGTTCAATAATTAGTAGAGCTCCCTCGCGAAAAATAACAAGGTATACTTCTAACACACTGTAAATTATTCGGAGTCCAACGTTCCTCAATCTCATGAAAAATTACAAGTTCCAATTACACAAATTATCTATCCGCGCGCGACCCGCACAGCGTCACCACACATGACAGAATGTGTATTTTTTTATTACTGCTCAGCCCTCCAGACCTCGGCTTCCCTTTTCTACTTTTTTGTCTAAAAAAACAGACATACTTCCGCAGTAGTAGACTATCGTCTCTCTCTCTCTCTCCAACCAATCCCCAAATCGTCTTCAAATCTGACTAGCCACGCCGTCACTTTCAATGCCAGATGAATATTTATTTTTTCTTGACAACTTGGGCGCCGTTGCTAAGGCGCCATATTCCTATTTAATTACACTAGCATTTCCACACATTTACGACAAATAACATGTAATAAAAAATGACCCACATATTGGTGTGTCACAATATTGATTCTACATATCTTACAGGTACACTTTAAATGCATTTGTATTAATAGCAAAATGCTGTATGATACGGTATAGAAATAAGGTATATTTAAAAACTGTGACGTGATTTGACATTTTTGTGATACTCGTAATCTACGTATAAAATTGAGTAGTTTTGCACTCTACTTTCCTAGAGATAAAAATCTTGTTCCCTAGTTTTATATTCAATATTTCCCTATATAATTCTTCTAAATTCGTAATTTTTAACACTTTATAGACTATACTTTGTCTTCCACATATATCATATTCTAACATATTCACATATCTACCCCAAGATTGTTGATGAGCTTGCCTCACTAATGGTTTAGCTTCATTCCTTTTTTGGTGGTAGATCTGTTTATTCTGCTCGGTTATGCTTTGTAGATAATTTAAGTACTTTTTTAAGTAAACCTTTTTTCCTACACTGCCTCTGGAAATGTATCATTCCACATTTTCAAACTTTTCCTTTTTCGGCTAATTTTTCGAGTACCTAGTGCCTCATATGCTGCCTTTCTTATTACTTATTTAATGATTCTCCATTCTTCATTCAGATCTTCTGACGTGGCGATGTGGCTCAAGAAATGATTCAACTCCCTTAGTCTCTGATAAAACTCCCTTATTCTATCCTCTTCCAGTAGATACACTTTACACCCTACATCTTCGAGTTTATTTTTTTTAATAGTTTCTTCTATCTTGCTCTTATATTTACTTTTGTTTAAACTAGATAGTGATCTGAATAAACGTCATATCCTCTTAAAACTTAACTGAACTTGAAACTAAACTTAACTTTTTATTAACTATTGCATAATCTATCATTGAGTATTGCCCCCGGGCACCCCAAGTATATTAATGAATGTTCTTTTTTCTAAAAATGTATTGATGATTCTTAGTTCATTGTATGTTACAAATTCTCTGAGTTTCTTTTCCATCTTTATTAATTACTTGTTCTCCATAGAGTCCTATAACATTGGGAATAGGCCTGTTTCCCACTCTCACATTTACATCTACAGCAATAATTAGCGAGTTGTTTTAATTGCATTTTTTACCTCTGTCTGCAGCTTGCCATAATATTTTACGGTTTGTAATAAAATTTGTTGTAGTTGTGTAAAAAATTGTTTATAAAACTGTATTTAGTACACATGTGTCACTATCAGGCCATAACTTTCGTCTTTCTGGAAATTACTTTAAAATCAAAATGTTCACATAATTTGTTTAAGCGGTACAGAGATTTTTGCTAATAATTTCCTGCTTTCTTTGGATTTATTTGGTCAGAAAACAACAGGTAATGGTGTAATTGTTTTGGGGATATATCTTTATACCAGGGTTTACTTCATTATCCATAGTCTTATTATGCCTTCTATGTATTGTCCCGGAACACGCCGTCAAAATTCCCACGGCGCATCGTACATTTGCAACTCTTCCTACCCGGCGTCGTTATCCATCGTTGAGCTTCACTCAGCGTGGGCGTTACCTCCGACGTCCAATACTTCTCTACCAATCCGTCGTCAGACCTGTCGAGTTGATTAAGTTCAATTATTCTTTGGAAGCTTCTACTTGGAATGTACGTTTGAGAGAATACGGGCAAGTTAACGACTAAGAAATGGGATTGTGGATCTGTGACACAAAATCATGTATTCTTCAGTTAAAAATAAACACAAAAGTATTGAAATGTACTATCTGGAATTCGTTTCTCAAACGCGAACCTCGCATTTCTAATTGGCGTTGAGTAAAATTACAACTTCCACCTTAATGTCTGAACAAATATTAATGATATTTAAAAATAAATACTGTCATTTGAGATTGGTTCTATATTTTTAGCCTAGTTAACCAGCTGGTGCAAATGCTGACCTTGCCTCTGGTCAGTTTTAGGCATTACCAAATTTACACAAAATTCTTATTTTACGCCCTTAAACTATTTACAATACCACTGACTTGTGGACGATATTGAACCAATATCAATGACTCAATCATTCCACACGTTAAACTAATTGAATTACACATTGAAATCATTTAATACCCTAATCATATTTACAACAATTCCTCGACTTAACATCGATTTTGCTTTGACTTATTTAATAAATGGTTTGAACAACAGTTCGTTCTTTATTTCTCATCTCACATTCGTTATTCGTTAATCGATTATGCAAGTTTTTTTTTTTTTTATCTTTGATGCCTTTTTACACACCGAACTCATGCTTCTGCAATGCGAGAGGGGTTGAACGACCTCGGCGGGCTCCGCTGGCGGGACGTAAACACCGCTAGGCTCCGGCGCCGGCTGGCGGCTCGCGATCCTTGTGACCTCGCGGCGCGGCGATATGGCATCTCGACGCTACAGCAACCTCAACGCGTCGGCGACCGGGGTAGCCTCGTAAATGGATCGGCCTCGGCTAGATCCTTCGATGTGCTCGCCACTTCTCGGTTGTAACCAGTAGTTCTGCGATGCCGTCGGCATCGATTTTCTCGTTAGCAGACGACGGTCGGAAACTGCGTGTTCTGGAGACTGATCTGCAGCCGTGGTAGCGTGGATGATGTGCTAATTGTAGGCCGTGGTCCAGCGGGTTTTGGCGGCGTGAATTTTGCTTTATATGACTGCCAGCAACAGCCAGACTGTCAGACAACAGCCAGGCTGTCTTTAGCACATTTTACTTGGGCTCATGACGTACGCTTCTTCGTTCCGTATCTGCTGACTGTTCACTCCACAGTCCAATTCTATTTGACCACTAAAGAATCGGCCTCACCTACACACTCGTTTCCTGTTTCTAACACGAAGCTTCTCTGACCACATCGGAAACTGGAATTCGCCCCGGGATTCTTTCCTTTGCAAAACGGGGTAACGGCTGGGTAGAATGGTCGGTGACACGCCGAAATGAACACTTAATCACGCTTCGAATATCACTCCAATTCTTCCCACTTCAGCAGACTTCTCAACAGTTCTTCAGAAAAACTAACAGATTTCTCAACCACTCTTCTTCAGGGATGCTAACCAACCGCTCCTTCGGAAATTTTAACCGACTCCCGTCTTTCGACGGAAAAAGTATTTGCCGTTGTTTCCCTCGCTTTTGCCTCGAGAGCCAATCGCGCTCTATAGTTCCTTATCTTATCTTGGGACTTTACTATTGGTCAGCGTCGGTTCCGCTAGGCTTAACCAATGCCGACGTCGAGCAGTGACGTCGCCAACGCGCCACATTCAAGTTGACGGACCGCCTGAACCGACGTTTCAAGTCGCTATCTCGTGTTCTTGATGCGAGGGCGGGGCATATACTCGGCTTCGGCCCTGTATATAATAAAGAAAGAGATAACGTACACGATCATCTCATTCCTTTATTAATTTTTTGTGTTTTGAGTTGAACAAACACTGTAGATTTACGTAAACCAAACAACCAAAATTTTCTTTCTACATTAATATTAACTCATGTGTTGCGTTGTTTGCTTTGTGCCTCGAGCTCAGGACTTCGTGGCCAAATTCCTGCCGCGCGAGCTCAGCATCATCCGGAGCGTGCGCCATCCGCACATCGTCACCATCCTCGACATCATCGATGTGGACGACTACGTGTACATCTTCATGGACATCTGCGAGCGCGGCGACCTGCTCGACTACATCCGCAACCGCGGACCGCTGCTCGAGGGCCGCGCCAGACACTTTTTCAAGTGAGCCATCCCTCAATTGAGGATTCACCTGGCCAGTTCAGTTTAGATTATCTGAGCATCAGTGCTCAGTTCAAAGAGAAGTGGCGCCGGCTGAGTGAAAGCCAGACATTACATTTACATTTTTCACATTCACCATACTGGTGGTTAAATAAATTCATTGTTTCATATTCGTTAGGCTATTTTCCATTAACATCTTCTACCGATACTCTCACTATTTCTTTCTTTCCTCTTCTTCCTATTATTATTATTATTATTATTATTATTATTATTATTAATTTCTTTGATATATGTTTCGAAATTTCATTTGGATTATGTTGTGAATACATTTGATCGATTTTCATAGTCGACTTTGTTGGTTCGATCTTAATCTAGTACATCAGTGTGGTCAATGGTGTCCACTAATGTTCGTGCCACCGTGGCTTGCGCGAGGTTATCAACGCAATTAGTTTTGTGAAAGGAAACGATACAAAATCAGTGTTTTCGCCGCTACAGGCCACTAGTATAAACTAATTCCAACAGGTGTCGTACAAAATTAAATTTATGTAACATTCCTATCATGTTTTAAAGAGATTCCACGTTATACCAAACAGAGAGCTCAAACATTATTAGCAGAGGTCGACATTGGCAGGTGGCAAATGAGCTTGTTTCCAAAAGGTATCAAATCCAACCGGACATTTTAATTTTTCACACTACTCATTGAATCAGTACTTCATTTTGAGTTTTTCTGAGGTCACGGAAGTATTTCATGGAAAATGTTAAGTTATTCCCTAGTTTATTTCGAAGTCACAAGGATTTTAATTTTGGATTTGGTACGTTGTAACATAAAAAGTATTAAAAGTGGGTTAAAGATACAATTAATGGCCAAATAACTATCAAGATTGATGTTTTAGAAATATTTATAACTAACCCCTTCATTGAAACATGTTTAAATGATTAAAAATTTAAAAAATCAATTAATCTTTATATTGTCTAAGTATTATCATTCATCATTATGTCCCAGATCGTAATTTATCAATGTTATCAGTATCTTTAGCTTCTTTAACATCATTTTCTTCGACTATAGCTTTGCGAGAAACAAGTGAAGCAGATTTGGTACGTTTTGCCCCATGAAACGAGAACTTTGACGACTTCTGTGAACGAAATTATGAAAAACTATGAACGAATGTTTATGAAAAATAATAATATATTTTGAGACTGACACTCACGAAATGTGTGCATTTGGTGCCTTTCGCAAACAAACTTCTGAAACATTAGATGCTGAAACACACGCCCATGACCCGCACTCCAAAGATATCATAAACCCGCGCCGGAATGAGGTTTCAAAGAAAGCCTGGAGAGAAAAACACGATCATATGGCCCCGGAAATGTAAAAACAATTGGTGGTATTTATTGATTCTGGGCCCGTCAACTACTATCGTCATTAGTCCGTAAGCGTAGTGCCTGCTATTTCCCGGTTGGTTGCGGTGAGACGTGAGAATCGCCGGTGACCTAAATGTCGACTGGCAGATATTTCTCTATCAGGTATCTCTCCCCACGTCGGGAGAAGCTCTACACTCCCGACTCATCTTCCAACATGCATGTTAATGAAGTGCGCATTAGTATGTGCGTGTGTGTGTGTGTGTGTGTGTGTTAGAGGATAGGACAATGAAGAGGTAGGAAAGATCGCGCACTGTGCGCGGCCCGTTTGTGAGGGTACTTCTTCGGCATTATCTTGGTATTTATCGGAGAAACCAGGGGAAACCACCGATCAGAGCAGCCGGCGGCAAGAGATCTCCTCCAGACAGGGTTAAATTCCACTCAAATAAATATAGCTGATGACGCAAATCCGGCCCCTACGAGATCCCAACTCAGGACCTCCAGGCCAGTGTTGGTGCAGAGTCAACGGAGGAGCCGCCGAGCTATCGCAGCCGGTTCCAAAATAGAGCCAAAAGCAAAATAAATAACTTGATTAATTACTGCAGAAAGGTTACGTTATTTGATTTTGAAGGATACTGCATGTGGCAGAATAATTTTAATGAATCTGCCTTTATTTCATTAACCCATTCAGATGTTTTTCTCGAATCACCAAAACCTATTCGAGAGGTCTTCTTTTGCAAACGAGCTCCCCCAAACATTCCTCCCCGACGCGCATTCTGCAGGCAGCTGGTGTCGGCAGTTGCGTACCTGCACTCGCTGGACATAAGCCACCGCGACCTCAAGTGCGAGAACGTGCTGCTGGCGTCCAAGGAGTGCGTGAAGATCGCCGACTTCGGCTTCGCGCGCTGGTGCCGCGACGAGTCGGGCCGGCGCATCCTCAGCGACACCTTCTGCGGCAGCGCCGCCTACGCCGCCCCGGAGATTCTGCAGGTACTAATCGCCCCGGAGTGCGGGCAGAGGCGGGTTCTGCCTACGTCACGGCAGTATTATTAACTTCATCGACAACATTCAGCATTATAGTGCGTCTCGGACTACCTAGCAATGAGAAACAAAGCAGTAGTATCCAAACAAAGGCAAAACTTCATAAAATGGTTTTTTATTCAATATACAGGTACAATAATGAGAATCCCGTGTACAAAAGCCAAAGTTTCGAATAACCTGTAGAGTGTGCCAATGGCGAGGCCGTTTCACCGTAGTCCAGTAGAAGTCCCATACACAGCCGAGTCGTAGAATATCCACCAGAGTTCCGTTTCCGTAGCACAGGTCGTCGTTATCACTAATCACCACTCAACACTCCGTACACCACTCGCCAGAACACCGTTGCCAACACCGTCGCTATCAGTCTGCCCTGGCGACGTGTCGGGGCCCTCTTATAGCCCGCTGGGGCTAGCGGCCCACCGACTAGCTGCGGAGTAGGGACGGTGGCGAGTCCCTACCCGCTTGTTCAGGCGTGATGGCCTCGCGCGGTCAGCCCCAGCCGGTCCGCAATGGTCGCCTTCCCCTCCGGCCGAGGGCGGTGACGCCCCGCTGACGTAGCTCGGCGGCGGGTCTTTCAACCGCGCGCGGGCGGTCACGTCAAAAGCAATGCTTTTTAAATTATTAAGTAGTAATTAATAGTTATAGAAACTATTTAGTAACAAGAAGAACCACCGTACGCACAGGTCGTTATAAAGAGAGAGCGAAAACTGAGAAGTCCGCATCGTAAAGAACGAAGGTGGGCAACACTGTAAACTGGACTGTGACGTTCCGAGTGGAGCTGACATGTTCTACTGGGCCGTTCTGTCCCGGGCTGAGCCAGAACTAGGGAGCTGGAGGATCAATAAAACGTGCACGCATATTACTCTTTGCTGCAGCCGTCGCCATAAGAACTGAAACTACTTTCCTAGGCGTATGTTGGGCTTTCCCGAACTGTCCTTAGGCGACTTCACGAGGTATGTCCCTAGGCGAACAATTGCGCTCCTTTTGTGTTACTCCAAAACAGAGGCGTAACATGAGGGGACACAGGTAACACTGTTTACCCAAGGGGCAGATTAATATGTTGATGAAGGTGCTCAGAGCCTTTTCACTGGAAGCGGACTGATGAACCAAAAGTGTTTCGAATTCAAATCTTAAACACTTCTCAACCCAGAGATCACTCAGAACATTTTACTGGAGGTGAGTGAATCATAAATGTGTTTGTACCGGAACCTTAAATTATTCCAGTCCCAGAAGCAGCCTAAATTATTCCCGATCTATTACGGAACCGTTTAACCGAATGTAGAATTTATCCTAAATGATTGGGAATCCGAACCGCGAGAAGTGTACCACCCTGATGATCCTGAAGGTAGTCTCACTCACACCCTTTTAACTGGAAGTGGGCTGGATTCGAAATGTTCTAGAACCCGAATCCTAAAGGCTTCCCATTCCCGGAGATACTAAAGGTACCCTCGCTCAGATTCCTTTTAATGAATATAGAAAGAATTCTAATAGTAGAATAGGAAAAATACCAATATTAGCATTATCGGTTCCTTGTGTAGGTTCATGCCTTCTCCATTCGATTCCAATTGTATTTAATATGTTATTACTTTCTCATCGTCGTACGTACTTACACAGTAAAGAGATAGATCGTTTTGTTGAAAAATTGGTTGACGGCAAAATGTCTGTCCCTCTGTGGTCAACGTTAGCGCCTAAACCTTTCAGACGATAACCGACCAGAGATAACAGTTAATTTTCTCCGAGCGAAGACCTTTTTTTATTCATAGTTTGTGTTTCCGATTTTTTTCACATTGATATTTATATTCTTTTATTTGAGAAAAATCGAGAAAAATTATCTTGCTGCGCAAATAATTATCGGAACAAATAATATCATGACAGTGAGAAAAATTAAGGTTTGCAAATATTTTCAAAAAGCGTATTTCAATATTTTGTCATGTAAATCAACGTTTTAAACATTCATAACGGTTTTTGACATCGTAAAAATTCATTCTTGCTGAGGTAAATAGAACATGGTAATTCACGATCATCACTGATATTAGTATGCAATGAAAATAAAAAACACTTATTTCTTTGAATTGGCACGATACTCCCTTCTTTTAGTTTGAACGAAAAACTCTACTCATGATCGTGCGTATAAACCACACAAACACTGAAGTGCAATAGGCCGTCCTTGTATCTCCATCCTCATCCAGTTCAAGTAATCTCACCTTCTTTAAGATACTCTTGTAATACTGGTATGTTCTATATTTCTGTCGAGGTTCTTTTTTGGTAAATAACATGGTAATCTATAATTTTATCCCTACAATGATATGAAATCAATCATAAAAGCTGTTAAATCATTACAACCTAAGAAACCAATGTTTTTAATCAGCCATTCCACATTTAAAATAAGGATTTGTCGCGCTCAGAACCAATAACTACTCGCTCATTCATCGAGATTCGTTTTTAATTGCTCCTAAAATAAAAACACACGTAAAAATATTAATGTGATATTCGTTTTCTCAAGACAATTTTAGATTTTCTTTTCCAAGCAAATGAATATTATTTGATATTTTACCTCAACACTGTTTCCAGAAGGAAAATTTACAAACAAATATTTAGGGTGATTTGCAGATATTATTTGAAAAAACACAAAACTTCGCAAACAAATACTCGATAAGCAATGTATTTTTTCACCGTAAACAGCATGAATATAGGCTTTTTCGATTGAAGAAGGGTGCTAGTGTAATAACTCTTTGAAGTCTTCATCCACTATTTACTACATCGTAATATGGTTTACAGCATTTAAATATCATTTGTACTTATTTTTACCATCTGGAATAGGCGTTGTTTATTCAGAAGTTAACCGAATTTAACAGTATGCCGAGGGCGAGGACGAAGCTATTCAAATAAATATCACATGCGTTATTTTTCTTTTAAAAAAGTTTAGTTTTAGAATGATACTGAACTTTCTGAATAATTATAATCTCGCAGCTTCCCTTGTGTCATACTTGGAAATGAGCGACTCCATTCCTTCTAAGTCATAGCGCTGCTGAAATTGTTTAAGAGTATTTTGTATTTGCAATCTGTGATAAGCCGTGTTGACGTGTGATCGTCTGTGATAACGCAAAACTCCAAATGGTCGCTCTCTGCAAAAGCAATGCGTCATACGAAACATCATAGAAGCTGAAGTATTCATTCAAATTTGTGACACATTTTAATGACAATTTCACAATTTCCTCACTAATTACTTTTAATGTTGGGTTTGGCTTAAGGTTACTTACGCTTTTTCATTTCTGAAATGCGGACACGAAACCGGAGGTTTTACTCTTATCGATTGCCCCCTGAATTCCGTATTAATCCAACCAGTAGCATCGCTAAGGATGGTGGCACCTGGGGCTGAAGTGCTGGATTCATCCTTTTTGTAGTTGTCTCCTGCCTCGACAAAGTTTGTTAAATTATGACAGAAGTTTATGTTCAACATTTTGTCATCATTTTCATCATTATTATCCTATTTTTATATTTGTTCTATATTACTTTTTTAAGCAATGCAGTTGTAAGTTGAATCGCAGAACAAGTAATGGAAGATAATCTTTAAGTATTTGCAGTTAATAATTATTGTTTTATAGTGAGATTATTTTTACGCAAGTATAATAAAAAACAAATCTCTAACAATTCCGCTAAAAATAGAACTTTCCCTTCAAAATTTACTGCTGAAGGCGATAAAAACCTTCAAATTTAGTCATATCCCTAACCTTGTAAAACTGGTTTTGCGCATTATGAGAGAAGTGTATCGTTTGGAGAAATGTTTCGTAAAATTGTCCAAAATGTAATAATAATAATATTAATAATAAATAATAATAATAATAATAATAATAATAATAATAATAATAATAATTGAATATTTCAGTTGATTCTTGTAGATCGGGTTATCGATGCCGAACAAATGGATTTCAGCAAATTACAAGCAATTTGTTGTAAATTATTATGGAGAGTACTACTCGCAAAATAAATAGGTAACGAAGAAACGGCAAACAGTTTTAAGTTGGTCTGACAATGGAGAGAGTGTGAATGTTTGTTCGGTGATATATGCTTTTAAGACAAAATTATTTCAAGTATCTTGAATTTTTATAGTACAATATTACGACCTGTTATTTTAGGTAGCCTGCTATGGTGTATAATCACCATTGTTATTTTATGTCATTTATTAGTACATTTTATTCACATATAACAATTTTTGATACCAACTAGTTAGCCAGGTTCACCTTTGAATAGTTAGCATGATGTATTCTATGTTATGATTCTGCCTGCCTTCATTCCTATTCGACTTGGACGTCTTATGAGACGTTGAAGTCGAATCGATCACGTCAAGTTGTACACTGAGAGAGGTCACGTCTAGTGGGAGTTACTGGGAGGAGAAGGGGTTGACGGTCGATTCTCAGAGTTTCTATACTTTCGTGTTTTATATATGTCCTGTTTTAGTGCATAAATTACAGTACCGTATTTAGATGTCCTTTGGTTAGTATGAATTACGGTTGAGTTTTCTTTAAGTTAATATTGACATATAAAATAACAATGGTATTTATTGTATAAACCACAGCATACCTATATTAAATAAAAGTACGTAATATCTTATTACATAAATGTGAGTGTGAAGGCAGCTAAGTGAACCAACTTTAATATCCAGAAATTTTCTAAATTGACAAATCACGACCCAAAACTTGTTAATGTTATTGAAGTCATTCATTGAACTACTAGATAAAATATTAACAACGATTGGAAATGAATAGTTTAAGTTTAAATGTTGTAAATATTTTTTTATAAAAAAGGGTACTAAGGTTGAGCGTCACCCCTAAGATGTCACCCGCTACGGTCCAACCTCTCCGCCCACTGAATCTAAGAATGGTAATAAAAAAGTAATCGTTGATCCATGAAAAATGTAAATTTATTATTCCAATAGATTATAATCCCAATTCTTCAACTGTTCTTAAGATATATTTCACTGTGAAAAATATTTCCTTGTTATTACGTAAAAGCTTATATCTAGTATTATTTTATAATCCTTCATTCTTCTTTCTTGATTCACTCGAACTTTCCTATTTCGCACAGTATGCTTAGAAATCATCTGACACATACTACGGGATAATGAAATTCGTTCATGAATGTTTGCAACGAATTATCAAAATAAATACTCACACAAAAAACTAGAGTAGATGAAAACAGTATTTAAAATTTCTGGATCAAATTTACCTTCACTTTTTAAGATCATAAAAGGCCCCCAAATATGACGTTCAAAATTATCCTTTGATCCTTTCCTTTAGGGCACGCCGTACAACCCCAAGATGTACGACGCCTGGTCCCTGGGCTGCATTCTGTACATCATGCTGACGGCCACGATGCCCTTCGACGACTCCAACGTGAAGCAGATGCTCAAGATGCAGATGGCCAGGAGGCTCACCTTCCCGGCCCGCTGCGACAACACGGTCAGCAGCCCGGCGCGCAAGCTCATCACGTGAGTCAACACACTTTTGCGGTACACATCACAAGGTGTCGGGCCCAAGCTACATGATTCCGACATCTAGTCATCAAAAACACGAATTTCCGAGTTTGAATCCTTGTTGGAGACGGTGGATTTTAGAAGGGGGCGCCTGAAGTGACTCAGGCCATCAACTGATGTCACCGCTGTGCCTCTGACGGGTTCTAGGGTTCGAGTCCCGACGGTGGCAGGATTTTCTACTCTAGCTACATAGCTAAGTCGAATTCAGCCGCTGTCTGGGGGAGAATTGTAGCGGCCGACTGCTCTGATCTGTAATTTTCCGTTGTTTCTCCGATCAACACAAGGCGAATGCCGGAGAGTTAATATAACAAACGGGCCACCGCACGCGATCTTTCCTTCCTCTTCATTGTCCTATCCTCAGCCCATACTTACATACACTTACATGCACTTCACTACTATTCCCGGGAGATGCCGGGAGACAAGTCTGGGGCTCAGAGTTTGTTCCGCCTGGGACGGTGCACCGCTGGTGGGAGATACCTGGTTGGAGAAAACCCTGCCATCCGGTCGGCATCTAATCTCGTCATTCAGAGGGAAAGATCGCCACCACCTCTCGCGATTAAAAAACATGCGGGAGGTGGTGGGATAGACACTTAATAGTCAACGTGCTCGGATTCATCAATCAAGCGATCAATTTCATCTTGTGACACATGTTTGAAGTTCTTTAACACATAATATATTAGTTAAATATACAGATATGCAAACTAATTATACTATTTTCTGTACCTGTTGCTATAAATATCTTGAAAACCACACATCACCAGACTCGTGGAAAATCATGAAGCCGCATCACTGGAGTTGTACCACTATTGAAATAAATAAATTGCAATAAAAGTAAAACCACTTTCGCGAACCTGAAAATGGAGTTAACTCCATTTCTTTAAAAAGTGAAATGGTACCACTATTAAAATAACGTCTCCATATTTAAATGTGAAGCAAGAAATCAGTGATCTCTATGTAAGAGTCCACCAATTCCTTTTTGTTCCGTTAAGTACTGTGAAGAGTAAATGTTGAGATCCCCTGTCTGTGTAACAATATATTCTACGTGTTAAAACTTTCCTATTTTGTAACAACTTATCAGCCACATATTTATTTTTATTATTGTTTTATGATTCTCTGTTAAATATTTTTTTTCTGTAACAGTTATTCTATTTCTACATAAATAAATATAAGAAATGTTCGCCTATGATCATCAAAAATAATTTAGATGAAACAAATAAAGATTTTAAAGTAATTTCTTAAAATTCATTTTTAATTTTGTTTCTTTTATGAACCACATCATATCTGTCACTCTCCAAACCATAAAAAACGTAATAATTTCAGAAATAAGAACAATAAAATAAAAACATCGTTTTTTTTCTTTAAGTTAAATTCTCCAATCATATAAACAATCGCAAGTACATAGTCAATCATTTTAATAGGGAAAAATTATTTGCTCTTACCTGTTTTATTCAACGACCTCCATAGTGTAGAGGTATAAAAGAGAACGTTTTCTTCATTAGCAAAGGAACAATGTGCCTTAGTGCATAAGTGCTACAAATAAAATACGACTGCACTAAACCAATCGTAAGTTATCTTGCCTACAAATTGAGTATGAAATTTACCAATTCGAATGGCTTGAAGATAATTCAAAGATTTCTCTGATGTCATGAACATTTCAATAATTATAGTACTTTTCGTGTGTTCATGTTTTTCTTCAGGATATTTTAAATGAAAAACCTAATTTTAAATAAAGAATCTACAGTTTTTCTAATCAGTTTGCAACATATCCAACTCCAACGCGCAATCAAATTAATTCTATTGATTAGAAATACCTTTAGATAAAACATAACGAAAGTCACATGTTATCTGATACATCACCATCACTTCTAGAGTCCTAAATCGGTTGCATGATCGAAAAAAATTCTAACAAAATAAACAAGCTGTTTGGAATTCCCCACATGCACTACACTTACGGAGCCAATGTCCTTAGCCGTTGACGCGTCCGTGTAAATGCTTGCTAACAATTTCGAGAGATTTTACTGAGAATATATATCGTATAAATAATCCAGATCAAAAATACATATTATATTTTCTCGACATTTAAATATTCTAAAAATTGCTAAACAGATTAGTTTACTTCCGAAATAATTTAATTTCAAACATAATTGAAAATAGATTAATTTTAATCCCAATGAGTGTACGAAATACTTTCTCAGCCACTGATGTTATGAACAGCAACTGATGTCATCACCACGAGTTATGATACATCAGAAACGTTGGAATAATTTATTTCACCATAATGTACCCTTCTCCCCAGCTGTAAGTTGCAAATGAAACCACGTTTGAGATTCTTTCTTTACGAAGGTTAATCAAAACTAGAGAAAAAGAAAATAAGCTAACGTTGCAGTAGATCGTTATCACGCGAACGACCGACAGCATTGTAGAGTGCAGATAAATATACAAGGTCTCTGTGAGTTAATGATAAAAAAGATTCTTGATACTAACGCTCGAATGACCAAATTACAATACAACCGAGAAGCACTCAAGGAGCAGATGAAGGCTTTCAGTGACAGAAATTTAATCAGCTCTTCTAAAATAAAAGTTTAATGCAATAAATTCCACTCAATGTTGATTAAATCTTACTAATGTACATATTATACTATTTTTAATAACTTATAACAAGTACAGAACTGTTAAAAAACTCTCACAATCTTCTGAAGAAATAAAAAGACTAGAAAAGGGGTGCTGTTTGAAACGGAAAAGATGTCGACCGTGGAGGAGAGCGTGAATGGGCCAAAGAAAAAAAAAACATATCATTAAGTCGGATACGAACTTCAAGTCGATAGGTTGGTTAAAGAGTGACTAGCGAAGATGTGACAAGGTAAACTGTAAAAGTAAGCGGCTCAAGACATATTTTTCGAGACCTTGCAATGCGTACAAGTCATGATTGATACTATTTTTCACGATTAACTGTCTTTTAGGAAACAAAAGGCCAGATAAATAATTGTTCCGCAGAACGGAATTAGAGAGGTGTCTAAATATAATTCTGATGATTTGAATTCAAATCTGTAAATCATTTATTGTATATAATATCAGTCTATTTTTAACATGTGGACTAAAAAATGTCCACTTTTATTAAAAATTCCCGTTTTTTGACCATAAATGACCCCGACCAACAATAAAGAAAGTTCTGTCCACTCTGTAAAGATAATCTAACGTGATACAAGAAAAACGAGTAATAGATTTGAATTCATCAAACTAAAACTATATTCAATATCATTCCCTCTGCCGGGTAATGGGTCTCGGGCCATGATGTCACTGCAGTGACTCTGAATTAACTCCGAGTCTTCGAGTAACGATGGCGGAAGGAGCGTTGACTGGAGGAAAATTCTAGCGGCCGGCTGCTCTGATCGGTAGTTTTCTTTTTTTCTCCGATCAACATCAGACGAATGTCGAGCAGTACCCTAACAAACGGGCTATGGACCGCGCGCGATCTTTCCTCCCTCATCCTTGTCCTATCCTCCCCACACACTTACATGCACTACACTACCACAAAGGTCGGGAGACCCGTCGGGAACTTAGCTTGGGCGGTGCCTCGCTGGTGGGAGATACCTGGTTGGGGAAACCCCACACCCCGACGGGCCGGATCTCGCCATCCAGCGAGGGATGATCACTGCTACCACCCCTGATAAGAACATGCGCTACACTTACGGGACCAATGTCCTTAGCAGTTGATGCGTCTGAAATCACTAATAAATCAATCGTTCCCCTAGCCATCAAGTCTGCATAAGAGCATGCACTACACTTACGGGACAAGTGTCCTTAGCCGTTGACGCGTCCGAAATCACTAATCAATCAATCGTTCCCCCTAGCCACCAAGTCTGATTGATGGGACGACACTGAATCTCGCATGTGCCTGACTGCTTAGGCACCTGCTGGAGCCCGACGTGACGCGTCGCGCCACCATCCTGCAGGTGAGCAAAAGCAGCTGGCTGCGGTAGGCGCCTCCGCCCCGGCCGCCTCGCCCGCCCCCCGCCCTCGCCCGCGCCCGCGCCCGTGCCCGCGCTGCCGCCCACCGGCGCCGCCCTCCCCCCTCGCCCACCAGCTGCGCAACGTTTGCGTTGACTCGCCGACTTCTGACTCGTATACACTGTTTTGTATGGCATATTTATTTTTATACATTTATTTTTACAAATAAACATGCTGTATTTTTTTACAATGTAGTAAGCACCCGTTATATCGCCGATACTCAATGCTGGAAGGGCAGTCGGCTGCGGCCGGTGGCAACCGGTGGGCACCAGGGTTGTAGATTCAAATCGTTCGACTTTTTCACTTGGAGATTGCTGCTTGTTAAAGTTAGGCAAATCACCATACATCGTATTTAATACTACAGTTTAAATTATGATTCTTCGTTTCAAAATTTAACCTGCAAACCAAATACCAGTTTTGTGATATTTGAAAGCCAATGTTTTGTCAGGGATGTGATATTAAAATAAGTGGAGGTATTCATCACGATATAACAGCATGTCACAAGTAGCTACCGCAGCACCACTGAACCAAGTGTTCATACGGAAGAATATTAAGAATGTGCAGAATACATGATTTCTTAACTGTATTCAGAACACACAGTACTGAGGTAAGTAAATAGTTCTTTCTTTTTCTTCTTCACCTTCTTTCACATTCTCATCTTCCTTCACCTCCTCCACATCTTATTTTTTTCTTGTTCTTCCCTTCCTGCTTTGTATGTCAGCAAAAATTAATTTGGCATGACTATTTCAGGGTTGCTGCAACACGAAAGCGTGTATGATCTGGGCTGTCCGGGTGACGCCGCGTCGAAGGCTGGGGTGCCCCTTCGACGCGGCGTCACCCGGACAGCCCAGATCATGACTCTAGTCGCGGAAGCCTACGATATCACGAAAGCGTGTAGCCTATAAACGCCAAGTAAATTATCTAATAAAACAATTGATAGATGACAGTTATGCATGGCGCTCAGCTACATTATTAACTGACTAGTGAACCCGTGCGAGAACTCTCGCATGTTAAACCCCACCCTAATTTTTCCTAAGGGTATCGTGAAACTGAAACATATGAACATGTGCTCCGTTTCCATCGTAGTTCCCTCCATAATTAGGTACACAGAACTTGTAGACCACGGCAAAAGGTTATAAATGGTTGCACTACACGAATTAGAAACAATCTTCATCGATATCAAGCAACTAATAATAGTACTTGTTGCTACGAGAGCGAATCTTGAATTAATAATTATGCAAATAAACCTCGACATTCTGCACAAATCACGACGTACACAGAATACGTAAATACAAGATGGAGGAATCTAAACCTTGTAAGCGTGAAGTCACAAATATGGTCACCAGCACCAAGGGTTCATGGAGGAATCCATGTATATGTGGTATTGGTGATATCGATAAGCACCAAACCGGCAAATATTTTAATAGAATATCCAAGAATATCTCATCCTGTAGATTACAGTGTGAAAAATGTTTCTTTGAGTTGTTGTTTTTTAAATGTTGTTTCTTTGAAATGTTCACAAATAAACATGCTGTATTTTGCGATATAGTTGTACATACGTATTACGTCACTCACGCAATTGGCAGATTGCAGAGGCCGGCGACAACGGCTGGACGCCAGAGATGTGGGATCGAATCTTTCAATGTTTTCATCTCTTAGGGATTGTTTTGTAGAAGGCAAAGGCTAGATAATCATCCTGTCAGCACTCGGCAAACCACTATACACCATGTGAATCAATGTTTCACAATGTTCCCAGTCAGGGCAAGTGGTTTGGTAGATCAGAAAAGTACGAAAATAAAATACCTACTGCATCTCATGATCCAATTATTACCCTTCACAACCGATTTCAATCAAATCTACGATAGTAAACAGCAAGAAACACCCTTCTTGACTTTCCATATTCCAATTGTATCTTTGAAAGGACAGTGAAATTTGTCTGGTTATAGCTTTTACTGAAAGCTAGTTGAAGTAACATGGCGTTCATTGGACATTAATCTAAATTCGGGTATTTCCAATTTTCTAAAAATGACTCTAAATGAAATTTTACTATATTAAAATGACACAGAATGGACTCTAACTACATTGAATCGCAACAAATGACTGGTGAAAAAACACTGCGTTTGAAATGATACAAAATACGCTATTGTGCCGTGACGTCACGGTTCACAGAGCCAAACTGACAGCGTTTTCTATATCAGAGCACTCTTGACTACTTTGCAGTAATGGATAACGACATGTAAAATCAGTTTCAAGAAAAGGAGAATGAAAGTATCGTTGTATACTAAGATATCGCATAGCCGCCATTTAAAAGCTATGCAAAGCTTTTATAGCTGTTAAAATATGAAATTGAAAAATACGACAAAGAATCATTTCCAGCATAATTCGAAGACATAACACTTTTCAACACTTCCTGATGGCTTCAAGAACATCATAATGAACCTGAAAATTGTTGACGAAGTTGGCAAGAACATTCACGCCTGGAATTTTACTGTGAAACACTTCCGGTAGGCATGTGTCACTTACAACAATGTCGCCAATTGTACTAGTATCCTCTTCTCTTTATGTACATTCCAGAACAAATCCTTCATGTTTGACTTCATGTTAGATACATCCTTCCATGCTCCATGGATCCAATGGCACTGAGTACAATTTCACTCTTACTTAGCAAATTCTGTCGCATTACTGCACTTATCACCAAAGTTAATGATAACCCGCATTAATTGTCTGTAGAGCAGTTTCACTGACTGAATTATTCCCCTTTCTAGTGGTTGTATCTCACTAGTTAAATTCAGTGGGAGAAACTTGAGTGACATTCGACAGATTAAGATCAATATGGCAGGGAGCATTACCGACGAACAGCAATATTTTACGACAATACCTCTTCATTTGTAAGTTTATTTCTTTCAGTCAATCGCCAAAAATAACACTAGTCATTCATGCCTTTTATTGTGATACCAGCTAACTGGAAGGTCATTCATTTTAACGTTGTTCTTCTTACTGTAAACCATTAGGGATATGCAACGTTACCAATTACAAGTGGCCTTGCGCACTACAACACAACAAAATTGTTCGTCTTTCTTTTGCTTTCTTTCCTCCTTACACGAATCGCCTTTCTGAATTAACGAGCGCGTTTACAACAGACGATAATACACTCCCATTTCATGTGCATTAACGATATCTTCTTCAGCAAAACCTGAAGTTTACGTCAGTTTATATTTCCAATCATCTGCTTCTTGGACGTTCACACCGCTCGATTCACCACACACAACATTAAAAGTTATGTTCTGGCGCATATGAAAAGTTTCTAACCAGCCATTGTTAGCTAAAAATGCTTCACCCATTTGCAATAATTAAGCAATCTCTCTTGCTTTTTCCAGGAGCATTGAGCCACTGACAGGGATATTCTTAGTTCGACAAGTCAGGAAAAAAATTAAAAATTCTTTGATTAACTTTATCATTAGACGTTTTACATATTCTTTTTCGTTGCGCACAGAAATTTTGCACCTAAGCTTTTAAAATAGAAGTCCTGTTGTTGCTAGTGCTTGAAACGGATTTAGTTATGCCAAATTCTTCGGCAATTTTTTTGCAACTTATTCCATTTACACAATCGGTCAATGACTTCTTTTTTTTTCTTCTTTTCAATAGATAATTTCACTAACTTACGTTTCATATAGTTGCAAATGTGTGAACAGCAAAACTGTCCCTCACCTTCAGATTGCTTGTGAAGATGGAATTAACGGAAATATTCGTACGGCCTCATTGCACAGAGTCACATGGACAACAAAGCAGATAAAGTAATCGTGCCTACCCAACGAGCTCGATTAAGGGATTCGTGGCTCTGAAAATGCCCAGGGCATTGCCAGAGCCACCTCCTCCCCTCATCCCACTTCTCATCAACTCCCCTTTCTTGACTGCGGCCTGCCCATCCCAACCGCGCCGCACTCACACAACAACGGGATCATTTCTGTGGCAATCCGAAGAGCATTTGCTGTATTCCCGGGAACAAGATGAAAAATATAGTAATGAAAATCCTGCAAACGAAACCAGCTAATTTCTTGATTCATCGAGACATTATTTTTCGTTTAGAAACGTTATATCATTCCGCGTACATGTCCCGGTAATTAATAATTCGAAAAATAAAAAAAGAAAAGAAAAAAATGAAGAAACCTTTGCCTGTAAGAATGAGAGAAGTCGGAGACGGGTTTAACTGATGGTGGCGGATTCCCCTTCTCTTCCCAGAACTGCCCTTGAAGAAATCCGCGTGGAAACAGTGGCCAGCCGAATGAAAATACCTCTCCCAGCGCACCCTGGCACTCGGAATACAACCTATCAGCAGGACCTCCGTGAAGTTGGCCGGAAAAAATCTGCGATTTCAACCAAACTTGATATTTCTTAAGAGTGTATTTTCGTTTGCCCAGTGACAATTTTCGTTTGCCCAGGCACAGAAATGCAATTAAATGCAGAAGCGTTTATTTATCGGGGCTCTGGCTTACGCTTTTGTTCATATAATCGGCCTGGCTACCACTTACGCTGAAGAAACAATAATAATATTCAGTATACAATTTCTTAAGAGTGTATTTCCGTTTACCCAGTGACAATGTTTGTTTGCCCAGACACAGAAATGCAATTAAAGGCAGAAGCGTTTATTGCTCGGGGCTCTGGCTTACGCTTATGTTCATATTTACGGCCTGGCTACTACTAATTTTTATAATTTATAACGTACATATTTCAGTATACCTTCAAGAAGAAGAAACAAAAAAAGGTTTCGAAACGTTTGACCATTCTTCTAATAAAATAGTTAACGGGCAGCCTAGGATAAAACCTAAAATCAAAAAGTACTTCTATATCAGAGGAGGAGGGCACGTGCCTCACAACCTTTACATCCGCCACCGAGATCTACTGCCCGCAACATATGTCTGGCGATCAGGGTAGAAAAAGGGAAGCAAACTCTATGGGCGCGATGATTTGTACATCCTTATTTGTTCTTTTCCCAGCTGTCTGTACCCGTGGTGAGACAGCCATTTATAGTTTTATCAGAAACTGCTGAAAATTGATTAAAGGACTAATATTTAAACTATTTTGATTTAACAAACGTTATGATTACAAATAATTTACTGTATCCTTTATTAACAAAATTTTGAGAGCTGCAGAAAATTAATATTAATAATTTATACTCTCCAAATCCATTGTAACATAATGTTGTGTCTCTTTGTGCGTAGACGAGTATATTATGATAATGATATTAATTTTTTACTGTGTTTCGGATTATTCTCTCTCAAACCAGTTTACCGACCTAGAATTTCCCCAAAGACTTTTAAAACACAATTAAAATACATGAGATATTCAAATGTACCTAAGAAAAGTAATTTATGGAGACATACTGTAACTATATAAATTTACCCGCTTATTTAAAAGATTGTGCTTTTTCAATTATTAATAATATACAATATATGCATGCAGTTCCAATACAACAATTCAGACAGTATCTGGATTATTTCTGTGGATGTTTTACATACTTTCCCCCTTCATACAGTAATGCAATGACACTATTATAATATATACTATATAATAGGAAAATGTATGTTGATCTGAGCGAGTCTTCCGACCGCCGGCGACGCTTCCGCGTGGGAGAGCTTGGGTCACGTTCCAGGTAGTGTCATAAAAGAGCCGCCCGCGTCCGAATAGAAAGGAAGTATGGAAACAATTGCCCCTCGTCCAGATGTTACCACAAGCCACACAGATTGGCGAATAACAGATCATAAATATTTGTGAGGCGACAGGGTCCTCCTTCCACCAGCCGCTTTCAGGCGTGTGAACGGTCACGGCTACTTGCGTCGGATGAGTGCGTTTGAAGTGAATAATGGAATATGCAACCCACGCGAGTTGCAAATTTCGTCAAGGCTCTCGAGGAACAAGGAGAAATCCGTCTGTCCTCCCCCTCTGCGGCGTGAACATCGTCTGAGAATTAAGTCAGTTCTACTTATAACTTCAGTAGAATGTCGATAATCCAAAATAATAACAATCGAGGTGAGTCAAGTTAGCACAACCACCACAGCACAGTCACATGAAACCATTTGAAGTATTTAGTACTCATATACTACTGATTTATTCCCCCAAAATGAAATTGATTGTTACCGTTTATTAAGTAAATATTGTTATGGCGACGTGAGGGTTGTGCTACCATGTTAGTCATTCCAGTACGTAAAAACTAAAATGTAGAAACGGGCATAATCGAATAAAACCTATTGGAAAATTATTCATTTATTACTCCAAAGTTATATTTGCCTTTGTTACCGTTTAATAAATAAATATTATGCCGGCAAGAGCGTCATGTTGCCATGACAGTCATTAGTGTGCGAAAATTAGAAAGTAAAACTTTTCCAAAATTGATATTCCTCAGCTGATCTGACCGAAATCAAGAATTTGCGAATTTGAAACGAATATTTTTTTTATACATTTCAGGAAGCCTTAACATTTTCAAACATTACTAAAACTGCCTCCAAATGTTTGCATTTTTCCCTCGAGTAAAGTAAAGAACGGTTAATAATATCTCAGGTTTTATTTTCGTTGAACACTGAATTTTCGAAAATTCAGAAGTTAAATTTATATACGCATAGTAGTAAAAATATACTATTAAGAAATAGTATAACGAATATTATAATTGTTGTTGCTGTTCCTTCAGCGTAAGTGGTACCCAGACCGATTATATGAACAAACGCGTAATACGTAGCCCCGTTAAAAAAAACGCTTCTGCCTTTAATTCCATTTTTGGGCCAGAGAAAAAAATTGTCACTGAGTAAAGAAAATACACTCTTAAGAAAATGTATACTGAATATTATAATTGTTCCTTCAGTGTAAGTGGTAGCCAGGCCGATTATATAAACAAACGCGTAAGACTGAGGCCCCGTTAAATAGACGCATGTGCCTTTAATTCCATTTCTGTGCCTGGGCAAACGAAAATTAATCCTGGGGAAACGATAACACACCATTAGGATGTAGTATGCCAAATATCATGATTGTTGCTTTAGCGAAACGCTTAGCAGAACCAGATAAAAGGCGCAAATTCGCTTCCCGGTCTGTCTAAGAATAAACGTATCTGCTATTAATTTCATTTCTATGCCTGGGCAAACAAAATATATTCCTGGGCAAACAATAAAACATTATTAGAGTGTAGAATGCAAAATATCATAATTGTTGCATTAGCGAAACAATTAGCAGAACCAGATAAAAGGCGCGGATTCGCTTCCCGGGCTATCTAAGAATAAACGCTTCTGCTTGTAATTTCATTTCTGTTTCTGGGCAAACGCAAATTCATCCTGGGCAAACGATAACACACTATTAGGATGCAGTATGCAAAATATAATAATTGTGGTGCAGCCAACCGCTTAGCAGAGCCGGAGAAAAAAGGCGCGGATTTGCCTCCCGGGCCAACTAAGAATAAAAGCTTCTGCTTGTAATTTCATTTATGTTTCTGACCAAACACAAATTGATTCTGGGCAAACGATAATACACTATTAAGAAATAGTATACTGAATATTATTATTGTTACTTCAGCGTAAGTGGTAGCCAGGCTGTTTATTTAATAGGTAATTATTACATACAAATTAGAGAACGTGATGCTAAGTGGCTAGGCCGAAGGCCTTTAAGCCATTACAATACCTACATTCTACCGCGTTCTAACCTTTCGTATTCTGGTATTCACCCCAAATGGTCTTTTCATCGCATCAATGCCGCGGAAAAGAGACCATAAGGTACGGCTGAGGAAAATACCCCTGAAGGGGGAAAAACCTGCCGTCAGAAGCCGAGTACATGCTAATCTATCCGGTTTTTAAACTATTTATTTATTTATTTGGCGCGGGCGTCAGGCATTCTCCTTCCAGTGTTTGGCCTCCTCAGCACCTGAAAACAAACAGCACCACAGAAAATCGTCCGCACCAACGCCTCTGCCCTAACATTTCCGATTCCCACTTCCCTTCGCCCCCTAATGTGTTTTATTTTAACCGTTTCCTTTTATTTTATTTTAATTTAATTTTAATTTTAATTTATTTAATTTATTTTAATTATTTTAAGTTAATTTATTTTTATTGACTTATTTATCTACTTATACTTAACAATTGACTACAACTTATGACACATAACTTACTAACTTAATTATTGTTAGTTTATTGACTTATTATTTATTTCTCTCCAGTCTAGGCTCTGCTCGTACTAACCAGTGCTGTTTTCCCACTCCCTAATTTCAGTTTCTCTAATGGTCCGAACCTTTCCTAGAAATGTTCCTAATTCTTTCATGAAGTTAGATCTTTTATCACCTAAAATGTTTTGGGCGAGCGTTACGTTCCTATGTTGAAAGTAGTAATTTCCCATTCCCATCCATTTTCCTCTCCAAGTTTCGGTCGCACAGCAAATTAAAAGGATGTGGATCCAGTCTTCCCTATCACCGCAAAGCACACAGATGCCATTACCATTAGAGTCCTTTAATCTACGTTGCATCCACCCCCCGACCCTGAACCAAGCGTATCCCCCTCTTGCGTCCTTTCGAAGTGTGTGTACGTAACGTTCGCAACCCCATAACGGACTCGCGTGAATTTGCGCAACTAGCGAACGTTTTTCGGCCGTTGCTGCCAGGATCTCTTGCCTTTTAATATCCGCAAGTCTACCCGAAATTCGCCGTTCTATCTCACGTGTTCCCCTATCTCCCACCATCTCCGGAGAAACGTCTCCCAGACCTGCACGTTCCAGTAGCAGTTTAATTTTATACGACCAGTGGCGTTGGTTGCTTCCCTGTAACTGCACTCGAAACCATCTATGTATAAGTGTGTCAGACTGTTCACCTGCTAATTTAATCCAAAGTTTAATGGGTTTCATTTTAAAATCTTTCCAAATTCCTACACTACCGACCTCTCTTAAGACTCCGGCATTTGCTGCGAATCTAGAGACTCCGATAATTAATTTGAAATAATCTGTTTCGGCGCTTTCTAGTCGATCTATCCTATCCACTCCCCAGATTTCTACCCAATAATTCATAGCTGGGAGAACTAGCGATTTAAACATTGTATCGCGCACCTTTAAAGGCAATTCCGGAACCCTGCGCACTGCGCAAACTATTTCTTTGACCGCAGTTATTCCTTTACTCTGCGCCACTATGTGATTATTCCATCCCCCATTTATGGAAAATTTTGCTCCAAGATATGTAAATGTTTTGACCCGGTCGATCTCCTCCTGAGCGTAATACCATTTCTCTTTGTTACCCCAGATAAATCCATTCTTGAAGACAACTACTTTAGTTTTTTGAATATTTACTTTTAATCCCCATGTTTCACTGTACGTTTCTAGGATATTTAAACTTTTCTGTAAGCCGTCAATAGTCTCAGAACATAAAACTAAATCATCAGCATATAGTAGTCCGGGAATGTTCAGGCCTTCAATTTCCGGCGCAGATGTATCCGCTTCCAGTACCCACGTCAATAAATCGTTTATAAACAAGATAAACAATAGCGGTGAGAGAGGACTGCCCTGTCTTACTCCTACTGTCGATTTTATTTTTCGCGTTGTACTTCCATCACCGCACCTGACACCGAAATTTACTTCTTCGTACATGCTCTGCAACACTTTTAAAACTATACGTGAGACGCCTAGCTCATTTAGTTTTCGCCACAAAGCTTCCGTATTGATAGAGTCAAAAGCCTTTTCGAAATCTACAAAACTGCAATATAAGTGGGCCCGTTTACGCGCAAGCGCCTGTTTTACTAGGGTATCTAACACAAAGATATTGTCGGTGGTCGCGAAGCCTCTCAAAGCCTGCTTGCAATTCTGATATTTTACTGTAATAATAATAATAATAATAATAATAATAATAATAATAATAATAATAATAATAATAATAATAATAATAATAATAATAATAATAATAATAATAATAATAATAATAATAATATGCTAACAATAATAGCCTTAACTACATTTTATGGTTGACCTGCACAGTTATTTGAAACTATTAAATACAAGATTACACGACTTTTTAATTACACTTCACTTTCACTTCACTTCACATTTGAAATTCACTTCTCTTTCTACTTCTATACTGCACTACACTGCACAACACTTCACCACACTTCAGTACAATACTACTTTGAATATAATTATATATTTAGAACAGCAACGTATTTAATAGTAATTAACACAATAATAATAGCAATAAAAATATCAATAATAATCAAATAATAACTGATATAATAATCCAACTTACTAAATTAATAAAGTTTACAAATACCATTAGTTAATTTATTTTTAAATCTTTGAACACCTAGAGGAAAGGGTTCCAAGGCTGTCGCAGGTAACTTATTCCAGTCCGTTATTGTTCTATTTGTAAATGAAAATTTTCCAACATCTGTTCTCTGTGGCCTAAACTGAATTTTGTGCTTGTGATTCCCCCTACTAAAGTACGAAGGTCTACCCAATCGGATGTAGATATCTTTCCAAGCTGGATAACCGGCATACGCTTTGTACAGGGCACAGAGTCTTGCCTTAACTCTCCTAATTTCTAGAGACTCCCATTCAAATTCCCCATTCCCCCAAAAACCCCCAACCACACGAAACCCATTCAATGAATTAGTATTGCGAAGAACTCCCAACAGAAACTTGTTTGAAATTTGGGCTATTCTCAGAAAAGGTAATACAGGTTGTTCGAGGGGTACCGAAGGGTAAGGAGCGTTAATCCTCCGCCCGCAAAAGACAAAAGATACTTATTCAAAAATATAGCACTTTTACTATTTTTTCTAACAAAAGCACGAACTATTAAGGTAACAAATAAGTCAAGATATAAAAATACATTTTAAATTTAGCGTAAATAAAACATTCCTTTTAAGAAATCATCAAGTCAGCTGCACACTATACGTACTGCCCCCCCCTTTCCATAGAAAAATCCTGGGAGCGTCTCTACATGTTGTGAATATCTCTAATTAACTTACAGGAAGGGCAAATTTTCCGAGCATGAAGAAACTTTTTTTAAATGCCACCTATCTGTCGAAAATTCCCAAAAGTTATCATTCCCGAACACTACATACCTGGGATTTGTTTGAAATCCAGACTCCGGGCAATTGGTAATAGTGTGGTAACAATAGCTAGTACAAAACTAAATTTATTTCAATAGGAAGCGGTAGAGTATGTGAATTACAATAAAGTACGAACAACGAAAAACGGGACTTATGAGAAAATAAAGTAAACATCGAGAATTACGTATTGTAAGCATTCTGTTAGGAAATTTCTTGTTGACTTTCGTAATGATGCGTCATGAGTTCCGAAAACCATTGAAAATATTCTGGGAATAGAAAGAAAGTAATCAGACACCCTCTGAGGCTCCGAAGTGATTCTCAGAAGTACAATAATTGTGAAAGGAGATTCTGGACTCCAAAGAGCGCAGGTTGAGGGCTTCTCGGAAACTTATTTTCGTTCAAGTGGCGAAGGACAGCACAATACAGAAATTCGAGCATTTGTGAGATGTTTGGACGCCATTGCAGAAGTGTTCAAAGAACGCTTAATACGACTGTTGAATAACGATACTAGACCCTCTTGTCATATAAAGAATGAGTACAGAACAGGTCACACTTAAAAGGTAAGCAATATAAATCAACGTGTATAAAAACATTCGTTGGTTGAATCTCTCAATCACGTCTATCGAAATTTGAGAGAAAGAGCGTCTTTATAAGTAAATATGAACATACGTAAAACCTGCAACTACGAAAAGGGTGTTTCTTTTAATGTATTTTGAAACTTTTATTGTAGCTTTGATACTTTGCACAACTCGATAACAAAGTATATTTTCTGGGCTGGAGCAGCAGTTCAGTTGGAAACACGAGAGAATTGCAGACAGTCTGATATGAAAAATAAACCAACTTAATAGGCTTTTAAGGCTTTTAAGCCAACTTTTAAGGCTTAACTGTCTTTTTCAGGAGACAATTTTTGCTGTCTACACATTTTTTCACATTAAAAAGTATCCTCACCGCAGCTTTTTTACCTGACGGTAACCTTTCTTCAACACATTTTTTTCTTCATTTCATCAAAAGACAGAAAAATGCGAAACTGTAGGTGATTAGCAACAAGTACAGGTGCACGAAATACACTACACTTCTTTATTATTAGCAGAATATCGAGACGGTTATACTGATCAACTAATTGTTTGTTCCATTGCTGTCAACAAAAGTATTAAACGGAAAATAAAAAACGTTAAATCAAGACAGAAAAAAAACAACAAAGTTATGATGCCAAATAGTTTGTATTCCTTTGTTTTGAGCTGCGATTCACATGTATTGGGAGAATTCACTTTCAATTCACCATCTTAGGCGAAATACACTCTAAATATCTTCATGACAAACACACGATTTACAATTCCAAACCTTTCTCTTGAGAATCTACATAAAGGATTTCTTGATTGCGCATGTCCACGGTAAATTTACACAACAAAACACTTGCAAAAATGGTGGAACTTGAAAGGACATTACCCTGTTCTCCCGCAATAAAGACTGTCACGAACAGAGGTTGGTAGCACGCGCCTTGTATCCAAAGTGTATTCGGTGTTTGTTCTCTTTTATGTCTCACGAGTGCCATTGATGCACAAAAAGGCGAGCGTGTCTTTTATAGAATGGTTTCCCCCAGCAATGATTCCACGAGGCAGTCATGTTTAGCACATTTGCCTCGCACCAGAGAAGCATCACATCATTGACGGCAGGTGCCATTGACGTGGGTTTTTCTGTTATTTGTGCAGCGAGAAATCTAACGTAGATTTAGCGAAACTAATCTGCTGTCTGTGTGACACACAAAAAGTTCTTTTTTTTAAATTTCCCAGCACATTTCGTACACATGCATCTTACCATTTCAATTTTATATTTCTATTCAAGTCATTTCACACCCTCAGAACTAAACGTGACACGGAGATAAACCTTGTTAAACAGGTTCAAATAAGTTGTATGACGCATAGCGACAATTCACACCTGATAATATTATTAGTAAATATTTTCATTTTATTTCTAATTTGCTACTGCATTCCAAACTTTTTTAACAAATCAAAATGTTTTTGTGAATATTTTTTTAAAATTTTTCCATAAAACTTTTCTCGCATAAATATTTTACTTTTAAAACCACTTATATAGAGTTACGTGACGAATTGAAGTTTTCGTCTATAATCTATATCGATTCTCGAATCTTGGATCTTGAATTGGTAGATCAATAGACTGGAACGCTGTTTCCGAGAAGTTTCAAAATAGCCAAGAAAACACAGAATAAAAAACAATGATAACATAAAAGAGAAACTCAGCGATCAAAAAGAATTGTTGCAAATTTTCTTTACTTACAACTAAATCGTAATTATAAAATATTAAGAAAGTAGCGTCAAAAATACGTAAAACGTAATAATGTTTAACAAGATACGATGAAAAAACTAGTTTCAACGAGGAAACTAATGATTATGAAATATAAATCAATTAAGGGCAGATGGAAGCAGATATAAGTGAATGAAAAGAGGCCTAGACGGATGAAATGTCCGAATTTTGTTAGGAAGCTCTTCGAAAATGAGTCTGGCTGTCCAAATCGTGAAAATCTTTTTTTTAACAACCATAGCATATTGTACATTATTTTGACTAAGAATCTACTCTACTGATTCATCATCTATTTTCTGAAGAGACATGTCAAAACTGAACATTTCAAATTTATCTGCGAAATGCAGCCTTCTTGAAACCTTTTCTCTTCCAATGTCTGTCAACATCCCTCAAAAGATATCTTGTTTTCGGCACTGAGAAAGAAAAAGTTAGTAGAGATATGACCACCGATAATCACATTAGATATTTTGTGATAGAGTAGACAATGTTTATATTTTGATTTATTGAACACAAATAGTAAATTATTAATTTTGCTATTAACTCTATGAAAACGTTTTGCAGTGTTCCGCAAAGACTTATAGTTGCTGGAGATGAGGGGAAAAACAGTGCTTATTCACTGGATTGTCTTACTTTTGCTAAGCTGGATGGCATAAATATTTAACTTAAGATATCGTAATTAATGAATTTAATATCTTACGAAAAATTATATAAAAGTGGAAATTGCGTAATTTTGTATGCCTAGACATAGCATCCGTAGTTTTACTCTCAAACTTGGTGAGCCCAAATAAAAATTAATACGTTTAATATGGAACTCCATTTACATACTCGCCTCTGGAGGGAATCGAAAACAAATAGATTGTGATAAATTGTGTGTTTGAAAGAACTATGTCAATTAAGTTACAGAAGAAACAAGATCTTCAGGTTGGGCTTGCTATGACGCAACACTTACGCACATTTAGGTGCATTTTGTGAACGTAGACCTCTAGTCTCTCAGTGTTGAAGAGCGCGGACTTGAACTCAGATTCTTAATAACTAATTGATAATTTCATGTTTCCGTGCGCATCAAAGTGTATGGTGTCAGTAGGGGTCAGATTTTTATGAAATGCTATTTTTTTTGTTTGTTTTATTTTAGAACAACGCCTTTTAGTATTGTCTCCTATATTATTCCTGTAGTATCCATACCTTTTCCGGCTCTCACAAGCGACCAATCTTTATAAATGAGATCTCTAAGGAAAGAGAATTTCACAAAGACATGACGAATTGCACTTTGACTTTAAAAATATGAAGTATTTGTTTGAAAAACGTATCTACATCGTCATTTCAAATACAACCCGCAACATACTGTCGACTTTTTGAACGTATATCGTTAAATAACTCCTAGACGGAGCAGTTTACGGCCTTGAAAACTAACATTTTGGGACCAAAGGCCTCAAAGAAACGTTCCCCACACCGTAATCTACAAAATGAGATGTTCTTAAACATTCTATTATATTTTGTTGATTCGACGCTTCTCGATTCTACTACAGCTGTTGAAGCCTGTAAAATCTGCAAGTGAAATTAAACTAATTACTTGATAGTATATGCGACTGAATTACTATAGACAAGGGTGTATTGGATTGATGATTATAAGTAGACACATAAACAAGTGACGGGTCTTGAAAAAAAAAAGACATATTACAGGCTCAAAATGAAAATGAAAAAATCGGGAAGAGGGTGGGGTTTAACATGTAAGAGTTCTTGTACGGGAACGCTAGGAGATATTAATTGTATGTCATGACAAAAGGCAGTGACACATTTTGGTATGTAATCTTATGCATTTACGTCCTTTTCAACTAATAACACATTTTTAATTTTTCCGTCATTTTTAAAGCATTTTTCGTTTATTTAATCGATTTTAATCATTTTAATGGTACTTGCTTCAAATAATATTTACGAGATGCAACAAATGGTCTCCACTGAATTACCCAGTAGACTCTTCGATTTCTTTGCTGAGAAATTGTATTGTCAGCCGTCGCGAGTATGTAATCTCCTTAGATCAATGGTGATAATGGGCGTCGCAGGAACCTTTTCCTGCGACGCCCATTATCACCATTGACAGTTCGGGAAGTCTAGGAGCTCGCGGTCAGAACCGCTGCAGAGACCGGTAATGTTGGCTCTGAGCGGTACGAGACAAGTCGATCTCCATTCTCCGGTGCGGGGTCGGGAGTGGAGGGGGGAGGTTCGGCGAATGGGTCCCGGGACCTGATAAAGCAACACAAGAGAAACCGCCAACTGTCGATTATAAACTTCCATCTCCCGTAGTATAGGTAAGTTGTGTTGAAAAATCTGGCTGTGAAAACTGGGACATCCAGGTCAGTATAGCCAATTTCCAAATCCACCAGAATTGTGAGGCCAAGCCTAAGAGCTTCCAGTAAGTACCACGCTAAAGCAGAGGCAATGATGGACCTGAGCTAAACTCAGCCGATCCCAAGAAAGACGACCTCTGTCGTCTGGGGTGGGGCCGGCAGGGAGGATCCCGGGGCCTACTATCGCCTTGAAAACATTACGAGACACTACCAACTGTCAATCACAAACCTCCATCACAAGCAGTGAAGGTAGTATCGAAAATCCGCCAGGGCTGTGACTCGAAGACTAGGAGCTCTCGGTCAGTACCAGTGCAGAGACAGCGGCAATGCTGTCCCTGAGCTAAGTCCTTTTTTAAAAATAGTTTTTATTATCCTTGTTCGACATTATTATGTCTTTGAAAGTATTTTTATGTTACATACTATAAAAACCCTTGAAATACATAATAATGTCGAACAAGGATAGTGAAAACTATTAAAAGAAAGCCCAGCCGGTCCGAGCTAAGCCCAGACGGTCCGAGGCAAGACGACCTCTGTCCTCTGTCGCTGTGGTGGGGGAGAGAGGGGCGGGAACTGCGGAGGCGGTCCCAGGGCCTAGTATCGCCTTGGAAACACTAAGAGACACTGCTAACTGTCAATCACAAACCTCCATCACTCGCAGTAAAGGTAGGTAGTATCGAAAATCCGCCAGGACTGTGACTCGAAGCCTAGGTGCTCCCGGTCAGTAGTGCAGAGACAGCGGCAATGAGTTGAGCCCAGCCGGTCCGAGGCAAGACGACTTCCGTCCCCGTCGGCGGGGGCGGGAGAGGGGGCGGGACCGACGGAGGGGATCCTGGGGCCTACTATCGCCTTGGAAACATTACGAGATACTACCAACTAACAATTACAAACCTCCATCACTCGCAGTAAAGGTAGCTAGAATCGAAAATCCGCCAGGACTGTGACTCGGAGCCTAGGTGCTCCCGGTCAGTACCAGTGCAGAGACAACGGCAATGCTGGCCCTGAGCTAAGCCCAGCCGGTCCGAAGCAAAACGACCTCCGTCCCCGTCAGCGGGGGCAGGAGAGGGCGGGGCTGGCGGAGCTTGCGGAGGTAATTCCGAGGCCTAGTATCGCCTTGGAAACATTTAGAGACACTACCAACTATCAATCAAAAACGTCCATCACCCTCAGTTAAGGTAGCTATACTCCGATTTTTTTAACGTGGTGCCTCAAGGCCACAAACTGGACGAAGTGGAGAGCACTGCCATCCAATCGGGAGCTTCGTTACAATTTAAATTTTTGGATTGGAACTACCGGCTGAATGACAATGTCCCCCCTCTCCTTCCAGATCGTGATCTTGAGGCGCCACGTTAAATAAATCGAAGTATGGTATCGAAAATCGGCCAGGACTGTGACTCGAAGCCTAGGTGCTCTCGGTCAGCACCTCTGCAGAGGCAGCGGCAATGCTGGCCCTGAGCTAAGCCCAGCCGGTCCGAAGCAAGACGACCTCCGTCCCCGTCGTGGGGGGGAGGGGCGGGGCCGGCGGAGGGGGGCGAGAATGTCACCTGCGCGCGGGAAACGGGCGTAATTACCGCGGCGCGAGACGGCCGTCCGGCGGCGGCGGCCCCGGGGCAGCCGGGCCGGGAGCCGGGAGCGGGGGCGGAGGGCCGGGGGCCGAGGGCCGCTGGGGAGGCATCAGGCGCCGGGCGGCAAAGGTCGCGCGCCACGATGAATCGCCCTCCCGGGAGGCACCCGCGCCCTCCGCCCGCCCACGCCCCGCGGGCGAAGAGGGCGAGCGGGCGGGCGGACGGCCGTCTCAAAGAGCAGCCGGACGCCCGGTGCCCTCTTACCACACCCTCCAAGCCGGACGGAAGGTTCTCCGAGGGACGGGTGCGTTCAGAAATTCACGTCTCCTCGCTGCTTTTCGGTGAAGACTTATTCCTGGAGATTTTGGTTGCTTTACTTAGAATCGGGGAAATAGTACTTACTTATTTTTATAATTAGCGTTCTAGAATTTAAAATTGTACTGTTTTAATGTCAATTTATGGAAAAGCAGGCAGACTCACCATGTTTCATTGCCGCTCCTTTTGCGCCGATCAAGGATTCTCCGAAAGAAGAGTGCGTTCAGAAATGCACGTCTCCTCGCTGCTTTTCGGCCGAGATTTATTCCTGAAGATTTAAGTTGCTTTACTTGGAATCGAGGAAATAGTACTTACTTACTTTTATAATTAGCATTCTAGGACTTAAAATTCTGTTTAATGTCGGTTTTTGTAAAAGCAGGAAGACTCACCATGTTTCATTGCCGCACCCTTGGTACCGATCAAAGATTTTCTGAGGGAATGGTGCGTTCAGAAATTCGCGTCTGCAAGCTGCTGTTCGTTCTAGAGTTGTCCTTAAAGATTCAGGTTGCCTCACTTAGAATCGCGTGAGATGGTACATAATATTCTTTTAAATTTGCGTTCTACCTTTTAATTTTCCAGTTTTAAGATTAATTTATGGAAGAGGGGCCAGACTCCACACGTCTCCTTATCTCCACCCGCATGGTGGTCGGAAGGTTCTCGGAAGATCTGGTGCTTTCAGAAACACATCTGCACGATTGAGTTCGTCAGAGAGTTATTTCTAAAGACTAGACTGGCTTGCTGCGATTTTGGAAATTAATACCTACTCTTTTTTCTCGTATTTGCGTTTCATTCATTAATCTAGAATGCTCGAGGCCGATAATGATTTTACCATTTCCTCCGAGCCGGTCGAAGGTTCTCCGATGGAAGGGTGCGTTCAGAAATTCACGTGTGGTCGCTACTGTACCGCTGAGAGGTATTCTTAGAACTTTGGGTTGCTTAGTTTGAATCAGGGGAATAATACTCATTTTTTTAATATGCATCCTACGATTTAAATGACCTTAAAACATTGAAAATTTAAACCAGAATTTATTACACCCTCCGCATAAGAAAATTGTCGGAAGGAAGTGTGCGTACAGATACGAGTACATCTGCATGCTACCATTCCTCCGGAAGTTATTCTTAAAGATTTGGGTTACCTCACTTCTCCTTGGGTAAAAGAGTACTTAATTTTTATTTATTTTGCTCTCTATTTAAATTTTCAATGTTTTAAGGTCTATTTATGGAAGAGCAGCCAGTTTCCCCCTGTGTCTCTCTCCTCCGCGTCGGCCTCGTTGGTTATTGTTTGTTGATACAGAATACTATTTATATATTCAATTATTTTCGACGTATTGTGAAGCTCCGGAGAAGCAGGATGTATATCAAGAGGAAAAGGTGAGTTCAGAAACTCATACCTGCACGGTACTTTTTTCCTACGATTTATTTTTAAAGCGTTTCTTCGACTCGAGAAAATTATAGTACTTCATGTAACACTTTTATTTTGCGTTCTAATGTATTGAGTTAACTATATTAATTTTATTTTTTTAAATTTTATTTAAGAGTCTCTGTGTCTCGGGGAGCGAACTGAAAGGTCCACGACAGTAAAGGTGTTGAGAAACTTCCGACTCCTTATTTTCTCTCTTTCAGAAACTCTACATTTGTTCACTATATTCATACACACTCTGGGTGTGTTGAGTACCTTGTAGAATGCGCTTCGTTCTGCAGCTTTAACAAACATCGTTTTTGTGTAGCCCTAACACGAATAGTAAATTGAAAAGAAATGCGAAGAATGATGTGGATGTTTGAAGTGTATTTGACGTCTAATGTTTCATTTTAGTAACTCCAGCAGAGATGACGTTCCGCGTGGTGATAAGTTTAAATGCTATTCACATTAACGTGAATTTTTAAGAAACATATTCGTTACTATAGCGTCACAATTATTTTATGTATTGCTCTTCCTTTATTACGAAAACTTTAAAGATTAACGTAGCTTAATTAAGTAGGATTTGTTATAGAATAAACAAATTCTACATGCATTTACTATATTTTCCGGACATAACAGTGACTTGTTATGAAAGAAATGTACATTTGTATAATTTTCGCGCGATATTTTCGTACGATTCTTTCTATGAATACGGTTTTCGACTATATTTTTCTCAAATAATTTGAATTTATTTGTTATAGGTCCACGGCCATAACGTGATAGCTCTTGATAATGAGTGACTTCTAAAATTAAATGTCAGAAAATGAAACATCAACATAACTTCATAACAAAGTTAGTAGCAATAACAAGCCCACGCGCTCTTCTCTTTTTCTTTCTTTTTCTCTCTTTCTTCTCTCTCTTCTTTCTCACTTCTCTAGCTTTCTCTCTCTCACTTCTCTAGTTTTCTCTCTCTCTCACTTCTCTAGCTTTCTCTCTCTCTCTCACACACATCTGTAGCTTTCTCCCTCTCTCTCACTTCTCTAGCTTTCTCTCTCACTTCTCTAGCTTTCTCTCTCACTTCTCTAGCTTTCTCTCTCACTTCTCTAGCTTTCTCTCTCACTTCTCTAGCTTTCTCTCTCACTTCTTCTCTATTCTCTTCTCTTCTCACTCTTCTCTTCTCTAGCTTTCTCTATCTCTCGCTTCTCTAGCTGTCTCTCTCTCTCTCTCCCTAGCCTTTTCTCTCTTTTTTCTTTCTATCTTTTCTTTCCCCTCTATTTTTCTTCCCCTCTATTTGTTTTTCTCTCTCTCTTTCTTTTTATCTGTCTTTCTCTCTTCCCTACACACACCGCTAGCTAGATGAGGACACTACGGGGTGGCATGAACGTGGCCCTGTAAATACGGCCTAGGCGAAAATGGACCATCGCATTAAAATCCCCTCATGGGTATTGTGCCCTGAGGAAGGTCCCCTGCTGAAAGTTCCCTCAGTGATCGACGCAGGCCGCGGGGCGGTTCTGCTTTGATCGCCGCCCGCTTCGCCGCTCACAACTCATCCCGCGAGTCGTGTTGCTCCCAGAAATGAGTCGTTCGTACATCACCGCGGCCCAGGCCGAAGAACCGGCAGTCCTCGTTCTGCGGTGCTTTCGGCAACGATCACAGCGCCGGAAGAAGTAGCTCGAAAGCACTGCGAGTGAGGCTGCATGTTGCAATTCTGTGAATACCGGTTGCATAACTCCTAATACGCGAATGTGATTCCTTCTTACACCCATGATTTTCAGAAGGCAGAAAACTCTACAGTGACAATGTCGTTATGTTCGATGCCTTTTTACGTTCTCGAATACATACGTATACACGGGAGTAATATATGTAGTACAGAGAAGGTTATGAAATGCTGCGGAAAATCGATTTCGAAATTTCAAGGGAAATACACTTTTGGGGATCCTCTGATACCGATTTTTTTTCAAAACGTCCGTCCGTCCGTCTCTCCATCTGTGAACACTACCAGCGCCTGAACCATACGTACGATCTTTTCCAAATTGGAGAAACCCCTGACAATCTGGCTCTAGTTTTATCTTGGTTCCATCCCCATCTTCTGTTCCTTCATCGTCATTTTCAACTCTGTTTTTTACTCTCTCCATGTTTTCTTATTCTCTTCTAAACGTCCGGTACTAGGATAAATGTGTTCCATCTTGGGACAACCTTAGTCATCCTTTCTTATCAATAAGCAATACTGTCTAGTGTATATTTTTCACTGGTTCATACGAAAGGTTCAATTTGTTTAACTAGTGATTAAATTACAAGAGTCAAAAGTTTATAGAATACTTTGGAAAATTCATTCTGTATTTTATTTCGTCTGAAATTATTAATTCTCTCGTCCTAAATTTGTCTCTTAATAAAGAACACTTATTGTATGCGTATTTCATGATTCCTCGTTAACCGCGTGCTATCGAATGCTATTAACTATATTTATGCTACAGAAATCACTAATTGAATTGCAGAATTATCCAGCAAAATCAATCACTTCGGCTATTTCCAACCCTACAAGATGATAATTTCCTCAACTAGAGAACGAAAAGAGATGTCTAAAAGTGACAGATCATTGTGCCAGTCTCTGGCGGCCAAAATTTGAGTTAATTCTATTGATAAGATGTGAATCTCTTAAGTAATCAAATAAGAAAATTCTTCAAAAAACAATTCACTTTCGACGATAACACCAAACATTTATATTGTTTTGATTATACGATGGACTTCTTTTATTCCATTCAAACGAATTGATGCGTGTCAGCACCGATGCCAACACAGGTAAAGTCTGGGACCAGAGCAATATGGAAGTACAAAAATGACCATACCCAATCAGAAATCACTGCTATTTCCAGGTAGAAATGTGATTAGTACTGTAGTCCTGACTTCTTACTAAGGATCAGAGCCATCTGGGGGATTCATAGGTGAACGCACACAGGCTGGAATCAGATCAATTTGGTAGTGTAGAAGTAACCACTCACAAACTGAGATTAGAGCGAGTCAGAGGTACAGAAGGTAGCACAATTTATATCTAGGATAAAAAATTAGTCTTTCGTAAGCAACCATAGATCTTCGGATCAGAACAATTTATTGCAAGACTGCACATAATCAGGGGATCAAAGCGATCTAGAGAAACAGAAATGAGGTTAGGCTAACCGAAGCGATTGAACGACTAGACGGATCCTGAGAGAACGGCTGGATCGAGAAACTAGCAACAACACAACCTGGGATTAGAGAAATTTGGGGGTACAAAGGCGGAGACAGGTTCACTCATGAATTTGGATGAACACAGAAAACTTGGAATCAGAGCTATCTCAGAGAACAGGAGCAATCGCACACAAGGGAGTTATCAAGGGGTTCGTACACAGTAGACGGATCCTGAGAGGTTAGCACACTGTTAACACACCCTGAAATTTGAGCGACCGCATAAAATCTGGGCTAACAGCTAACTAGGGAAAAAGCACGAAGACACACGATCAGACATCAGCGGTATCTCGCGGTACAGAAAAGATACCTCAATATCTGGGATAAGGACTATCTTGGGTTACAGTGTCGACCACAGAAAATCTGAGATCACTGCCATATAGGGGTACAGGAGCACATCCAGTGAATCGATTGACAAATATATAAAGGCGCGTCAACTGCTATGGTCATTAGTCCTGTAAGTGTAGTGCACAATTTTTGTCACGGAAGGTGCTGGAGATCTTCACCCGCTGGATAGTGAGAATGGACGTCGACCTACAAGTGGACTTGTGGGATTTTCCCAAGCAGGTATCTCCCACCAGTGAGACACCGCCCCAACCGGGGCAAGGTATGAGCTCCTGATCGCTCTCCCAGCACGTGTGGTAGTGTAGTGTGCATATAAGTGTGTTAATTACATAAAGCATGAAGATAGGAAAACAAAGAGGAAGTATAGATCGCGCGCCGACCGTGGCCTGTTTGTGAGGGTACTGCACCGGCATTCGCCTGGTGTTGATCGAAGAAACCACGAAAAACTACCGAAGAGAGCAGGCGGCCGCTAGAATTCTCCTCCAGACAGCGAATTCGACCTAGCTATGTAGATAGTGTCGAAAATCCTGCCACCGTTGAGGCTCGAACCTTAGGACCTCCCGGTCAGAGGCGCCATTAGCTGATGCCCTGAGACACTTCAGCGTGTCCCAGAGATTCCAGCGATGTATGGCCGCTTGGGGACCGCGCTCGACGCCCGCCTCGGACGCAACGGGGCGACGGCGATGCCAAGCACGGACACGCGGTTGCCATTACGGCCCCAATCGGCGCGCTCATCACGGTTCACGCGAGCGGGCGGGCGGACGAGCGCACCCTGCAGCAACGGCAGGGATGGCGGGGAGAGGCGGGGGCGGCGGCGGGGGGTAGCGGGGTAGTGGGCGCGGGGGCTGGGGGCGTTCAGGGGGGCGTTGGGGCTTGGGCATTAAGGAAGTGGAGGTGTTGGGGGGGCGGCGTTTCAGGCGGAGCTGCTGTGGGCCGGGGGTGTTGGGGGTGGGGGCGATGGGGGTGGGGCGTTGGGGCGGGGGCGGGGGCGTTGGGGGCGGGGGCGGGGGCGTTGGGGGCGGGGGCGTTGGGGGCGGGGGCGGGAACGTAGGCGGGAGCGGAATGCCGCGCGGATGCGGAGACCGGTGGAACGATGCGGAGGCGACCGCCCCACCGCGCCACTGCACAGTGGGCACGCAACTTGAGGATACCGCTGGGTAGCACGAGGCTTCTTGTTGTCGATAGGGTTGGGGTTTTGATGGTGACGGATTTCGACATGGCTGGGTGGAATTCAGACACTGAGTGGGGGAGAACAGTAGTTATCGGTTGCTCTGATCGGCAGTTTTACGTGGTTTCTCAAATCAACACCAGACGAATGACGGAGCAGTACCCTAACAAACGGGCCACGGAACGAGCGCGATCTTTCCTTCCTCTTTCATATACTATCATTACCTTTTTACGTACACACACTTACACTCACATGCACTACACAACCACACATTGGAGAGTCCAGTCGGAAGCTTAGAACTTCACTAGGTTGTGGTGGTGACGTTGGAAGTTGGCCACTGGGAGAAATGAAATAGTACCTGGAAAGAAAATCCCGGTAAGGCGATATGAAGGGCAACACTGAATATCAGCTAGCTATCAGCTTTATCAGAAACCAACGCGGAGGAACAGAGCTATTTTCCTGTAGTACATCACGAGACTAATATCTAAAGTTGTAGACACGCTCTCTATTTACTCACAAGACTTTCTATCTTCTCATACGGATGCTTCGACGATTATATTCACACTTACACAGGAAACACTGCTTGTCGGTGCTATCTTGTTTCCGTACCACTGCACGTATCCAGACGTGGATTCTCACAAACGCTTAAAGAAAAAAATTATTATAATGGAAAATAGACCCCTTTTACTGTCAAAGGTGTTTTTAATATTTATACTTTTTAATTACTTTTCCTTAGTAACGCAGATATTAAAAATAAAGTTTTTGACAGTTTAGGCTACATGTCAGCAGACAAACCTTTTCACAGAATTTAAAAAAAATTAAAATGCTTTGCTTTTATATACTCGTACACATTTCAGGATGTTTGGGCAAAAATTACTCCTTGATTTATTGTTTAATCATTGAATATTTAACAGGCTAAAGAAATAATGTCGTTGCGGATTGGCAACAAGAGATCTGTCCTACCACAATTCCCGTATCTTTTCCTAGAGAGTTGACGTTAACATTCTTTGAATGTTCAAAATCATGAACTATCGGATAAAAATACTGACTAAAGTGAATAAATGGGTCGTGGAAGGTTCCAGAAATGCTAATATCATTAAGAAAAAAAGTACACATTTCTCCAGAAAAATAGATGCCTAGATTCCACTCAAATGAGGGCGCGAGATAAAGAGATTTCCCGTCCGCGGTACTTCCCCTTGAGGCACGAGTATCCCGTTCGCGGCCCGCAATGTCTTAAACTCTATTTTGAATTACATGCATAATATATTTCTCTTTCCAAAACTGATAAAAGAATATTCTATACTGAAATAAAACTAATATTTCCATGTATGTACACTACTTGTGTACACTATTATTAGAAAGATATACTACTTTAATCTGTTAATTTCAACTAAATTTTAAATTCTATGTTTAGGTATACTTTTTATAATAACTCTCAACTTAGAAATTCTACACAACTTCTACAATGACTGAAATAACAATAGTTAATACAATAGTGAATTTCCAAAAACGTGGTTGATAATTTTTCAACTTTCAAAAAATGTTGAAAACTAGGAAAATATGTATTAATCAACTACACTAATATAGAATAATCGTAACGTCTAAATAATACTATTACTATAAACTTCGATTAGTTTAAATTCAACTATAAACTACTGAAGAAAATAAACTATAACTTCTAAGAGGCTGAAATAACATTATATTAAAGAAATATGTCTGTAATTAACCCGAAAAATTTGAAGGATTCTTTATACATAGTTTCTCCAAAACGTACACAGCAATTAAAAATATTTTCGTATGGCATTTAAGTCCACGATTTCAGCTACATCCTTCAAGCTAACTTGCCAGACTCCCCCGCCGCAATGTTTTTGTGGTCTAGTCCCATTTAGTGCTCAGTGCTGACGAAGTTCACATCTGTGCGAGAGAATCTAAGATACCTAGAAGTGATAGAAAAGGAATGTGGATAGAAAAAACGGCAGAATAAGAGGCATGCAAAACGACAGAACTCCCAAGGAAACCCAGATATGGAAGGTTTGGTTAGGTTGAGTCAATGGTCACTTCGGTTTTCGAGACGCGTCAAAGGCTATGGTCATTATTCTCGTACGTGTAGCGCATGTTTTATCATGCGAGATAGCGGTGCCCTTCCGCGCTCGATGGTAATATTTGACGACAACCTACACGTCGGTTTATGAGGTTTTTCACATCGAGGTACCAGGAGCGGTGGCTCAGGGCATCAACAGATGTCACTGCAGCGCCTCTGACCGGGAGGTTCTAGGGTGCGAGTCCGGACGACGGCAGGATTTTCGGCACTAGCTTTTCAGCTAGGTTGATTTCAGTCGCTGTCAGGAGGAGAATTCCAGCAGCCGGCTGCTCTGATCGGTAGTTTTCCGTGGTTTCTCCCATCAACACCAGGCTAATGCCGGAGCAGTACCCTAACAAATGGGCCACGGACCGCGCGCGATCTTTCTTTCTTCCTTGTCCTATCCTCTCCCCTTACACACACACTTACACTAACATGCACTACACTACCACATATTCCGGGAGACCGGTTGGGAGCTTAGAGCTTGTCTTGGCTGGGGCGGTGCTCTGCTGGTGGGAGAGTCCTGGTTAGGAGGAAACTCCAGTAGCCGACGGAAGGTCGGCACCGGATCTCGCCATCCAGCGGGGGAAGATCACCGCCATCTCCCGAGAAAAAATGCACTACACTAACGAGACTAATGACCAAAGCAGTTGACGCGCCCGTAAACACGAAAAAATCAGGCACATCGAGATATCTCCCTCTAGTGGGTACCACCTAATTTCTAAGATTTTGCATAATTTTGTCAAGGCATAGATAAGAAAAAATTGCTGACATTTGGTTAGAATTGGATACTTTCCAGATTAATATGTTAGTGCATACTTGTGCATATTTGACAGAGTTTTCCAGTTGGTGCATGTTCGTGTAGTTATAGGCGCATATCTTACATATTTCGAAATTATAGACTTAACGTTTCAACTTGTCATGCGATCTATTTATTTGAGAGCGTTCAGCGAATTACAAAGAGCTGGTCACATCTTGCGTTCTTTAAATACATGATAAAATGCTTGTGCAAATGTAGAATATTTCTTGATATTTTTTTTCAAACCAGGCAGAAGAAATGCAACAACACGTGCAATGTACTTCACTAAGGTGAATATTTAATTATTTCTCCCCCGAAGTAACGTACATTATTTTCCGTTTGCACAAAAATACTTTTCACTCCGAGCATGTTTCTTCTAAATTTTATCAAGAAAGATTTATGCAGGAAATGAAATAGTGAATTTTCATTGTATATTTAAGTGCAAATTTGATAATTTTTACGTCAGAAATGCATATATTTATAATCTTATTTCAAGATATTGTAAGGCATAAAAATTTTCTCCCTAGTGAGAGTGAAGTGCATGCAAGTTGTAGTGATTCTCTGGTATCGACCGAAGAAACTATAGAAAACTACCAATCACAGCAACAGGTCTCCAGATTTGTGTCCCAAACAGCGGATAAATTCAACCATGCTATCTAGCTAGTGTCGATTGATTGATTGTCAGGGATTCCGGGGTCATTAGTCCCGTAAGTGTAGTGCGTGTTTTGTTCAGGAGCTTGCGGTGGTTTTCTCCTACTGGATGGCCAGACCCGGCGCCGACCTACAGTAGCTAACAGGGTTTTCCCCAACAATGTATCTTCCACCAGCGGGGCACCACCCCAGCCGGGGCAAGTTCTAAGTCCCCGACTGGTCTCACGGTATGTGTGGTAATGTAGTGCATGATAGTGTGTGTGAGTGTAAGGGAGTGAGGATAGGACAAGAGGAAGGAAAGATCGCGCGTGGTCCAGGGCCCGTTTGTTAGGGTACTGCTCCGGCATTCGCCTGGTATTGCTCGGACAAATTGAGGAAAACTACCGATCAGAGCAGCCGACCGCCAGAATTATTCTCCAGACAGCGACTGAATTCGACATAGCTGAAAAGCTAGTGTCGAAAATCCTGCCGCCGTCGGGACTCGAACCTATTACCACCCGGTGAGAGGCACTGCAATGACATCACTTGATCTGATAGATCTCTTGTTTGGTACAATATTTAACAAGTAAATCTGTACCATTTGGGCATGGCGGTTGCGTCCATGATTTCAGCAACATCCCCTTCCCCCCAGCAGCCACATTCCTTTGCCCTTTGTGGTCATTCGCACTCAGTGTGCGGCAGCATGGAGACGGCGCACCTCGGTTCTCGGCGGCGTCTCTCGATAGCGCGCTTGTTTTGTAACGAGAGCGCGAGTGAGGCGGCGGCGGCGGCGAGAGCTTCGATGCATTATGGGAAGCGATCGGGCGCGCGGGGGCGGGCGGGGGCGGTCGGTCGTGGGAATCGGGCCCCGAACCGCCGCGCGGTCGTGCGCTCCGCTCGTGCTCTCACTCGCCCCCGCCCCCGCCCCCGTCGCCCGCGCGCGCGCGGTCCGGGGTTCGGGGACCGCCCGCGCGGGCACGAACGCCCGTTCGCCCGCCCGCTCGTCCGTCTGTCTGTCCGTCGGCCGAAACGACGCGCTCCAGATGCGACGGTGGCCGGTCGCTCTTGTTGCTGCTGGTCGGTCGGTCGGTCATGTTGCTGCCGGTCGGTCGGTCATGTTGCTGCCGGTCGGTCGGTCTTGTGGCTGCCGGTCGGTCGGTCGGTCGGTCTTGTGGCTGCCGGTCGGTCGGTTTGTCGGTCGGTCTTGTTGCTGCCGGTCGGTCGGACTTGTGGCTGCCGGTCGGTCGGACTTGTGGCTGCCGGCCGGTAGGACTCGTATCTGCCGGTCGGTTGGACTTGTGGCTGCCGGTCGGTCGGACTTGTGGCTGCCGGTTGTTGCTGGTGGTTGGTCTTGTTGCTGGCGGTCGGTCTTGTTGCTGACGGTCGACCTTATTGTTGCCGGTCGGTCTTGTTGCTGTCGTCCGCAAGCCAGTCATAGCCGATGACGCGTGGTTTATTCCCAATAGGGCGTTTTAGAGCTACATTAATGCCACAGTACCACCACCGGTAGTGGCGAGTATAACAGTCAACACGCCCATTCGTTCGGGTTTCGGGGTCTGCTCGCGCGGGTACAAACGTTCGTTTGTATGACCGTCCGGCCGGCCAGCCGTCCGACTGTCCGACTGTCCGTCCGACCGTCCGTCCGTCCAACCGTCTGTCCGTCCAACCGTCCAACCGTCTGTCCGTCCGTCCGTCCGTCCGTCCGTCCGTCCGTCCGTCCGTCCGTCCGTCCGTCCGTCCGTCCGTCCGTCCGTACCGTCTGAACCTCCGTCCGTCCGACCGTCCTCTCGCTGGTCAATCTGTCCGCCTGCCGAAAGGCACTACAGATGCACCAGTTGTCGTTCGGGCTGTCAGTCTTGTTGCTGCTGTTCGCGAGCCAATCCCTGTTGACGACTTCTGACTTATTCCCAATAAGGAGTTACACTTGTAAAGCCACGTATCAGGCACCACCACAGGTAGCGGAGAGCGTAACTAGCAACACCTTACGACCAGAACGTGTCTGTAATGACAGTCTCCAGATGCGCGTCGTTTGCCTTTTGGACGTTCAGTCTCCTTGCTGACATTCCCTAGCCAATCATAGCCGATGACTCCTGACTCATTCACTACAGAGAGTTTGAGAGCTTTGCCTAAGGTAGCACCACGCGTAGTGACTAACGTTACCAGCCAATGCCTTCGGCTGAAGCGTGTCAAAAAAAACCCACGCCTGTTCTACCGTGGCAAAATGATATAAATATACTCCACGGTCCGAACACACCAGTGACATAAAGATGGTCCAACCCAGCCAGAAATCACACATAATCTACGTTCTGTTGAATGAATATCGGTGAGGTGATGGAGCCAGCCGGAATGGAATTTGGGAGCCTACTACTCTAGACAGTGCTTTCTGTAGTGTTCCTTGTCAGGAAAATGCCGGAGGTACAACAGGTTGATTTGACTCAGGGCATCAAGCGATGTCACTGCAGTGTCTCTGAATGTAAGGTTTTAGGGAGATCGGAAGCTGGCAGGGGTTTCGACACTGGCTAAATGCGTTGGTATCCGTTTCAGCTACTCTCTGAAGGAGAATTCCACAAAATCTGTTCTATAGAATCGGACGGTTGCTCTGATAGGTAGTTTTCTGTGGTTTCTTCGATAAATAGAGGCGAATGCTGGAGTAGTACCCTAATAAACAGGCCAGGAGCTGCGCACGACATTTCCTTCCTCTTTCTTGTTCTAGCCGTTCATCTTTCTCTCTCTTGTTCATGCCGGGAGACTGGTCGGTGCTTAGAAATTGTATCGAGCGGAGAGGTTCCCTGCTGGTGGGAGATATCTGGAAGGGGAAATTCCTCGCCAGCTTTCGTGTAGGGTGGCACCGGATCTCACCTTTCAGCGTGGAATGAACACCATTTACTGTGATAAAAGAATGCACTATACTTACGGTACTAACAATAGCAGTGGCGTGACAGAAAACACGAAATATTCAATCCATCAACCGGAAGAAAACCGTATACAAATGACGCAGGGACCTCTTGCGATCTTTCTTTCGCAATTCCTTCCTAAGTCTATCTTCAGTTCCTGGTGGGACAGTACGTCGTTAACTAATCCGTCATAACCTGCATTCGCGAGCGCAATAGACTTTACCCTGCTACTACTTGGGACTAATGCTAAAAAAAAGAAAGAAAAGAGACGTTATATCTAACGTCAACATACAGTACATGTAAGGAAAAACGTTATTGCTTCATAAATAGTGCACGTCTGTAGAAGTTCCTAAGGTATGCTGGACACTGTAAAATACCTGGTGATGAACGTAAACGGGTAAACGATCGTGGTTTTCTAGCGCTATCAATAATAATTATTGAGTTTACAATTAAAGCTTTGCAACATTCACAACTCTTACACGAAATAACCGTCGCATACGAATGCCACTCCCGTACCCGCAGAACGCCAATGGGAAGGACAATTACGGACCCTAGGAGAAATCTCAATATAACACAAGGTAAATGTCATATATTTCATAACTCGTGTTACATATATTTAGCAATACATTACAATCATTTGTTGAAACTCTGGGTGGAGAATTTTTACTTTTTCATGTTTGGCATGAGAATATGTCAATATTTGCGGTCCTTGCCGCAGGGGCACCGATGGACTAATCTTTTTTTACCTAGTTTAAAATTTGCTATGTTTCTGCGATTACACAACTGCCCAAAACATCGACAGATATTGATATTACGCAAGGTTCTTGAACAGAATGGTGACATCACATCTCAAACTTCAGTCATTTCAAAACCTGATAACCCCTACCGGGCACCTAAGAAAGCGAGAAAATTTGGAGTTTCCTGCATGATAAATTAGGTATCTACCATTGGTCTGGAGTGGTCTAGACGATGCGTCGAAGTCTTCGATGCGTTATATATCATTTTTAAATAGTACGCTAAATGTACAGTATCTTTTTACTTTTTATGAAGTAATAGTATCAACTCAAAAATACGATCTCGGAAATTCGGAAGTCAAATCCCCGTTTAAAGTTCTTTTAAGCTGTAACTTTGCACATGCGTCATTATTAGGTGTATTATTACTGTTCCAAAGATATTGGTGCCGGAGCAGAGAAGATACACGTAATTGGTACTCCAAAATCAGGATTTGGTTCGGATGGATCGATGCATTGATAGACGCACGTGCAAGTGTACGTAAGTGTGTGTGTTTGTATAAATAAGAGGTGAGGACAGGACAAGAAAGAGGAAGGAAAGATCGCGCAGTTCGTGGCTACCGATCAGAGCAGACTGCCGCTAGAACTGTACCCCAGTGTCTAAATTTCACATACCTATGTAGCTAGTGTCGAAAATCCGTCACCGTCTGGATTCAAACCCTAAGATCCCAGACAGATGCACTGCAATGACATCAGTTGATAACCCGAGCAACCCCCGTCGGTTCTAGATTCCACCTGACTAGTGTCGAAAATCCACAGGAAAAGATGGCTCAGTGCATTAACTGATGTCACTGCAATCCCTCTGACGGGAGATATTAGGTTCGAGTCCTGACGGCGGCAGGATTTTCGACACTAAATTTTCAGCTAGGTCGAATTCAGTCGCTCTGGAGAAGAATTCTGGCGACTGCCTGCTCTGATCGGTAGTTTTCTGTAGTTTCTCCGATCAATACCAGGCGAATTTCGGAGCAGTACCCTAACAAACGGGCCACGGACCGCGCGTGATCTGCCCTTCCTCTTCTTTGTCCAATCCTCTAAAAAATAAATAAATAAAAGCAGTTTTTCCTCTCCCCTTACACACACACTTACACTAACATGCACTACATTATCACATAATCCGGGGGGCTTACAGCTTGTCCCAGCTGGGGCGGTGCCCTGCTGGAGGGAGATACTTGGTTGGGGAAAACTCCTACTCGTCGACGGTAGGTCGGTGCCGGATCTCACCATCCAAGAGGGGGAGATCACCGCTTCCTCCCGATGAAGAACATGAACTACACGTACGGGACTAATGACCTCAGTATTTGACGCTCCCACAATTACCATCAATCAATCAATTGAAAATCCACTACCATCTGGACTGCAACCCTTAATCCTCCCGTTTACTGTCTCCACATCGCTGGTTTTGAGCTAAGTCCGCTCTCCCCCACCGCTTTCTTTCCCAGCCGGGACCTCCGTGGCGCGATGTCGTTTGCCGAGAAAAATGGCGGCCACGAGTGCCTAACGAACGCCATCTGCTATCGACGACAGATCGCGCGCCGTGAGCGTACGGGACGCGTACTAATTCCTGGGCCGTGCGAACAGACGACGAGCGCCCGGCGGACAAATTGGGATCGGAATTGAAGCGAAGGTGCACAGCAGGATAGAAACGTTGTGGTCCGATTTCATCGGAGATTTTGACAATGTGGCTAAATTTACTGTATTAACTGTTTAATTATGTTTAATTATAGGTATCCATAATATCAAAATCATTTTTTATTAGTGTATCATCATCGTATCACGATGATGAACTTCGTCAAGCGTGTTTCACTTTGTTTTTTGTTGTTGGTTTTCAGATCGGGTTCGGTTGAACAGGATCGGGTTGGTCGGGGGATCAGGAAATGGTTGAGAATTGATTATTTCTTAATGGTTATCATGTTCTTTTGGCTCTCATAGTCCTCTGGCTCTTTATTGGCTATTGCATTTACTTCTGACTTTCAGATGGTTGTAGAAAACATTTTTCATAGCCTTCTACGTTGAATTTACGAACTATCTGAACCATTGTGATTTCATCGCACAAACGGAAAAAATGTAGAAAATATTAGACGGAAAATTACTTCGTACGAGCTATAGAAAATTCCAAAAATCTTGCTTCGTGACGTTTCGTCTAAAAACTGTTTGAAGCACTTTGTCTATTCACTAGAAGCATATTTAAGGTGTTATGTGTCGATGACATCGTATATATCACACAAACACGACATTTGCTCAGCGTAATTATCTAAGCAATTTGAATTGAATGAATATGAATCAATAAAGAGGAGGAGAAAATTTGTTTATAACAAAATGGTGAGATTCATATATTCCAAAGAAATTTTAAAACATTTTAATATTAGTTTCTTCATAAATGTTCTCTTTATGCTGTTGATAAAAGTGCAACAGAATATGATCGTACCACATCCTGATTGCAAATACAATATTACCCTATCACATTCTACCCTAAGCTCCGTACCAGATTATCAAAATTCGTCTGTGAATGAGAGCTAGCACATTGGTCACTTTTACAATAGCAGGACAATAGTGACTCTTTTGCAGAAAGGTGATGAAATTTTCATTCCTGTATTATCATTAGATAAGAGAGTAGAGATCAGTTTAGAAAGTTTGTGTCAAGTTTTGAATAACATTAATATCCTAGAAATATTAAACTATATGACACTATGTTATTTTTGTTTCTGTTTTTTATGTTACTACTGCGGCAATTCCAATGGACAATACTACTAGCAACTGCTGCGGATACTGCGACAATTGCAATTTAACATTTAACCAAAATATAAAATAATCAAACAAAAATAAATTTTCTGCATTTTTATGAAGCTTTAGAACCAACCGCAAATATCTCCAAACCTCAATGAATTTCATTCTCAATGAGACTTCAAATTGCTTCCATCGAATTCGAAAATGTTTCTTGATAACTCATGATGTTTGTAAATCGACATATATATGCAATAGATTCACAGAACTTACATTTAATCAGCTTTATTAAACTAATACTTGTCCTTTAGGCAGCTCACACATTCAAACATACATTCATCTATTGTTGTATATTTAAAAGATTTATAATAAACGCAAACACTAACACATTTTTCCCGGCTCTTTGCCACAATTATACTAATACTGCAGTAGAAATAATGTTTTGAATCCACACATAACCTCACACTACAACCGTTAATTGGCTACCACGAGTAAGAAAATGAACTGTCTTAAATTAGAACTTCCCGCTTGTCTGACGGGATGTAGCGAACAACTTAGTGTAGGAACGTTTTTTCTAAGATACACGAAAAGATACTAGATAAAAAAGAAGCACGGTTGGCGAACGTTAAATGAACTGCGAGGGTCCTAGATGAAGGAGATTCCACCACGAGTTACGTTCGAGCATTTTCGCGTTGGAGGCAGTTAGAGTCGTCGGCTGCGGGCAGTAAAACTACTGATATTGCTATGACTTCTTGCGATGTTATCTGAATACCTACAACCCACAATGAGCGCGATGATAAATAATTACTGGGTCTTCCCGTAGATGAGGAGGTTTCCTACATTTCGTCGGATATTCTCACTAACAGGATACAGCCGATTATATGTTGCAGTTAAAATTAACGTATTGTTGCCCTGCTTGTAATTTGTTTCTCTAAGGAGTGACATCGATATACAGGCTTTTTATTTCAATTGCATATTATGATATTCTGCACTAATTGCACTTGCAGTTAAATAGGTAATATGCTTGATCAAATATTACGAGTAGGGGCAGATTTTTATGAAATGTCATTTTTTTCCTTTTCACTTTAGAACAATCCCGTTTGGTATAGAAATTCATTTTATGTTATTACAAATGGAAATGACCTATTTTTATAGCCACTTTTTTGCATTTTTCGTCGATTTCGACTAATAAATATTTTTTTACTTTTTTCGGTTATTTTTAAGCATTTTTTGCTCATTTAATAGATTTTACCGTAATTTTAATGGTACTTGCTTCAAATAATATTTACGAGATGCAACAAATGTTCTTAACATAATTATTCAGCAGCCTATTCGATTTGTTAGCTCAGAAATTGTTTTGACAGTCGTTTTATGTAATTCGTGTGACGTATACCAGCGCCATTGCCCGTTCGGCCGATTTCGGGATAACTAAAGACACAGATTTCCTGGTAAAAAACAGTCCAAACCAAAAGTTTGCAAATTGCATTCACTCAAACGAATGGGAGAAGCCTCGATTACATCGATAACGTATTCCAACAGCTTAAGTTTTTCATACGAACTGATTTTGGTGAGATTTTTTTCATCATTTTTGTTTCGTTTTAGGGCATTTTTAAAACATTCAAGAGCATTTTATTGATAATTTTTTGGCTATGTTTTATGTAATAAAAATCCGCCCCCTAATTATGAGTAGGTACGATTTGGATTTAGACCGCTTATACTACCAAATAAGATCTATTGCTCCTATTAGTAGAAGCTAAAGATAAGTAACTGATACGTTTACATCCATTAAATTGTATTATTATAAATGATCCCACGAGCATTTTGTAAATTTGAGACAAATTAGCGATTCATATAGCTGGTGAACTCAATAATTATTATTGATAGCTATAGAAAAGCATGACCGTTTACCCGTTTACGTTCATCACCAGGTATTTTACCTTAGGAACTTCTACATACGTGCACTATTTATGATGCAATAACGTTCTTTCCTTACATGTACGGTATGACGACGTTAGATACAACGTCTTTCTTTCTTTTGCTTAGCATTAGTCCCAAGTAATATTAGGTTAAAGTGTATTACGCTCGTGAATGCCGGTTATGACGGATTAGTTATGGCTGAGTGAATTTATCAGAAATTTTCAAAAGCTGGATTGGGATATACACGATTTTACGAATGAAATCAAATATTTAATTAAAACTAATAACTTTTATTTTATTTATCATAACATTTTAATAAATTTTGCATATGAACTACAATACTCACATAGTGAAAGTGGCTTTGAAACAACAACAGCAAATCATAATATACCTAATGAACTACTTTAAAAAACAGCTTTTATGCGCCAAGTGTGATATAAAGATTCTAATGATCGAGCAGCGACAAAAAGAATTCGATCCTCGAGTTTTTCGCCACCACTCGATGTTTAGTACCAGTTAACGCCCAGTAATTAAACACGTAATTTCGAAAACTATCTCGTCGGAACTCGATTAAATTCATTACTTGTAACTCTTGAGGTTGAATAACAATGTCTACGTCTATTTATTATTAACGAATTTGGTAATAATTACGCAGTTCCTTGTAAATATGGCTTCTAAAGCACTGACAAACTCAGGAAAGTTTATTACTTCTTGATGTGGTAACTTTCATTGAATCTTTCGCGGCACTGTACACGTATTTACAGAGTAGAGTAGGTCCATGTTAAATGCCCTTTGACAATGTGTTAGTCAGCAACTCTAGCGATCCGTGCGGTGACAAAAAAACATTACGTCGCCTCATCATTTATAATACAGCAATGATCTTCTAAAGATGATCAAAAAGTTAATTTTTTAATGTATTTTAATTTCCTTATGCATACAACTAAAACAAGTGAAGTAGAAGTTTTGAACAATTTTTAAGGAAATAATATATTTAAATCTACTGCATATTGTCTATTGAAGGTGAATAATGGAATAACAAGGGAAAACAAAAATATCTTTACTTTTCAAGAAAATGTCTAGATAAGTAAGTGTATCTAGCAAACTGTCACTCATCACCTGGGGGCTATGGACCTCACATTTAGCTGTCATCACAGCTGCATACGGCGTCAACCGAGGTAGTTCTTGCGGCCACCGCTAGATTGCAGGGATTAGAAAAAGAAAACCACGCGTTTTTTGGAGAATATTTTCAGAATCTTTCGGATGATTTCGTAAACAAACCATCAGTTCCCCAGCAGGAGACCGAGACGTGTTGCAATGACATCGCGTTTGTTTCGATTGGTGGAGGGGGATGGAGATCAACCGTGAGTGACAGATGGACGCATGGACCTATACACGAACTCACGAATGCGCAGACACAGAGACGGACCCGGGTTACTCGATTATTTTACAAGGATTCACTACCAACGTCGAATTCATTATATGAAACAACAACCATATTTGCATTGAGATAAGAAGGAAGATATTGTAATATGTCGGTATGGTTCTATATTAATATTTAATTACGCTTCCCACTTGAATGAATGAATGAATGAATGAATGCATGCCTTATTTTACGTGGCGAGACTTTCACCTACCTTTCACCTACTAGGGGAGAAAAAAGGTATGACTTGGGCGACGACAAAGGCAATTTGAATTTGGCTCAGAGGCTTCATTGAGGCTTGAGAATCTTTTACATGCAGTAAATCTACTAACATGGGACAGCCGGATTTACTCCCCCTCCGAAGGAAGGCGTAAGAAGGAGTTTTTCGCTCTTAAAAATCCACGGTTTCGATCGGGTTTGAACCCGCAAACTGGGGTACTTGGGACGCCATTGATACTAACTCGATAACTATCTATAAATATTTACTCTGTCCTGAACTACTTTCTATAAATATTTACGTAATTAATGTGGTCTGCCCTGCTCGTAGATTTCCTTTGTACTGAAATATTCATTAGGTTGATTTTATTACCATCTTGTTTGTGGGTAACGACTTACAACATGCCAGACCTTACCTTGCGGTATGAGGACGTGTTGTCTGTACAGATCCGCAATTTCGGGAAGTTCTGTTAATTAAGTAATTTTTTTTAATTGTTGGCAACTGACTACAAATTATCAGCCATGATACAAGAAAATAAATCAAACATTTACTCAACAATTAATTTATTTACAACATTTAGTATTGTATTGTTAAATAATTCAAACAAACAATACAATACTAAATGAGCTCATCTTATTCATCTTTCTATTTTTCTTCGGTAAAGAAGTATCTTTCTTGTACAGGTCAAATTAAAGTTCATGCCTTACTTACACCTACGCGCGCATTGAAGACTTCTCGTTTGAATTCCGGTTGCAATGTCCACCGAGCATTTTCTTTGTTTGATGTCACCTGGATGATGCGAATTCTATGGTCCCGCCCCCCGTGATCTTTTCCAATGTCAAATTTTAATAAAAACGTCACCAATGATTCTACTAGTTCATTCCCTGTTCTCCAAATAATTATTCTAATTCAATACGTGTTCGCGAAACTACCCTATACTACACGAAATGTGGGTATCTACTTGCGACTTCGTAACGTTAAAAAATAATTGTTCACTGAAAAAAACATCAACGATTCTTCTCTATGAAAGAGAGATGGCTCAGGACATAAACTGATGTTGATTAATTGATTGATTTTTTCGTGTTCCCGGGCGCGTCAACTACTTCGGTCATTAGTCCCGTTAGTGTAGTGCATGTTTTTTTCTCGGGCGATGGCGGTGATCTTCCCCCGCTGGATGGCGAGATCCGGCGCCGACCTACCGTCGGCTAGTGGGGCTTCCCCCTAACCAGGACTCTCCCACCAGCGGGGCACCACCCCAGCCGGGACAAGCTCTAAGCTCCCGACCGGTCTCCCGGGATACGTGGTAGTGTAGTGCATGTTAGTGTAAGTGTGTATGAAAGGAGAGAGGATAGGACCAGGAATGGGAAGGACAGATCGCGCGCCGTCCGTTTGATAGGGTACTGCTGCGGCATTCGCCTGATGTTGATCGGAGAAGCCACGGAAAACTACCGGTCTGAGCAGCCGGCCGCTAGAATTCTCCTCCAGACAGCGACTGAATTCGACCTAGCTGAAAAGATAATGTCGAAAATCCTGCCGCTGTCAGGACTCGAACCTAGGACCTCCCGGATAGAGGCGCTGCAGTGACATCAGTTGATGCACTGAGCTACCGCTACCGGTTAAACCGATGTTACTGCAGTCCCTCTGATCGAGAAGTTCTGGGTTTCAGTTCCGACGGTGGCAGGATTTTCGACACTAGCTTGTCAGCTAAGTCGAATTCAATCGCTGACTGGAGGAGAATTCTAGAAGGCGGTTGCTCTAATCAGTAGTTTTACGTGTTTTCTCGACCACCAAAAGACGATTACCGGAGCTGTACCGTAAGAAACGGGTCACGGACCGTGCGCCTTCCCATTCCATGCCCCATCTTCTTCCCTTACACACACACTTACACTACACTACCACACATGTCGGGAGCTTAGAGCTTGTCCCGGCTGGGCCGGTGCCCTGTCTGTGGGAGGTATGTGGTTGGGGAACCCCCGCTAGCTGATGGTAGGTCGGCGTCGAATATCACCATCCAGTGCGGGAAAGATCACCGCCACCTGTCGTGGGAAAAAACATGCACTTCACTTTCGGGACTAATGACCTAAGCTGTTGACGCACCCGGAATCACTTACAACCAAACAACTGAAAATTTTGGAACAGAATTCCGTACGAGCACACTCTCCTCCTATATCCGCCGCTATCTCTGAAATGATAATACAATCCCAATACCACGCGTGCCAGGTTATGGCGGTCGCAATGGATGAAGCTGATGTGTCGCAGTTGGTGGCTAGCGTCAGAAGAGACCGAAGTTGAATGCTTTTACCCGATTACACTTCGCCCTCTATATATAGTTTTTTTTTAATTTCATGGGGCTTTTCTTCTTCCTTTTTCGACATGTCACCGTAGTTGTTCGTAATCTTGAGGCTTGTTTCTTTACCTGAAAACCTGTATTCCTTGACTTAGTTTCATTCTGTGTGCGAAATATTACATGTATTGACATTGTATTTATTGTAATATCCCGATTCCGTTCATGTTAATGAAAGTGGGGTCGCACTGGCTCATAACAATATAATTGCTACAAAGCGGAAACAAATTTTCGTTTGTATCAATATGAAATATAGAGTATTGAGTAATAATAATGTGTAAACCGATAATACATTCAGAAACGAGAGACACGTACTGTCCCGAATATTTTTTTTTTCGCATTGCTCAAAATCAAGTAGATCTGGACCATCATTAAGGGAAAATACAAGAAGAAAGCATTTTTGTCTTCTAAGGGAAAGGTCATATTTTATCTCTTCTTTTTTCTCTAATTAAAAATAAAATAAAAACTACAATACAGTTTATTCAGCTTCGGAGGTAGAGCACTTCAAAAAATCCTGATGTCTTCGAAAATCGTTCTACTTTAAGACATTTCAAAATTCAAACGGGCAGAATTTCATCGTTATATATGTACTTATCGATTGAGCCTTCATAAATGACGTCTTTCTATTCTCTACAATGCAATTCGAAGTTGATGTCAGTTTCAAAACACACATTATTTATTGTGAAATATTAAGTTTAACACAAAATATAAAGCTATAAAATGAGTCAATTTCCAAAAGCTGAATGTCTTATGAACCTTTTTCTGATGAGATCAAAATATATTTTGTGTGGTATACTTTAACCTTAAATTTATAGGATAGCATTTTAGATTTTGAAATAATAAAATTAATTTAATCAGAAAAGAAACACAAGGCAAGTTAATGGTGAGAACTTGGAACGCTGTCGAGCAGATTCGGTTGATAAAAAGAAGAGAAAAGTTCGTCGTTTGACCTATCATTGGAATCTCTATAAAAACTGATACAAACTCTCTAATTTCACTTGGAGCTGAGATACGAATTGTAAGCCAGTGATTCATAAAAATTATCTTTTGAAAATCTATCTTGGATTCACTTTCGTGCAATTTTTTTAAAATAATGACTAATAAGGACATAACGTATAAACTCTCGGAATAAAAAAATAAGTACATTCTACAGTGGATGAAGAGAAAGTTCATCTCAAGGTTTAAAAACTGATTTGGTAAACTAACAAGGGATCTTATCAAGTATCTGGTGAATTTGTATCTTAAAGAAAAGTGGATAAACTAGCTGAATGGCTGTAACCTTTTCTTAATTGTTTACTTGTAAATGCTTCAAAACCGAAAATAATACGCGACACATAACTTGTCGTTTTTGTAGGAACAGGAAGTGATTTGAGGAAGTAAGTATGCCACATATATTAATGTTTAGTTGCCATTGTAACTATATTTATGAAGAAACTAACCCGTAGATTATTTATTAATTCCATTAGCTCGTATCGAAGTACCAAATCACCATGATAGGTAGCCTACTGTGACTACCTTCTCTTACCATGAAACAATCAACACTTTGTGAAGGAACAGTCTATTATATTTTAGGTTGATATTCTTTTATGCCACAAACGTACGGTTGAGAATAGTCTGGCTTACTTCTCTTCCGAAGACTGAGGATTCGGCCGTAAAATCATTGCCAAATCAGGATAAAAATGGAGTGTGCAGTAAATCAATAAAAACTGTTCCCACCCTCGTTAGTGCTGACCCCTTAGAAACGGGAAAACAGGCAAGGATGAAAGAAATCCATTCCGAAGACGTGATAGTTAAGTATTTTCAGTTCTCCAATATTCTATGAGTTTGCCCCTGTTGAAACGGATTGTGCCAGTTAACATTCCGTCACTCGCGCGGCCATTTCTAACACGAGTACTCGCGCATTGCACTACGCCCAACGCACCGAATATGAAGTTTTCGTTTTTTATTAAAATAATTAATACACTTTTATAATATATCTGTGCTTAAATTATAATTGAATACGCTATGGAAAGAAACAATAAACAATTACAGACCATATTTGAAGCTTCTATTATATTTCCGTCACTCATTCGTAGAACGAGTACTCGCCAGTAAGACTACGTCCCACCCCTGCATTAATTACTTTTATACTCCTTCTAGTATTTACGTTTTTGCACAGAAACGAGGAAAACGCATGAACACATTTGAAATATTAAGCTCCCTCATATTCAAGAAAATAAATAATTTTGATCAAGGATTCAAGAACTCCGTTTCATACGCCAGTACTCGCATGTTGGATTCAATCAAACAGGCACAACGATTTTACTTCAGGTTATCGCGACACAGTGCATAACAGAGATAAAAAATTATTGATATCCTCAGACACCGTTTGAGGAACAGAAGCATTTTTTTTATTCGCGGAAGGATAAAATTCCTTTTTTAATCAGCAAATAAACTTCGGTTTGACTGTATCCAACGGTGCGAATGACGGAGTGTTAAACACAGTAACCATTTTCCCTACCAAAGCCGTTGAACATTGATTTTGTAATAAATATATCTGTTCCATCTTTATTTTCAGTTACATATTAAGGTAGTATATCTTTCAATTATGTACTCTTGTTAGTGACAGTTTATGAACATGAAAGCAAACATTTTTTAAAGGTGATACTTGTTTGCGAAATATAGGTAATCATTTTTAGGACATTTCAAAGTTCAAGTGTCTAAATATGAAATTGTGTTTTTATTCACAAATCGAAAACTTTCATTAAGGAAATTAAAGATTTTAATGAATAAAAAGAAACATACTTCATAACTAACTACTAAAGTTAATGTAGAGAATTAATGAAAAATTAAAGGTTCACTCGCGTTTGGTACTTGGTAGCGCTGAGTTTACACGCATTCAAAACTGTCAATGAGTGGCAATAGAATCTAAAATGGCGTGGAAATCTCGAAATTTAAATTCATATTTCTTATTGTTTGAAAACATGCAGTTCTGTTTAACAATAGAAAGAATCACTTTGTTATCAGATGACATTATTTTCGCGTACACTAAACTTGAAAATTCACTTATTTTCTTTATTGACAAAATAATATCGAAGAGTGAGTTTAATAATTCTTCGCCGTATTAACAATTAACGAACTATATACCTCATCCACAGCAAAATGAATAGTTGATGATGAAAACCAAGGTAGGATCTCGAAATATAGTATAAAATTATTTACAAATATGTGTATGTTTTTTGTAATTTCAAAAACGCAAATACATTCTTGATTGTCTGAAATAAAAGGGACCTAGCACTATACATTCAAGTTCCATTACTAGTCCTGAAGAACAATTGTAAATCTGATGAAACTAACTCCCGAGTCGCAAGGCATCCCATAGACTAACGGTGTGAGGCGGGCGTTCACATCCGAGAGATCATAACCTTCTGATCTTCTGCATCCGCTTTCCAAACACGATGCCCGACGCTGGTGTTCACGTCCTCCCGCATAATGTCCTCGAAGCTCTAATGTGGTGCATGTGGATAGATGTGTTGCCGGACGGCCGTCGTACGGATAGGCGGGGCCATGCCCTTTTGAGCAGAACCAGCACGGGGCTTATTTGAAGCGCAGAAGTCAAGGACCGTGCACGTAGGGGTACTTGAGAGTATCAGACGACGGAAAGAAGGAAAGACAAATCTTCTTGTAGACTGAAAATGTGCAAGTCGTTCAAGAAGCAATGTTAGATACAATAATTTTTAATCGATATCACTAACGCGCTTAGTAATAATTGAGGTTTATAATGGTATTCAAGAAAAATTCAATTAATAAAGAAGTTTTTAAAAGAGTGTGCTTAAATAGTATGAAACGCAGATTTTACACTCATCATTCTACGCATAATTTTGTTTCAGTGAATGCTTCGATATACCAAACAATTTGAAAGATTAACTCTGAATACTTTCTATCAGATGTATCAAGAGAAGTCGTCAAATATGCGTTCGTAAAATGAAAATAAAATATTCAAAAACTATAAAAAAATGTTAAAATTTAAGTTAACAACTAAAAGATCATTTACAAAATCCCAATGCTTGTGCGGAACTACTTGAGTTTGGTCTGCATCCTTGTCATTTCTGCAACATGTATCTTCAATTTGTCATTTCGACCCTTTTGAGTGCGAGGGTTTTAGCCACTCTTTACAGTGCACACTGACAAAATTGAGAAAATGAGTAGTTAGTGTGACAAGGTTATACTAACTTCTGCTTCAAGGACATACTTGAGTTGCAATCTGCGGACAAATAACAACCGTATAAATCAGTTGTGTAGGAAAAGAGAAGTCTTAATAGATGTAAAATGGATATTTGATATCAGTTTATTCGAAACAACTGAAATGTTTATCGGAAATTCTTCATTCCAAACGGCGAATAAGTTGTATTTTTCGATTGAATGTATATTGTTTTCGGGGGAGCGTCAACTGCTAAAGACCTAACTCCCGTAAGCACAGCTCATGTTTATATCGCCGTAGATAGTGATGACCTTCCCTGGATGTCGAGATCTATCGCCGACCTACACGTTGGATTGAGGAACTTTCCCCACAAAGATATCTCCCTCCAGCAGGGCACCGTCCCAGCCGGGACAAACTCTAAGCTCCCGACTAGTGTCCCAACATATGTAGTAGTGCAGTGCATGCAAGTGTATGTAAGTAAGGGAAGAGGATAGGGGAAGGGAGAGGAAGGAATTATCGTGCTTGATCAATGGCGCGTTCGTTAGTATACTGCTCTGGCATATTCACCTGGAAAATTATCGTTCAGAGCAGCTGACCGTTAGAATTATCCACCAGACAGCGGCTGAATTCGACCTAGCCATCTAGCTAGTGTCCAAAATCCTGCCAACGTCGGAACTCGAACCCTAGGACCTCGAGGACAGATACACTGCAAAGACATCAATTGAGACCCTGACACTTATGCCAGTTCATTTTCCGAACACGTACAATTTTATAAAGAATAGTGTTGCTATTTAAAGGTCAGCCGAAATTTGCGCAATTTCTTTCCCTCCCCGATCAGGTAACAGCGTATAGAACGCACTGGATGTGATACTCCTCTGGGCGGAAAACAAACGTGCCCCGGGCTCGTTGTATATGGAAGTTGCTAATCGCGCCACCTACGATCTGCGCGATCGGTCGCGACCGCCGTTGCGTCTCAGCATAACAAAAGCGGCGCAACCGGCGTCACGTTGCCACGACGCAGGTGGGGGCGTCAACCTCCTCGCCTCCACCTCCGCCCCCGCGCCGCCGCCTTCACTCCGAACCACGCCGCCCCCGCGCCACCAGTCCGCCGACATCGGTCCCCACTCTCCGGCATCACAGATGCGAGACCCCTACCATCCCACCGCGCACCTTTCTGGATACACGTATGGGGCTAATGTCTTTAGCAGTTGTGATACACGTATGGGGCTAATGTCTTTACAATACTAAATGAGCTCATTTTATTGATCTTTCTATTTTTGTTTTGTAAAAAATTGGACTTCATTAGAAACATACACTTCACTTACGGGACTAATGATCTAAGATGTGGACGCACCCGGAATCACTAACAACCAAACCGGGAGCGGTAGCTCAGTGCATCAACTGATGTCAGTGCACCCCCTCTGACCGGAAGGTCCTAGGTTCCCACTCCCCACGGCGGCAGGATTTTCGACACTAGCTTCTCAGCTAGGTCCAATTCAGTCGCTGTCTGGAGTAGAATTCTAGCGGCCGGCTGCTGTGATCGGTAGTTTTCTGTGGTTTCTCCGATAAACACCCTGAGAAATGCCGGGGCAGTACCCTATGAAACGGGCCACGGACTGCACGCAATATTTCCTTCCTCTTCCTTGTCCTATTCTCACCCCTTATACACTAACATACACTACACTATCACACATGCCGGGAGACCGGTCGGGGACGTAGTACTTGTCCCGACTGGGGTGGTGCCCCGCTGGTGGGAGATACCTGATTGGGGAAAACTCTGTTAGCCGGCGGTAGGTTGGTGCCGTATTTGGTCATCCAGCGAGGGAAGACCACTGCAACATCCCGAGCAAAAATACGCACTACACTTATGGAAATAATGACCATAGCAGTTGACGCGCCGGGAATCACAATCAATCAATTGACGCGCTCAGAAACATCAATCAATTCATCGAAAAATACAATTAATCCACCCTTGGAAAGACAACATTTTACAATCAGCACCCCGCGCTTCAGTCTTCATTCTGATCCGCGCCGCCTCTACATCGCCCCCACGTTGCCGCCGCGACATCTTACTCGTCGGTTTATTTGACTGTTTGGTTAGTGATCCCGGGCACGCCAACTGAAGTCATTATTCCCGGAAACAATATCATCACTATCACACATATCCCTGAATTGGAGGCAATGGGAAGAAAAAGTCGCTAGCGATAGGTAGCTGATTGTGAAGTGTGCTGCTCCGGAGTTCGCCTCAGTTGTCGACGAATTCGATTTCCAATCGCTACGCTGACATCCCAACTGTAACGTGCTCCTTTTTTCCTCGCCTCTGTGGATGTGCTGTAAAATATGTACATTCGATTCTGGTTATAGTGAACTTCTGGGGACTAACATTTTTGGTTCACTATATTCAATGATGTCCAAATTAAATAGAATTTCTCCATAACGATTGATTTTATTAATATAGGATTACAGCAAAATACATTAACAGCACAAATTGTATATTTCAATAAAAATCAATTGTTTTCCAGTGTTTGCTTTGTACTTTTCATCATCAATTCCTCTATATCTTTCTCTAGATCCAGTGTGTGTTCTATCTCCGAACTTCAATTTACACTTTCCTCTGTGTGTAACTACCGTAGTGCAATCTTAACACACCCTTCAATGCCTCTTGCACTGTTGGAATGTACCACTCTCTGAAGGCCCTTTTACTCGCCTAATAACAAACGAGATGCTTTCGGTGGTGGAATGGTGCAAGCAACTATGAAACCAATAGCTTTTCCACTCGGCTTGGCGGATATCGCCAGGCTGTGAGACTAGCTGCTTCCTGTCGCCTACATAGAACTCAGCGCGCTTTATTCCGCGGAATATCAAATGACACCAAGATTGAAATTGAATCAAGCAATCACGCGTCGTCGCCGCCAGTTGTAGCCCACGCAGAACACTACCTTTCTTTCCACAGTGAAACTGAGTGGGATAAAGTCATCAGTAGACATCGGATGTTTAGGCACTAAAAAATCGTCTTTAGGCGCCTAAAAAGGCACTGAAAAAGTCAAGAATAAGGAGAAAAAAGGCACTGTCATAAGTCATACACAATGAAATGGAAAAATTGTATTTTTTTGTCTATATTATTTTGTAAACTTAAATGCACAAAACCAGTTCGTATATTTTAATGTAAAACTAGATTTACACATTAACAACTCTTCTACATTTTATTCTTAATAGTTTCCATTAACCAGTAATATTTACATATTACCAGTAACTTTTCAAGGATCACAATTTCAAATTTTTGACGACTGGGAAACGAAATCAGTTTGAATGCGGAGAAGGATATCTGAACGATGTGACTGGTATATATTTTAGCAATCCAACACTAGCACCACTGAAACCTTCTGGGAATTTATATTTACTTCCACTTAAAATTTCGGTTCCCTCGGTGTATCGTCCATGTTCTCAGATCATGGCTGGTATTTATGAAATAGGGAAATGGAGAAAAATCAGTTGGTATACTTTCAGGAATTCTCTCGTAATTTTAAATTTCAAGACGTGAATTGAAGACTTCGTAATGAATGGTCACGTTGAACCATCGCCGATTTTCCGATATCTTAGCATTGTATATAAATATAAGAAATAAAAGGCAAAAAAGTCCTAAAAAGGTATATATGCAAAAAAATAGGCATTTATGCTAAAATAAGCAAAAATAAGCATTATAAAATTTCGTCAGATGTCATCATTTGTCATGATTCGTGGACGTATATTATCAGCCATTGAATAAGTTCTCTAGAAAAAAATAGGCATTTCCCTAAACATCCGATGTTTATTCATCAGTAAGGGGCCCATTCCGTATTCGCTACCTTCACCTCAGGAAAGACTTCAATTCTGACCTTCCGCCGACGATATTCTTTTCAAGCTGCCTACTGTTAGAATTTGTGGCACTGGACCGACAAATTCTTTTGCAAGAGGGAATTAATTTCCAGGATGTTGTATTTCCTACGTTCACTATAACCGAATTTTCATGTTTATTTGTAATGTAAGTGAAACGGGACCTGTGACTTAAGTTCACTACAGCCGAGAGTTCATTATATCCGAGTCCACTATAACCGGAGTCGACTGTATGTGGTTATTCATTTGATCCACGCTGTCTACTTTGAGGTAGATATCTGGTGTTTATTTCATTTCCAAGCACGTCAATTACTATGGTCATTGTTCCCGTTGTAGTGAATGTTTTATTTCCGGAGGTAGCGCTGTTCCCCTCCTCCTTGTACGTGAGATCCAGCGCCGACCTATATTTAGGCTTGCGAGGGATGAGGTGTCTCCCTAGCAAAGCCACGCCCCATTTGGCACAAGCCATAGGCTCCCGACTGCTCTGTGGACATGTGAGGTAGAGTAGTGCATGGAAACGTGAATGATTGATTGATTGATTGATTGATTGATTGATTGATTGAATGATTGATTGTTTTCGTGTTTCCAGGTGCGTCAACTGCCTCGGTCATTAGTCCCGTTACTGTAGTGCATGTTCTTTTTTTCTCGGGAGATGGCAGTGATCTTCCCCGCTGGATGGCGAGATCCGGCACCAACCTACCGTTGGCTTGTGGGATTTCCCCCTAACCTGGACTCTCCCACCAGCGGGGCACCGCCCCAGTCGGGACAAGCTCTATGCTCCCGACCGGTCTCCCGGAGGAAAGTTTGTTAGGAAACTGCTCCAGCATTCGCCTGGCATTGGTCATAAAACTAATGATCAGACCAAGCGTCCGCTAGAATTTTCCTCCAGACAGCGACTGTCACTTCCTATTTTTGAGACGATTGATGAGAAAGTTTCACCACTGTATGCACTGTTTTAAATTATTGTTATATTGCCATCTTCGATGTTCTTTTTATATTCAAACCATATTCCATCAACTCGTCTTTTAAAAAACCTATTTTTTTCTCTTCCTCCAGTACTTGTCGGCAATTTGTGATACTATCGCTGCAATTATTGACTCTCGCAATTTTTTTCCCTACATCGTAGAGTTTTCTTACCTATCAAAATTCCACCGTTTCTTCTACCATCACTGCAGCGCCTCTGACCGGGAGGTCAGGTCTAGGTTCGAGTCCTGATGGCAGCAGGATTTTCGACACTAGCTTTTCAGCTAGGTCGAATTCAGTCGCTGTCTGGAGGAGAATTCTAGTAGCCGGCTGCTCTGATCGGTAGTTTTCCGTGGTTTCTCCGATCAACACCAGGCGAATGCCGGAGTAGTACCCTACCAAACGGGCCACGGACCGCACGCGATCTGTCCTTCCCCTTCCTTGTCCTATCCTCTCCCCTTACACACACACTTACACCAACATGCAGTACACTACCACATATTCCGGGAGACCGGTCGGGAGCTTAGTGCTTGTCCCAGCTGGGGCGGTGTCCCGCTGGTGGGAGAGTCCTGGTTAGGGGGAAACCCCACTAGCCGACGGTAGGTCGGCGCCGGATCTCGCCATCCAGCGGAGGAAGATCACCGCCATCTCCCGAAAAAAACATGCACTACACTAACGGAACTAATGACCACAGTAGTTGACGCGCCCGGAAACACGAAAAAAAGCAATCAATCAATCAATCTTCTACCATGGATTTTGTCTCTACCTCAGTCGCTTCCATCCGTTTCCGCTTCCATCATGCAAACTCACTGCCTGCGTCGTGTGTGCGCCTTCGACGGCGTTTCCTCCGTGTCTGGCGGGTGCCGCCGCTCGCAGATGAGCCGCCCGCCGTGAATTATGGATGATTCAAATGCCCCTACGATTATACAGCGAGCGCGCTCGCCCGTTGCGGGCCCACGCGGGTTGGGGCGACAAGCGCAAATAAGGAGGGAGCTAGTGGGAGATCTTTTACCATCTCGTATACGTTCGTATTGTACGGAGTAATGTACCCAGTGTAGAGAAAGTTGTGTAAAGCTGCCGAGAATCGATTTCGAAATTTCAACGGAAATACACGTTTTGGGGTCCCCTGATACCGAAAAAAGTGTTCTTTTGCAAAACGTTCTTTCGTGCGTCCTCCGTCCGTCCGTCATCCGTCCGTCTGCGTGACCATCTGACCGTCCATCCGTTCGTTCGTCCGTCCGTCTATCCGTCCTTCTGTCCAACCGTCCGTCTGTCCAACCGTCCGTCTGTCCAACCGTCCGTCTGTCCAACCGTCCGTCTGTCCAACCGTCCGTCTGTCCATCAGCGGGACATTGGGACACAAAAAAAGCTTGAGTGTAAAGGCCCTATATGCCTACAGTTTCATCACAAAAGCCACATACCTTATCATCATGATTATCAATCATCATCATTACCTCCGCCAATACGTCTGACGCGCCGTGGAATTCGTTCTGCATTAATCCATCCAATCATAATGGAGAAAGACTGGTGAAGAGACCTTGATGACCCTGCTATCGAACGGGACAAATACAAGTACATAAATAGATGTACGCTACAAATAATCTGTCAAGTTTAAAGAATACTTCTTGTGAATCTACAGCCCAATTTGATGGTTAGGCAGCCTATTTACAGGTAGACCTGTCAAAGGAGTGGGTTATAAGGAGAAGATTATCAAGAAAGCGGGGAGGGGAGAAACCGGGAGAGGTGATCTCGGGGCATCAATTGATGTCTCCGCAGTCCCTCTGACCGGGAGCCCCCAGCTCGAGTTCCGATGGTGGTAGGATTTTCGACACTTGCTACAATTTGTTTTTATATTATTAATATCAATTAATATTTTCGTGAGCCAATTGTTAATTTACTGTTCTGACACTCACAAGATACTACTGAGAGATGAAACAACAGAAAAATATCCCTCTGACCGGGAGCCCCCTGCTCGAGTTCCGATGGTGGCAGGATTTTCGACACTTGCTACAATTTGTTTTTATATTATTAATATCAATTAATATTTTCGTGAGCCAATTGTTAATTTACTGTTCTGACACTCACAAGATACTACTGAGAGATGAAACAACAGAAAAATATCGATCAGAGCAGACGTCTACTAAAATAATCTTCCTCCAAAAAGGAATTTTATCTAGATGTGTAACTAATGTAAAAAATTTGCTGCCATCAGGACTCAAACCTCAAGGACAGTGACGCAGCAGTCGGTGCCATCGACTATGTGAAATTCACTACGTGAAATCTAGGATTTCCAGCCTTCCAAATTGAACGTCCAGAAGGCCAACTGCATACGCTAACGTAAACAATACAGAACACATTAATGTACGCAAACTATCAGTATCATGTCATTCTTAAAGGCTTCTGTCATACAGCTGATTTTTAAGAAGACTGCATGAATTCAGTGGTTCATCATTCATAATCAATTTGTCCCCGGCGGAAAGTGGAGACGGGCGCTTGTTGTTGCTGGGTTGGTGCTCCTGAGGCGAAAGAGGAATGTGCGGTTTTAGATATAGATTCGAACAGATGCAAGGCATGAACACACCCTGATCAAGAGTGTTTACGACTACGTTTAAATCGACATCTGGCAATCAGAAATGAAAATAACTTGCTTACGTATTTCATTTAGAATGCCTCCGTCTATTGAAGACTGGAAATTCACCAAAGAATTTTTGAGATTAGAAAAACAAAGTTTAATTCCACTGTTCCTTATTTGGAACAGTGTGTCAAATTGGTTAAAGCCTTCATTCAGGCAACTGATTCTTCTTAAGAAGACTGCATGATTTCAGTAGTTCATCATTCACAATCAATTTGTTCCCGGCCGAAAGTGGAGATAGACGCCTGTTGTGTCTCGGCGGGCGATCCGGAGGTGAACGGTGAAAGCATGGATTTAGATACAGATTCGAACAGATGCACGTCATGAATATACGCTGGCCGGGAGTGTAGAACGCTTTTGCGTTCAAGGCTACATCGAAATCAGAAATTGAAAAAAAAACATCATTATATGTTTCATTTAGGATGTCTCCGTCTATTGAAGACACGTTATCCGCCAAAGAATTTTGGAGTCTAGAAAAAAACTCTTTCTATCGACTGTTCCATTTTTAGAACAATGGGTTCAAATTGGTTAAAGACTTCTTAAATGCAGCTGATTCTTCTTGAGAAGACTGCATGGTTTCAGTGGCTCATCATCCATAATCAATTTGTCCGCGCCTAAAGTGTAGATGGACGCTTGTTTCTCGGTTGGGACTCCGGAGGCGAACGAGGAAAGTGCGGTTGGAGATAAAGTTTTGAACAGATCACAGTTCACTCATACAAGTCATAAATACAACCTGAGCAAAATTCTTTTGCGATCACGGCTAAATCGACATCTGAAAATCAAGAATTAAAAAAATTGCTTATATATTTTATACAGGATATCTTCATGTATTGAAGACACAAGATACTCCAAAACTTTTTGGGATTAGAAAAATATACTTTGAATTCGACAGTTGCATTTCTGCAACAGTGTGCTCAAATGGGTTAAAGGCTTTTTTTCATACGGCAGATTCTTTTTAAAATGACTGCATGCTTTCAGTGGCTCATCATTCATAATCAATTTGTCCGCGACGTGAAGTGGAGATGGACGCTTGTTCTTTCTCGGCTAGCGCTCCGCAGAGCCGCAGGAAAGCATGGTTTGAGATGAAGATCCGAACAGACACAAGTCATGAATACACTCTGGCCAGTAGTGTACAATACTTTTGACGGCTACATCAACATCTGGCATTCAGGAATGAAAAAGTCTTGCTAATATGTTTCATTTAGAATGTCTGCGTCTATTGACACGGAATTTGCCAAGAAATTTTTGAGATTAGAAAAAAAAACAACTTTAAATCGAATTAAGATTCCATTTTGAATCAGTGAGTTCAAATCGGTCCAAAAGCTTGTTTCATCCAGCTGATTCTTCTTAACACGTTCACTGCCAAGCTCATTCTCGCTATACCACTTCTCGGATGCCTACAGATTTTTCGCGCACAATGTCTCCGTACCAATGGTAATTGACGCACATCTATACATGCAAGAACATTGAAAATTGTACAAATATTTATATAATATTATATAGAATTAAATTTATTTACAAAAATGAATAAGTCTATATGGACTCAAGGGGACATTTTGCAGCTGCTAACACTATAATGAGACCAATCTCCCCACGAGAAAATATGGTCTCGTGCTAAAAATATTGCATGTCGCACCGGGAGCGGTAGCTCAGTGCATCAACAGATGTCACTGCAGCGCCTCTGACTGGGAGGTCCTAGGTTCGAGTCCTGACGGCGGCAGAATTTTCAACACTAGCTTATTATCTAGGTCGAATTCAGTCGCTGTAGAGCTAGACCCGGCTGGGGCGGTGTTTCGATGGTGGGAGAGTTCTGGTTAGGGGGTCTCGCCATCCAGCGGGGGAAGATCACCGCCATCTTCCGAGAAAAAACAAACATGCATTACACTAACGGGACTAATGACCAAAGCAGTTGACGCGCCCGGAAACACGAAAAAAATCAATCAACAATTGAATGTCGCTACGAGAGCATATGGTCTCGGATGGCAACCAACGTGTTAAGAAGCCTGCATGATTTTAGTAGTTCATCATTCATAATCAATTCGTCCGCGGCCTGAAGTGGAGACGGACGCCTGTTGTTTCTCGGCCGGGGCTCCGGAGGCGAACGAGGAAACGGGCGAAAGGAAAGCGTGGGAGAGGGGGTGGGGGAAGGGGGAGGGGGCGGGGTCGAGGTCGAGGGGATCGCGGGTGAGCGACTGTTGCTCGTCGTGTTCGCTCGCCCGTCCGCGCGCGCGCGAGCGCATCCTTCTGCTCTTTTGTTTCACATGATCGCGGGCGGAGCGGGTGGTCCGGGAGGGGGAGAGCGGTGCGGGGAGGGGGAGAGTAGGAGGAGAAGTCGGGATCTCCCGGACAGGGACCGCAGCTAACGGATGGGTTTCGGAATGTTGCTGTTTTTTTGGGATGTCTATGATACGGTTAATGGAAGTTAATAGCTATTGACTGATAGTTCATGAGTGATGTTTAGTGCTGACAGTGATGTTGATGCTCGGTGATCAACCAATTAATTCAACCGACACGTTGAATCCTTGTAAACTTGCCACATGTTTCAAATAACTCTTTTGAAGCTAAAATATTTTCATTCTGGGACCGAACTTGGAATAACTTTGACAACACATGGTACAAGTGAGAGAGCCCTCACAAAATGTAATAGAACGGTAAAAAATAACTTTGTACATTACGGCATAAAAACAGAACTTGCGACCCTCCACTGAGGGACACGAAAACTTAAGACTAGGGGCTTACAACGCATCGATTCCAAGTGATACACGATGGTAACGTACGTTACTATGTACTGTGTTTTACTTGTAGCATATGCGCTTAATTTCCCATAATTTCTGAAACTGCGAATTTCTACTTTGTGGTAGAAAATGGTGTGGTGTTTCCGACACCGCAACCTTTATAGAAGTAAATACGAGACGTTGTTTTGTCATACAACAAAATACCTATATTACAATGTAATTATTATTAATTGTAATTTAGATATTTTGTTGTTTTGGTAGCACTGAAGAAGACCGCAATGCGACCGAAAAAATGTTTATGCCCCAATAAACCTTTCGACAAAACAACGCCTCAAATTTATTTATATAAATTCTACTACATGCCTTAAACCTGTTTGATGCGAAAGGGGATATTCCCTATCCAGCGTTTTATATAAAGAGGGGTGTAGTCGGTTTGGAATTAAATGTTGGGGGTGGGCGGAAGATGCGGTAAGAGGACAAAGGTGGGAGTAAGACGTTTAGGTGATAGTCGCGGCTTGAGATGAGGAATCTGACATCACTGCGCATGGTTGCATGGTTGATTGCTGATTGGTGATGAACCATGATTGCGTGGTAGTTGTAGAAAGCTATGACTATTAAGAATTGTTTTGCGCTGATCCAACGATGTCTTAACGATTGTGCAACGGTAGGGGAATTAAAAAAGGGAAGGATTAAAGTAGTTGATATTTGGCAGGATTGACGAAATTGAATGACAACCGTAATAGCATGAAGAAATTTCAATAAGGAAAGCGAGGGAATGATATTCAAAATCACGATGAGCGAATGAGATTAAAATGAAGATCGAGGTACAGAAGGCGTTGAGAGATAAATATTCTGGTAAGAAAAAAACTTCTCAAAGCTAATACAATACTGAAAGGAAATATTAGAATTTTGAGCGCGTTAGAAAGTGGTGTGCGAAATAAGACCAAAGCTAAATGACTAGTTAATGAATATATAAGTTGGAAACATTTTAATAGGGAAAACGGATTTCACCTGACAAGATGAGGCCGAGAGAGATGATTGAAGTTTGGAAGACATGTCAAGCCTAAATACCCTAGATAACCTTTAAACCACATAAATAAATGTGAGAATTCGACTAAAAGAGCAGTCAGGCTGACAGACAGATAGAGTTTACTGGTTGGTTGGAATTTGGAAATAAATTGGAGAGCTGTCAGGATAGAGTTGGCATAAGTTTGAACTACAGTAAAATCTAGTTATAGTATAAATATTGTAGAATCCGAATGGAACTGATTCAGATACATATTTACTTAATATAGAACTCTTAAGCAATAATCCCTAGTAATAGATTTATAAAATATAATTTATGAAATATGAGTTATATAATTAATATATATTAATTAATTTAATAATAATAATAATAATAATAATAATAATAATAATAATAATAATAATAATAATAATAATGAAATAACTAATCACTAGGGATAGAGTCTGTGGGGCTCGTTTGTTCTGGAAATTCGCCTTTTTCGCGCAGCATTACATAACTTCCTTTATACTTTTATTTATTTAGTCAAAAACTGTATGTGACGTAGGGGGGGGGAGAAAATAATATCGTATTATACTTCGTATATACGTACATATACGAGAAAGTAAAAATGGCTGCATAAAGTTACGAGAGCGAAGAAGAAAGGTTTGTCGCATGTCGAAATGTTTTGATGTTCAAACAAATCCAGAAATAGTAGAAGATATTGATTCCATGCTTTTTCTCGTATACATACACAGTAATATACGTAGTATAGTGAAAGTTATGGGATGTTGTGGCAAAAAATGGCGATTTTATTGTATTGGAATAAATTTAAATAAATTATAAATCGGTCTCCGGGACCGATGTTAGTCATCATCACGGGGGCGGATTTTAATGAAATGTAATTTTTTTCTTTCCACTTTAGAACAATGCTGTTAAGTACAGAAATTAAGTTTATGTTTTGACCCAAGTAAATAACCCATTTTATTTGTCATTTTTTGCATGTTTCGTCGATTTTGACTAATAAGTCATTTTTACCCGCTTACATAATTTTTAATATATTTTTGCAGATTTCATCGACTATAAATCATTTTAATGGTACTTGCTTCTAAGAATATTTACGAGATTCAACATATACTCATCACAGTGTCGTAATGTCCGACATTGTGAGTGCTATGTAAACTAAGGTTTCTGTGACGTTTATCGTCGCCGTTGTCACTTCGGCCAATTCGCGATAAAGAAAGCAGATATTTTTGTAAAGAACAGTTCAAACCAAACGTTTGCAACATGAGTTCACTTGAACAAAAGGCAGAAAATTCTATTACATCAACATATCCAACAGCTTGAGTGAAGTGGTTGAGATCAAATCAAAATCAGTGATTGACGTGGTGGTTGATATCAAATTTTTAAAGTCATTTTTCTTTGTTTTTAGGGCATTTTAAAAAACATTTAAGAGTGTTATTGAAGAATTTTGGCGGTGTTTTAAGTCATCCAAATCCGCTCCCTAGTGATAGATGAGAACTCCCAGAAAACAAGACATGAACCCGTTTTCTACCACAAATTCTACAAGTATCGACCGAGATTTGATCCCGCAACTCAGTGATGAAAGTCCAACTACTTCACCACGAGTCGCCTCAGAAAAACTGCAAAAAGAACTTTACAAATTTCACTAAATTAGCAAGTGTGAGTTCTAGAACAGTAAATGTTTTTGGCTGTAAAACAACGAGGAACAATTAAAAAAATATAGCTTTTGAAAGAAATGTTGTACCAATAATAACAAAGTCCACAAAATCCTGTAGCTATAAAGAAGGATGAACCATAAACTGAATCTGCAAAGGTAAATGGAGCCTCATTATATTCATATGCTTGAAGAATGGTGAAATAATCTCCATGTACTAAAGGAAAGTAAAACACCATTAATCCACGTGGAGCACAATAGTGTAAGAAAAAAAAGATAGTGCTCCCTCAGTTGGAGTAATAGTTTTTTATTTTCCTTACATCCCTCCATTAAAATTATATTCAATATTATTTATTGAATTATTATTTATTGAAAGTATTTATTCTGAGAGCATCAACAATGAATCAACTAAATTTCCTAAGAGTTGAGCATAACCGCCGCGTAGTCATCATTCTTGTCGAAGCATGTCAGTTACGAAAGGCTAGTGATGCGTTCGCGAAGAAGCTTTCGCAGCCGCCCGCTGGCTGTGTGAGCGCTCCAGGCGGCCACCGCCGCCGCCGCCGCCGCCACGGGCGAGGTCTGCCAGGTGCGCCGTGCGGCCACACGCCTCCGGGCGGGGGCGTGGGGGCGGGGGCGGGGGCGGCGGGAGCCCGAGCAGAACGGCGGCGGCGGAGAGAATCTCACGCAGCAGCATCGGCGCTGCTTTTGTTCCGTCGCCCGCGCCGCCCACACCGCCTGTGCAGCACGCTTGCTTGCTCGCTTGCTTGCTCGGGTGACCGCCCGCCCGCCCGCCCGCCCGATCGCTCGCTCGCCCCCACGCCAGACGGTCTGCCGGCCGTTCGCCCGTCTAGGGATGCGTCATCCACGTCGATGTTTTTCTTTAAAACATCAATGGTTTCAAAACATTGATGTTTTTAAAACATTGATGTTTTTAAAACATTGATGTTTTTAAAACATTGATGTTTGTGAACATTCCGTCACTTGCGGGCCATTCGTTAAACTCAGCCCAATGCACTGATTATGAAGTTTTCTTTTTTTTTTTTTCTAGGGCTTACATCCAGTCAACAGCCGGTTACTCTTTACGTCCCGAAGGGACGCATATTCGACCATACACTAGACCAACACACTTGCGGGCTCCTCTGATCTGGGGTCAGCAGAACGCGAGGCCCTCTGCGACAACACATACAAAGTCAAGGGACAAACAATCATGTCCAAGGCGGGACTCGAACCCGCGTCCCACCGGACCGATACGCTGAGTGGGTACTCGCTGTTAGCCACCTCGGCCATCCCGGTCGGCTAAAGTTTTCTTTCTTTATTAATATTATTAATATGATTTTCTTATTTATCTGTGCTTATATTATAATTGAATACACTATGGAAAGAAACATAAATAATCACAAACCATATTTGAAGCTATTATTATATTTTCGACAATCGTGCGGCCACTCGTAACACTAATACTGGCGCGTTGGACTACGAGTAAGGCCTGAATTATTTATTTTTCTACTTTTCAAATTTACATTTTTGCACAGTAATGAAGAGAAACGTATAAACACATCATTTTTAAATATTAAACTCTCTCATATTACAGAAAAATGTCATCTTGTTCAATTACGCAAGAACACCGTTCCATATGCTAGTACAAACTTGTTGGATTCTGTCAAACAGTCCCAATGATTTTACGCCAGGGAATGGCGACCCAGTGTATAACAGAGATAAAACGTTTAATGCTACCCTTCTTAGACACCGTTAGAGGAATAAAAGCATTGTTTTTATTCGTGGAAAGCTAACATTCCTTCTTTAATTAGAAAAGAAATTGCTGTTTGACTCTATCCAACAGCGCGAGTGACGGAGTGTTAATCATCGACTATTTAACATCGATTTTTTAGGCATTTGCTTTTATAACATCAATTTTTAGTGATCGTGGTTTTTTCTGATGCGACATTGACGATGTTTTAAAAACATCTTCGTTTTTATGAACACATCGATGAACATAGAATCGACTTTTTAAGCAGATGCTTTTCAACATGTGTGTTTTGTGTTCGATGTTTTTACTAGAGATTCGCTGTCGATGTTTTCAAATCATTGGTGTTTTCATAAAATCATCGATTTAGCATAGACTTTTTTGAAAATGATGAATTTTTAACGTGTTTGTGTTCGATGTTTTTACAAGTGATGCGATATCGGAGACATTTTCAAAACATGGGTATTCTGATCTCCCATATTAGCCTCTTGAATGACAGCTGATTTATGGCGCACTCGTTGTCGCACTCTAAAAATTTAGAAAGCGCCTCTTAGTCTTACGTAATAACTAGACATCGGATGTTAAGGCACTAAAAGATCGTCTTTTAGGCGCCTAAAAAGGCACTGAAACGTCAGGAATAAGGAGAAAAAAGGCACTGTCATACGTTACATACACAATAAAATTAAAAAATTGTAATTTTGTCTATATTCTTTTCTTAACTTAAATGCACAAAACCAGTTCGTGTATTTTAATGTAAAACTAAATTTACATATTTACAACTCTTCTACATTTTATTCTTAATAGTTTCCATTAACCACTAATATTTATATATTACCAGTAACTTTTCAAGGATCACAATTTCAAATTTGCGACTGGGAGACAAAATCAGTTTGAATGCGGAGAAGGATATCTGAACTCTGTGACTGGCATATATTTTAGCAGCCCAACACTAGCAACACTGAAACCTTCTGGGAATTTATATTTATTTCCACTTAAAATTTCGGTTCCCTCGGTGTATTGTCAACCGTCCATGTTCTCAGATCATGGCTGGTATTTATGAATTAGGGACATGGAGAAAAATCAGTTGGTATACTTTCAGGAATTCTCTCGTAATTTTAAATTTCAAGACATGAATTGAAGGTTTCGTAATGAATGGTCATGTTGGACCATCGTCGATTTTCCGATATCTTAGCATTGTATATAAATACAATAAATAAAAGGCAAAAAAGTCCTAAAAAGGTATTTATGCAAAAAATAGGCATTTATGCTAAAATACGCCAGAATAAGCATTATAAAACTTCGTCATATGTCATCATTTATCATGATTCGTGCACATATATTATCAGCCTTTAAATAAGTTCCCTAAAAAAAATTGGCATTTTCCCTAAACATCCGAAGTCTAGTAATAACTCATTTAATTTCCTTAAATACGTTTAAACTCTGATTTTACCCTTTTTTGCTTTCTTGCTACGGAGTAGAGGGAAAGCTATGTAATGCTGCGCGAAAAAACGGCGAATTTTTGGCAGAAAAACTTATTACAGAGCCATGGTACAAAAAAAAGTGGATAAATCCCGTTGCTAAATTTAGAAAAAAATATGCCAACACGTGGTGTAACCACAATCCATGTTTTGTGGATCCTTGATACCCAAAAATCGATTGACGACAAAACGTCCGTCTGCAAACAATGGTCGCGGCTAAACCGTTAAACCGATTTTCTCCGACATTGATATTCCCCTATAGACCTGGGCGATGTTGCAACCTCTTGAATTTGAAATCGATATTTTAATTTAGGAGGGGTACTTTACATGAAGCCTTAGGGACATTTTCAAAGTTTTCAAAAAAAGTCTCCCTTTTTTATTAAATTTTGTTGTTGGATATTGTAAATAATGTTTAAATGAATAGTGCAGGTGTCCTTTTGATTAAGCTTTGATTTTTCAACAATTTCAAAAATTCAAAATGTTTTGTTGACTTCCTACAACTACAATTATTATGAAGATAGAGAATTTTTTTCTTAATTAAATCTGTTACTTAAATATAGATTATGAAATAAGTTCATGTTCTAAAATATGAGTACTTTTCGAGTAATTTTGCGGAAAGTACGGACGAGAGTACGTGCTGTTTTAGCACCACTACTTTCACACGAGAATTTAGGAAATCATTACATTACCAGTACATTTGAGGAAGAAGTTCTCTAAGCCATCTGTCTACTGTGTAAATGTTTTCACGTGATATCAACTTTATTAATTGTACGATCAAAGTTATAATTTCATTTTTTTATAGACTGTTTTATTAATTTAGTTGTAAAATATGTGATACGTTAATTTAAAAAAGTTCAAGTGAAAACGTGGACAGAACGAAGTTGCCCTTCTCTTGTTAGAGGCCGCGCACAACAGTGGTAATCAATAATATTCAGTAATTTTAATTACTAAACATAATATTATGATACTATTTGTAAGAATGTAGGCACTTTCATTTAGAGACAATAGATATTAATTAGAACTAACCTATCTAATTGTAATCATGTTTGCTACCGGGCATTAACTCAAAGCGAATTGTAATAAATCTGTCTCTAAAAATAGTATTGCAATGTATCAACATTCATGATTTGCTAGGGAAGGTTTTTGCTTGGGGCAATCGTAAGAGCATGATTCGAAAGTTATTGCATGTTTGTTACAGGTTATACATTCAAATAAGGGAAAAAGAAAAATGGAAGACTGGTTAACTCTGATGAAAAACGTATTATGTATTGCTGGATTTACAACAGGTACGCCATAACAAAGTTAGCAGACAGGAAGTGTACTCATTCTTACAGTGTCTTAGTATAGAAACGTTCTTATTATTAAATTACAATATAAAATCATTTTTGTAAGAAGTCAGTGGCCAGTTAGAAGGCAGTCAGTGGTACAAATTTGATTTTATCACGTTTAAATTACGCAACCCACCAGATTATGAACTTGTATTATAATTTTTCTAATTTACATTTGAAAATTCTAATGTCTAACAATCAAAACGTCTTGAAGATATGGTTTAAATGACTAATAAAAAATCTTTCTTAAACAAGTTATCTTAATTTGTCTTATTTTAATTATATAAACTGACATTAAACAACCTGAAACACATCTTAAGTTCTACGTGTAATTGGTGTGTTATGTGAGGTTTAGCAAGTACTTCGTATAATGAAAGTAAAGAAGTAGTTGAGCAAGAAAATTACGCAGATAATTCAAACACACAACCTGCATTAGGCCGGATAAAATGCAACGATCTATAAAATAATTGAGAATTAATTAGTTACTATAGTTATCGTATAGAACATTTTATCCTTCTTTACAAATGCACACAAGAATAAAAGAAATAATATCTAATGAATTTCAAATATTTAATTCGTAAATACTTGCATATTAATTGAAGTATGATAAATAAAAAATTTCACTAATTAATTACCACAATTTTGCGCATTCAAGATTTGGTCTTACTTCGTGTGAAAATTGCATTTTTCTTGCAACTTTGACTGAAGTGTCACCTCGAAAAGAATTTTAGAGTACTGTAATATTACTACTAGGGAAATTTGACTGCTGAAATGAAGATTATAAAGAGAAGACGAACCTAACCATTTTTTATCAAATGGAGCAATCCATTACGTTTCAATTTACTGAATAGACTATAGCCGGGTGTTGCATTTTGACAGAATATTAAAGCCGGGTGTTGCCATTTGATTTTAAGAACTCATTCTCTGAGAAAAGTAGTTTATCGTACATGCAACTGCCGCCAAGTGTACGTAGTAAGTGCTCTTGGAGAAATTGGTACCTACCATTTTTCCAGTCCAAACATTGCTTTTAACTTAGTCCTTTATATCTTCAGCATTTGCATTTGCATAAACATTTCGCACAAAAATAGTTTGCGTGTGAATATAAATGGCAAATTTTCGTGGAATGGAAAATAAAATAAATGGCAAATTTTCGTACGTAAAGCATTAGCAAATCGCAGCATCCAGAACCAAAAATTGATTTTAATTAACCTATAGCTAGTAAGATTTTATTCTATATTAAAGAATACGCTGAAAAACGAATTCTATTCATCAACAATTCGACATTTCGGAAACAAAATAATAAAAAGAAACAAAATAAAAATATTGGAAACGAAATCGTAATAGGAATACGGACTACGTCGTCTTCATTGCCCTGTCATTTCAGAATTACTTCGCAATATTGAACACGAATCATATGACGTGACGTCGCCGTATCCAAAACCCCTTTTGGTTGCCTATTTTCTCTTTGCACTTACGAGGAGAGCCCGATGTGCTTATAGATACGGGCATGAAGCATTTCTTCCATTCCGAGCATTGTTCGCGCTGCGCCAAGAGCTCTCCGCCTCCGTCGTGAGCGGGCCTGCGCGGCGAGCGGGGCGGGGCGGGGGGAAACAAAACCAAAAGCATCCGCGTATGAACCGCGGGCGGGCGGGCGTGCTACACATTCCTGGTGCGCAAGCTCTGACGCGGCGGGAGGGGGCGGGTGGGAGGGCGGAGCCGGGCCAGTGGGAATTCCCAGCGCCCGGACCGGTTCCTCTGTCTCTGGGTCACGGCCGCGCGGGCTCGCCCAGCCCCGCCCCTACTCCCCACGCGTTGGCGGGCGGGATGCGCGGGCGGAGAAGGCGGATGATAGGGGCGGTGGAGGCGATTAGAGCGATGAGGGCGATGGGGACGAATGCGGGGATGGAGTGATGGGGGCGATAAGGGCGATGGGGGCCATAGGGACGATGGGGGCCATAGGGGCGATGGGGGCCATAGGGGTAATGGGGCCATAGAGGCGATGGGGCCATAGGGGCGATGGAGGTCATAGGGGGCGATGGGACCATAGGGGCGATGGGGCCATAGGGGCGATGGGGGCCATAGGGGCGATGTGGGCCATAGGGGCGATGGGGGCCATAGGGGCGATGGGGCCATAGGGGCGATGGGGACGATAGGGGGTGATGGGGGCCATAGGGGCGATGGGGATCATAGGGGTGATGGGAGCGGTGGGGGCCATGGGGCGATGGGTGCGTTGGGGCGATGAGGACTATTAGGGCTAAGGAGGTAATAGGGGCAATGTAGGCCGTGAGAGAGATGGAGCTATGGGGTCGATGGGAGTAATAGGAGCGATGTGTGGGTTCGGAGGCAAAGGGGGTAATGTGAGCCCTGCAGGCAAGAGGGGCAACATGGGCAACGGAGGCTACGGTTGGAAATATGTACCATGGGGACGATTGAGCAATGATGGCGATATGGGAAACGGGGGCCATAGGACGATGGAGCGATGGGGGTGATGGAGTAATGGAGGCAATGGGGGCGATGGCCCCGTCGCGACGGGGCGACTGTGTATCCGGGGGGTGAGGGTTATGGGAAGATGGAGTCGTTGAGGGTAATGTGTGAGGTGGGGCGATGGGGGGATGGGGACGATGGGGGACGATGGGGGACGATGGGGGAGGATGGGGGAGGATGGGGGACGATGGGGGACGATGAGGGAGGATGGAGGACGATGGAGGACGATGGGGGACGATGAGGGGCGATGGGGGGCGATGGGGGGGCAATGACAGATGGCGGGAGTCGGGCAGCGATGGGGCGAGCAATTGCCCTGTCTCCACCGCACTTGGAAACTTCATCTCTCTTCTCAAATACAGTCAAAGTTAGCTCAGGCCAGAATTTATTGTGAATAGCAACGAATCTTACTGGGGAGGTCTAGGTTTCGAGTTCAAAAGTTCAGAGGTTTTCGACACTGCATAGAACTTAGCTATCTCGAATGTAGCCGCTGTCTGGAGGTGAATTCTAAAGGCCGGCTGCTTTGATCGATATTTTTCTGTGATTTCTCTGATCAACACCAGGCAAATGCCGGAGCAGTACCCTAACCAACGGGCCAGGGACCGCCCGCTATCTATCCTCCCTCTTCTTTGTCCTTTCCTCACCCTTTGTTACACACACACACGTAGCGACACCAATCGCAAGCTTAAAGCTTGTGTCAGCTAGGAAGGTGCCCCGTCGGGGGAGATACCGAATGTCCAAACACCATTTATTGATCAACGGTTTCTACTATACATCTTAAACGCATAATTTAATTCTCATCGAATGGAGTATGTTTATGAACTCTTGTACAAACTAGATTGGCGTACTCGACGAAAACTGAAATTCAAGTCAATTGCACAAGCCAAGATAGAAAATTCTGCACAGTTGTAAAATTGAAACTATCATGAAAGTAATGCAATTTTTTCAGTCTTAAATTGTTTGTTATTTCTAAAATTAATCAAAATTGTTCCTTAAATTATTATATCTTTTCACAGAGACCTTGGATGTTTCTCACAAGCGAATCACACCAAAACTACTAACAAACTGAGCATAGAATAAGCTACGCCGATACTGCTGAGGATAGTCAATGTGCAGTAGCGATAATTCCGTTCCTTGACAGACCTACAGATGAATCTCATTGGCAGACGAGGGTCGTGCGCGCCCTCCGAGTCTGCGAAAGCATACCTGCGAGAACGATCGATAATGGAATGCGATTTGTCCAGCTCTACTCTCCAGTCAATATATTCGTTTTCACGTTCCCATCACTCACATTACCGATGTGAGTGAATGATAATACACTTCGCTAATCTCCTGTGCAGTCCGATAACCGGCTTCGTCCTCTGTGTTAATGTGATGACTTTTTTTTAGCATACATCTATTCCCGTACGCCGCGCGGTTCGAAGTACGTAGATTGTTCCGATGTTACCCTCTTACCCACGTCTTCTTCCCAACTCCTCGGTTGTATTTGGCATGAGTTGCTGGCTTTTAAGCGACTGTGTTCGGGAGGTCTTAGCGTTCAAATCTTGACGGGGCGGATTTCCGATATTAACTAGAGAGCTGGGTCAAATTCAGCCGCTGCCTGGAGGAGGATTCTAGAAGCCTAGTGTTCTGAGCAGCCTCTCTCGGTGGCTCGTTCGTCAGCGTGGACGTTTTCCAAGGCAAACCCCGGGTTCGATTCCCAGTCGAGGGAAATTTTACCTGTGCGCTTTCCTTACAAATCTCCGAGTATCTATTGCTGTGTGTCGATGAGAAAGCTCACCGTAAAGTTATGAAGTGCAGTATATACGGTGAAGGGTTGTCCTTGTGCTAACCACGTGAACCCTTTATCCCATGGCCGATAGGCTGGGACACCGCTCATCGGCCAAGGCCCACAGCAGGTTGTCGAGCCATAGAACAGGAACAGGAACTGTCCTGATCGGTGGATTCCCGTGTTTTCTTCGAGTAATACCAGACAAATGCCAGGACACTACCCTAACAAACTGATCTCAAAACCGCGCAATATCTTCCGTTCCTCATCCTCGTCATTTGCTCTCCTCTTATTTTCACACACTGTCGCTTACATGCGCTACACTACCACACGTATCGGTAAACCAGTCGGGAGCTTCCAGCTAGTCCCGGTCGGAGCGGAAGATACCTGGATGGGGAAATCTACAAATCCGACGTAGGTTGGTCTCAGATCTTGACATTTAGTGCTGCTATCGCAGCTTCCGCCTATATCATCGCCCCCAGTTTTCATACGTTAGTTACAGAATTTTGCGCCTTCGTCGCTGCCTTCAAAATACCTTAAGAAGGGCTTTAATTAACGGCTGTAACCTCCAGAAGTATTCATATTTCGATTATTTTAAAATAAGTTTTCTGTTCTATAATTTAGGAGTGTATATTCAAGGATATGTATCTCCATTTGTACTTTGTTGTCATACAACTTGTATCCGTTACATCCATCCATGTCACATTTCTATCATGCTGGGAAATATTGTGTTTATCACAAAATTTAATTGGTCACGAAAATAAATGGATTATTTCCGTTGTTTATCCTCCCCAAACTCGATCCCCTCTACCCCGTTCTTGTCTGCTCCACTCCACCTTGTCGAGGTCCATTCCACTACCAGGAGGGGTGATGGTTCAGGGTATCAACTGATGTCCCTGCAGTGCTTATGTCCTGGAGGTCCGAAGGTTGCGCTCCCGACGGTGGCGCGATTTTAGACACTTGCTAGATAGCTGCATCGAGTTTAGTCGTCTGGAGGAGAATTCTAGCGGCCGGCTCCTCTGATCGGTAGTTTTCCGTGGTTTCTCCGATCAGTACTACGCAAATGCCGGAGCAGTACCCTAACAAACGGGCCACGGACGTTCAGCCGATAGTAGATCGGTGCCGAATCTCACCGTCCAGCAGGGGAAGATCACCGCCACCCAACGATGAAAAAATCATGCACTACACTTACGTGACTAATGACCTTAGCAGTTGACGCGCCAGGAATAATCAATTAATGAATCCATGCCTCTTATCCAGCTCCACCTTTCCCCGTCCTAGCCCTCTATCTGCCACCTCTCCCGGTCCCGCTCTAAGCATGTTCCAATTCGCCTTGCTCTGCCATGATAGTTACTTTCCGCGTTGCTACAGGCAGCTGCAAACTTTACAAACAATGCGGGTTAGATATTCACAGCAAAAATGCTGTTATTGAAATGAAATTGGATACTCACCGTTCACTGACAGCAAATAATGAAAGTAACATTACAAGACACTAAGTTGGGGCATGATATACCTAAGACGATGAGTAGTAAAAATCATTTCTGCCGACTAGAAGGTGGTAGTGGGTATCAAAAACCGTTACATTCATTTCTTTTTATACTATATTTATTATTATGGGTCAAAGTAAAAGAAGAATTACGCTCAAATCATTAGTGCTGTGCGCAAAGTGTCTGATTTAACTTCAACAATTTGCAACGGTAGACTTACGTGGCTAGTTCTTTTGCCTGTGAAACATATCGCGAAAAACACTTGCGAATACTAGTAGATTTTGGTGACTTGTAGCATTATACTCTACAGAAGCCAAAAGTTGTCAGACTCAATACTTGACGCATGTTTCTCAAAGTAAGTCAACGCCCCGTGTCCGAATGTGAAGCCAAAATTGCTCCATCAACATCCCGTTTTTAATCGCGAAAAATCTACGTGAAATTTACAATTAACAATTTCACGGTGTTTTTATCGATTAAAAAAGCTGGAGGGTGGTGGCGGAATTCTGCGTTCAGATTCGGCTTAAGCGCGTCGACGTACATAAACATGTTTCAAGTGTTTGGGTACGACAAATTTGTGTGTGTGTGTGTGTGTGTGTGTGTGTGTGTGTGTGTGTGTGTGTGTGATTGGTAAAGAAAGATAAAATAAGGTAAAGCGAAATTTCATTAATATGAAAACTCTATATACATGTGTGGTGTTGCTCTCCACGAGTCTCTGCTAAAAACCCAAGCAACTAGATCACCACGACGATATAAAAGTAATAAATAGAAGTAATTGATAGACAACAAAAACGACTCTCGGCTCTTATTTTTTGCTATGATTTGACGGGATATAAACTATAAATATTTAGGTATAAGTGATGTAAGTCTTATTGGTTGATTGATGGACTGATTGTCAGTAATTCCGGGCGCTTCAACTACTGAGATTGTTAGTCTCGTAAGTATAGTACATGTTTTTTCATCGGGAGGTGGCGGTGATTTTCCTCCACTGGATGGCGAGATCTGGCGCTGGTTTACCGTCGACTAGCGGGGTTTTCCCCTAACCAAGTATCTCCCACCAGCGGGGCACCGCCCCAGCCGCGACAAGTCCTAAGTCCCCAACCGGTCTCTCAGCATGTGTGGTAGTGTAGTGCATGTTAGTGTGTGTATGTGGGGGGAGGATAGGACAAGAAAGAGGAACGAAAGATCGCGTTCCGCCTCTGGCCCATTTGTTAGGGTTCTGCTCCGGCATTCGCCTGGTGTTGATCGGAGAAACCACGGAAAACCACCGATCAGAGCAGCCGGCCGCTAGAAATCTCCTGCAGACCGCGACTGAATTCGACCTAGCTGAAAAGCTAGTGACGAAAATCCTGCCGCCGTGGGGAATGGGAACCTAGAACCTCCCGGTCAGAGACACTGCAGTGACATCAGTTGATGCACTGAGTCACCGCTCCCGGAACATCTTTCATGATTTAACAAATACGCAACTGCTTCTCAACCCAAAACGTCCTCAACAGGCTACAACTTTCCAATAGTTCGCATCCGTAGTAAACCGGTACTTCTGTAGAAACCGCCATCCCAATCACGTGCGCGCACGCGGGTCCGAGCGTCCGGCGTTGGCGGGGCGGGGGGGGGGGCGGAAGCGGCGCGTCGGCGAGCACGCGCGTGCGTCCACACGCCGCACGCGAGACGCCTTCGCCCCCGCCGCGGCGTCGCGTGCGCCAGCTCTAATCACGGCCTGTCGGCTGGACGCTCGCCCACCCGCTCACGCCGACGGCTGACCCGAGGAGGGCAGACGGCGCTGATTTTTTGGCAGCGGGCCAAGCGGACCGCGGAACTCGGTGACGGAGTCCACGATTGAGGCAACACGTGCCCTGGGAGACATTCCCTCACCTCACCTTGGAAATGAATCGAATCATTTTTTAACGTATTTATGGTCGCTTTTCAATTACCACGCTCATTTAGCGATTACTGTAACATTGGGGGTATCGATGACTGTATACGGACACCCACAAACATCTATGCCGAGAGGGGGATTCGAACCCGCGACCCTTCAGGCACTAAACAGCTACGGTTCTTCACGGCATCGTCATCATTGAACATTTCAGAACTGCTTAATGTTTCGGTTATCACCTGACGCTGCCCGCCCTCTTTTTACACATTCCATTGCCTTTTAATGTTTTTGTACTTCTTTAAGGTTGCTTTTCAACTTCTAAGTTTATATAGCGACCACTGTAAGTAACATTAGGGCGTCAACAACTTACGTCATTAGTCCGTTAGTGTAGTGCATGTTTTTCCTCGGAAAATGGTGGCGATCTTTCTCCACTATATTGCAAGATCCGGCGCCGACCTACCGTCGGCTAGTAGTAGGGTCTCTCCCTAACCAGGACTCTTCCACCAACGGGGCACCGCCCCAGCCGAGACAAGCTCTAAGCTCCCGACCGACCTCCAGGCATGTGGGGGTAGTGTAGAGGAAAGAATAGGATAAGGAAGAGGACGGAAAGATCGCGCGCAGTCCCTGGCCCGTTTGTTAGGGTACTGCTCCAGCATTCGCCTGGTGTTGATCGGAGAAACCACGGAAAAGTACCGATCAGAGCCGGCCGCTATTATTTTCCTCCAGACAGTGACTGAACTCGACCTAGCTCAAACGCTCAAATCCTGCCACCGTCAGGACTCAAACCTAGGACCTCTCAGTCAGAGACGCTGCAGTGACATCTCGTTGATTCACTGAACTACCGCTCCCGGTTGTCTGTATTTGGGATTTTGTCTGTCTGTCTGTACTGGCACAACAGCGTCTGACGGGGCCAAGGCCTATCAGCCAAGTCCCGGCCTTGCGACTGTGAGTTAAGGGATACGTGTCGTTAGCACGTAGGCATCCCTACGTCGTACTTTTCAGGTTCATCCCTTCGCCTCTACTTTTATCAACCTGAAAAGTGGGAATTCTCATTGTCACACAGCAACAGATTCTGAGCCATCGCAAGGAAAGCGCACTCTATAATTTTCCCCACCGGGAATCAAACCCAGGGTCACGTCATGGAAAGCGAGCACTCTGATCAGTGAGCTACCAGTAGGGCTTTCTAGGATTTTAGGGAGGGATTTTAGAGTTTAATATTAGGGTGGGGCCAGTCAGCGGTGTTCCGAGGTTCGGGCCCTATTTTAATTTATTATCCACACCTACGGTACGGAAGTGCGGCTAACATGATGTGAACATGTGCTGAGCATGTGACAAACCTTATCTATCACAGTATCTAGCATACTTTACATACCTGGACTTTTATTTCGTCACACAGCTACCAAAAGTGAGATGATTGTATTAGAAAGCTGTAATTCTTTCTTTCCGCGACAGGGAATGGAGTCCGGGATCGCACCACAGAAAGTTAGAACATTGTTCATGAGCTACCCTTTGGGCTTCCAAAAATTGAATCGTTTATTTCAGAAACCTGTCAAACGCCAAAATCTAAAAAGCGCTTTAGTGGTGGAGTATTTTTCCATGAGGGTAGCCATATCTTTTAGAGTGTATTTACCTGAAAAATATTCAATTATTAACTGCTTTAATATTAAAAAATATTTTAAAATCAGAAAAATTAGAACACATTTTTTTTCAGTTTCCTCGTAATGAGAAAGTTGGCGTTTGACGGGTTTCTAAAATAAACGATTCAATTGTATTAAACAATTGTAAATTTCTGATTTTTGGCATCGGGGCCAAGACGATCGCGGAAATATGTGACGGTGTCTAGGGTTGAAGTAACGTGCGCCACACCAGACAGCCTGTACCTTAACCCGCTCACACCAACACATTTGACGGGAGGTCCTAGGGTTCAAGTCCCGACGGTGGTACAGTTTCAATACTAGCAACATAGTTGGGTTGACTTTTACCTGCGGTTGAAAGAGAACTCTAGCGACTGCTCTGATTGGTAGTTTTCCGTTCTTTCTTTGATCAATAGTAGGCGAATGCCGTAGCAGAACCTTAAGAAACGGCCCACAGACCATGAGCTATCTTTACTTCTTCTTCCTAGTTCTATGCTTCATACCTTACTTACACTCACTATCACACATGTCAAACGATCGGTGAGATTAGAGCTTGTCTGGTATAGATCGAGCTGGAGAGATATCTGGATGAGAACAACCAAGCGTAAGCGATTGGCGTGGGATCATCCCTTCCAGCTGGCGACGAATATCCCGGGATTCAACAGAAATACGTTGACGGAACAGAATGCTATAGTAGTTGACGTCCCCGGAAGCAATAATAGCCTACTCACTCGTAAAAGAAACAAAAAAATTCAGAATTGAAAATCGCATATAAACTAGTCTGGAAGAAACAGAGGAAAAATAAAGAGGACGCATACGAGAAAAAAAATTCTGCCATATTTTACAGAGCTATATCCGTTGAGTTCTTATAACCTTGTTTCTCGAATACTCTTCTGTCCGCTCCATAAATTCTTCAGTCCTCCTTCGGAAAACAAGCTCGAGGTTTGTAAACACTTTATCCGACATACTCGGTCACCCGCATTCGATCGTCGAGGGGGGGACATCGTGCACAGCAATTCACAAGAGCATCCCCCCCTCGAACTCTCCCCTCCCTCCCCCACTCCCCCACCTCGGGGCCCTTTCTCCCCCAGGCAATAAAGCGCACAATAAAGTGATACAAATATTAAAGGAACACGGCCTTCGTCCTCCGCAAAGGGAAAGAGAGAGATGTGGTTGCCGCCCGACCGATGCCTCACGAAAGCCAATCGACGAGGCTGACCGACGCGGCTGGTTTTTGTTGTTCGCACCTCTGATGCAGGGGGAGAAAGGCACTACCAGAGTAATGCAACGGAAGACTAGCGGTGCTACAACAGTACGTACTTTGATGCATTATTTGTAACTTTTGCAAATTTTAAAATTTCATTTTTGAAGCGTCCTTTGCTCTATCCGAAGAAAAAATAAAGAAAACAAATTGGGTTCTGTTTCAACAATATTTTTAAACTATTTTATTTTCAAGAAAAAATAGGCGAACACTATTCGTATTTTTTCAAAAAATGTACTTTGCCATTTGCAAATATACAATTGTTTACAAAAGATTTTGTTAAGGACAAAGTGACTCTAGCATAAATACTGTGGTTTTGCAATGTTATTGTTTTTCAATTTTTGCAAATTCACAGTTGGGGAAAAATGAGAAAGCACCATTTTTGTAAGTGTACGTTGTTCCATCAGAGGAAGAAATTAAAGGAAAAATTACGAGTTATTTTTGAGGAAGTGTTGAAAATGTCTTGGTTGAAAGTGTGAGGGTTCATGTACAAAATACTTCGAAATCAAAATACCCATTTCAAATTCAGCGGGTCTCGAATTTAGCCTAATCGATCTGGAAATGGAGATGGGAGAAAATCATCTGATTGGTTTAGGTGATAGTGCTGAACACAGACAGACATACTGACAACATACAGACCTGTTGCCGTAAATCATTTTTCTTTGGAACGATTGAAACATAAAACGTAGGTTCTGACTACCCAAGGTGTTAGAGAATGTTATTTACTACAATGATTAGGAACACGAATGATTCAGTTTCTGAGTGACACTTTTTGGGCAAAATGAGTTTTTTGTCGAAAAATAGCTCTTTTTGCCGCGCCATACCAATACTTTCTCTGCAGTAGGTAGATAGAACGCTAGAAAAACGGCTTTTATTTGCATTTAGAGTATTGTTCATGCACAAAATGCCAAAAAATGGTTTCCGGAAGACCGGTTTAGTTAAAAGTTCACTTGAAATAAAGCGAGCTCAAACCACTTTATTTTTCCATCAAGAAGCATACAACAAGTTTTTGAATCATATCTTCTGATTATTTAAATGTTATTGGATAATTTAACAAGCCATTGGATTTCGTATCTATATTATAGTTGGGAAATAATCACAGGTAATACCACTCGTGGATTTGAAATTTATCTAGATATTTCCAATGCTAGAGTGAAATTCAATAAGATTGTTTCACTAATTAAACTGTTTCTAAGAGAGATTGGGAATGTATTGTACATCAAATATATTGATGAAACTCGCACATTATATTCCCAACACCTCCGATGACTTATATGCCAACTTGTCAGAAAAGTGCCAAGAAGTGCAGAAAGTGCCAGGACAGAAAAGTGCCATCTATTAGAAAAATCAATATTTTTACAGACACGCCACTCTGATTGTAGTCTACCAGATGTATGGTTAAAAACTATTGTGTTAATTTATAAAAAAGGATTAGTCTAAATAGTATTAGGATTATCGTACTTAGCTATTGCTAAGTACGATAAAGTAGTGTTACCTGTAGTTCGTTCTGGCAGTTTAACAATTCTCATATGGCAATGTTTAAACAGGCTGTTCAAAAGAAATTGCGACAAAAGTACCTAATATTAGATTTAGTTTTAAGGCGAATATCATATACAGATTTTTTCCAAAAAAAAATGTTTTACTACGAGAAAATTGTTTACACCTGACTTCCGGACACGCAATTCCTACCGACTGCCGCGCCACCATAGTCATTGTGGCGCCCACGCTGGGCGTTGCCTTGTTTTCCATGTTTTCGGAAAAACTTTCGAGTAATTGTCTGAGGGGGAAACTCCCATGCCATACACTGGAGTATATTAATAGTGTTAATTGTTTTATGTGTTTATACAATTTATAAAATCTATATTAAATGCAGTTTTTAATATTTTCACGAATGTTCAAAATGATAATTACAGACTTGTAAGAAATAATTACGGACGTAACAAAGAACACTGAAGACAATTATAGACTTATGGAGACAATTAAATATTCTGGAATGTTGCAATTATTAATTATTGGGATACTATAAATGTAAACTTTCTAGTGTTTTATATGGTTTGCTTTATATTATATCACCATAAGTGATAACGCGCTGGAAATTTTATTCTTAATATCATGGTATACTATAAAGAATTTTGTAACTAGATCTTTCGTCCTGAAAAAATACTGAGATTAGTCATAAATTCCGGAGGCGCAATTTAAACTGATCTTTCAGAATACAAATGCTGAAAATTTTCTGTGTGAATATAATGAACCAATTGTCAGTTTCCTCTCCAGGCAATAAGCCAAGAGGCAGAAAAGCAATGAGTTTATTTTTCAACATGGGTAATAAACCATTTTACGCACGATTAAGATTCTCAGAGTTTAAGTGTTCTCTCAGTTAAGATTATTTTAAACGTAGCTTTTCTTTTGGTGAGGAAATTGATATTACAACGAATCTATTGAAGAACACGCTCTTCAACTTCCTCATTATTTGTCCGTTTCACTTCCTGATCCTTTGATTTTCTTCACTCCAGGGCGCTTCACTACAATGCCTTCTTTTCTCTAACATCTCGCTTCTCAGTACTAGTATATTATTTACCGTCCCTCCTCCCTGTGTCATTATTGACACCTCAACACTAAACTTCTGTACAATCATACACCTTGACCCATCATTTTTCTGACATCTCTTCTAAATCTGCAACTCTTTCTTGGCAGTTCTCTTTTGCCGCATCCATCCTCTACTCTTCTTCACTTCCTGATAACTGAGTCTTCCTCTGCCGGGCCACTTTTCGTTTCTCGTTTTCTTCTACCACCCAACAGTGAAAACAATTCGCATTAATTTTATTTGTGTTTGTTTTAATATTCATGATAATTACACTTAAAATTAGTTGATGATGCTGATTGCATATACAAAAAAGTTTGAGGTCATTTTTGAAATGAAGGAAGGGCTTATAGTAGAGGATCAATCAAGTTGTCATTAATGAAAAATATTTCCATTTATTGTAGTATTTTATATATAACTTTAATTTTTTTATATTAAAAAAAATAATTAGTAATTATTTTAATGTTTTAATATAATGCTAAATAAGAGGAATTATTTTAGCAAATGTTTAAAAATTTAAAAAAAGATATCTGCGTTACGCAACCCTAAACTAACGCCGCTACCCCTAAATAAAGCAGCGTAACTCTCCCTGAACCCTCCACCGCTTTTTTGGCATTAGGAAATATACGGACCCCCTTAATGCTACCTTCTCTGTCATCTGCAACTAATCTGCTATCCTCTCGGATATCTGCAAACTTTTCTCCAATCCATCCGACCCTTTTTCGGATATCTTCAAACTACCCGTCCATTCCTGCACAACATGCCTCTTCTGCTATTCTTAATTTTTGCCTTTTTAGTACGTTCGTTTAGTCGCCTTTTGGTTCGTTTTTTAAGCTTTAAAATCTCTACTCTCTTTTGTTGTCAGTGACAATGAAAATTAAGACTACGGTATTTTAGACTACGTTACAATTAAGTCTACTGATATCAAAACCTTCATATTTCATTTGCAAAAATCTCACTAGCGAAATAAAAATCTTTTGGCATCCCGCGCAGGTGAATATGGACATGGACTTTTTCACTTCATTTGAGATAGTAATAAGATGGATTTGAAATATATGTCTACGTAAGGTCACGAAGGACACCTAAAAGAAAACTAGTGGTGCTAAAACAGCACGTACTTTCTCGCCAGTATTTTCACGCGAAATTACATGAAAACTACTCACATTTTCGAAACAATTTACTTCTCCTCATTTCAAAAACCATCTTTAAGGAACAGATTTCATTAAGGGAAAAATCTCTATCTTTAATATTTTAGTTGTAGGAAGTCGCCGAAAAAATTTTAAACTTTTACAATTTTAAAAAAATCAGAGTTTTCAATGAACATGACACCATTACCATTTTCTTAAACGTCCTTTACATTACCCAATATACTTTTTGTATAGAATATTCAAGCAGCTCTCATCTTATAGATTATGGTGTGAGGAACGTTTCTTTGAGGCAGGCCTCAATACTCCAGGTTTTATGGCCCTAGAACGCTTCGTTTAGGAGTTATATAACTAAATAGATTTTAACAATGCTGCCGAGTCAAATACGGGTTTCATTTGGCAAGAATATTTAGAAGCGCTTTTTTTTAACAAAACCTTCATATTTTTTAAATCAAAGTGCAATTCGTCACGTCTCCATTAAATTCTCTTTCCTTAGAGATCTTATTTATAAATATTGGTTTATTTATAAAGAGACGTTGAAATATAAGCTATATTTATTAAGAATCGTTGAAATATAAGTTACAAAGTGAGAACCTACATCATTGATATTATATAACATTATATAATATTATATAATATAATATTACTCACGAATTTTTTCTCTTTGATTAGGTGTGAAATATTTGTTACGTATACAAAAATTTCATTTCATACAAAATATATAAATACAGGTCAAATACAAATTAAATTGCATGTTGATATAAAACTCAATCCAACTCTGTATTGAATATCATCGTTTCAGACTGCTCGAATTATTCAAAGCATAAAATAGATTGTTTAACATACAGATATGCTTTTTCCAAGCAATATATCACTTGATATCTTTCATTAACAATAGCTCAACACATTTAGCAATGAACTTCATCTCATGATTACAATACTTAACTCGGCGCCTCATGTGATCTCGCGTTAGCTTTGGTCATGAACATTAAGGGGCCTCTTGTGCATTTGTTCCTCCCGGCCCAGCACCGTGCACGCAAACCACCTCCCCCGCTTAATAAGAAAGAGCTCAACATGGCGGACTTCTTTCCAGGAAAAAGCAATGAAGGGCGCTCAACAGACCAAACGGAGGATTAAAATCACGTCGGCACCAACGACACTAAGCAGGTAGATACCTGAGGCGTAATTCACCTCTCCGATGTGGATATTGCGATCTGGGCTCGATTGATTTCTTCGTGTTTCCGGGCGCGTCAGCTGCTTTGGTCATTAGTCCCGTTAGTGTAGTGCATGTTTTTTCTCGGGAGATGGCGGTGATCTTCCCCCGCTGGATGGCGAGATACGGCGCCGACCTACCGTCGGCTAGTGGGGTTTCCCCCTAACCAGGACTCTCCCACCAGCGGGGCACCGCCCCAACCGGAACAAGCTCTAAGATCCCGACCGGTCTCTCCCGAATATGTGGTAGTGTAGTGCATGTTAGTGTAAGTGTGCGTGTAAGGGGAGAAGATAGGACAATGAGAGGAAGGGAAGTTCGCGCTAGGTCCGTGGCCCGTTTGTTAGGGCACTGCTCCGGCATTCGCCTGGTGTTGATCGGAGAAACCACGGAAAACTACCGATCAGAGCAGCCAGCCGCTAGAATTTTCCTCCAGACAGCGACTGAAGTCGACCTAGCTGAAAAGCTAGTGTCGAAAATCCTGCCGCCGTCAGGACTCGAACCTAGGACCTCCCGGTCAGAGGCGCTGCAGTGACATCAGTTGATGCACTGAGCTACCGCTCCCGGTCTGGGCTCGAGGAGCAACCACCATTAAAAAGTAAATTTTCCATAAGCCAATGAGCATCCAGATACCTTTAGCGAAATTCACATATCTGGTATGGACATTGTGAGGAGGGTTCTAGAACTAACAACCATTAAGAAGTAAATTCATTCTTCCTAGGTCTTCATTGTTCGTGCACGATTATATATGAAGGAATGGATCATGTGTTAAGATATCAACTGAAGTTGAATGTGTGCACAGTGACTGCAGTTGTAATTAGGTTAAAAAGTAACAAAATACATGAACAACCTCTCTCATATAATAGGATCGAGTTAAGCTTGGCAGACTTCTACGACTCACGCAGTGAGTGATGATTCAAACAAACCATGTCCGCGTTACATTACAACCTTCTTGATACAACCTTCCTGAAAATTTTGTGAACCACCGCAGCTGGAGTGCATTGTCGCAATTCTAATAATCAGGCTTACGAGTCGTCATAGAAAACTGATAGGCAAAGCGTAAAGAAATACGAACGTCTGTCTACTGTCCGAGAGCGAAACAAAGAATCCTACACTCTTGGGAAATTGCGGCTGCAGTGAATTTGGCACTATATCCACTGCACATACATCTGCCTCTTTTAACAGATGCATAGCAATGCCAATCCGATAACGGGAAAACACCACAAGTCTCAATACCGTAAACTAGAAAAAATAACAATAGAATTAAAGGAAAATTTTTGATATGTAATAACTAATAAGGCATATTTAGCATTATATTACTATTATTTTACGCATGTCTGTATAGAAATATTTTCACTTTTTCAGGTATTTTAAACATGTTTTGTACTTGTGGGGTTTTCGCATGGAGACAGCGAGCGAAGTTTTTTTTAGAAGAACTAATTAAATATTCACTATGTTGCTTCAATAGCAAGATTGTTCTCTACAGGGAAGATACTAAAATAAGATTTTTGCTTAATTATGGACAGGACTGGCTATAGGAGAACCCTGGATTTTAAGTTATAACACATGGAAGGTTTACTTTTTTTGTAAATATTCAATGAGCGTTGATTCTAAAAGGATTAAGTAGGAACTGATAGCATAATAATAAATGTTCTCATTAAAAATAATTGATAATTGAAATAAATTAATGTGATTGTATGATAATAAATTTTAACTTAGGAGAATTATCCTCCTATTTCAGACAATCAAACCACATTTCATAAGAAACTATTTATTAGTGTAATAATTGACTGGCGTTTCGCATGTTCAAACGCGTGTCTCATCAGGTGTACTTGAAAAACAGGTGTACTTGAAGACAACAAAATAGATAATTAAACTTTATGAAAACTTTCAAACACATATGGGAAAGCAATCTATGATGTACGTAACTACAGTATAATTCATGAGCATCTCTAGGGCTCGTGTCAAGTTCGTTCAAGCTTCAACTTGAACTTGAAATCAATCGTTACACGAATAACCGTTGAAGAACCGTCTGAACCGTCTAAAGAACCGTTGTCAAATCGTCCCAAATAGAAGAGTACAGCGCCTATACTTCGGTTTTTATAATATGGCGCCTGACGGTCTTGTCTTCATGGATTCATGATGGAATGTGACACGGCTTTTTGCATATTTATCGGTCTTGCTGCTAGATGTCACATGATTACAACTGTATCAATCAGTGCTGCAGATCAAACGACATCTAGCGGCACGATCGAGAAAGATGTGAAAAGCCGTGCCATATTCCATCGTAAAGACAAGGTCCTCACGCGCCATGTTATAAAACCCGAGGTATAAGTCAAGTTAAAAAATGCTCTCGTTTAGCACCGTCTCTGCAGAGGGATTGTCAAAACTGCACATCCAGAATTACGAATCTCGCTTTCCGAGTCGGTGGGCGAAATGCTACCCTCTCGTCCACTTTCCCAGCGGTTACCTCGCGAGTCGTGCGTCGACGCCTACACCGCCCCCCTCCCTCCCCTTCCTCCTGTCGACACCCACGCCAACCACCCTCGACGCCCTGCAATAATTACATACGGGAAGGCTATTAAAAGTTGAAGGGGTGGCGGCGTCTCGCCATCGCTGGGAGGAAGCGGGGCAGGCTGGGAAACAGTGAGCAAAAATGCTGCTCTCACTGAAGATAATGGACGGTGCGTTAGCATAAATAAATAAATAAATAAATAAATAAATAAATAAATAAATAAATAAATAAATAAATAAATAAATAAATAAATAAATAAATAAATAAATAAATAAATAAATAAATAAGTAAATAAATAAATAAATAAATAAATAAATAAATAAATAAACAAATAAATAAATAAATAAATAAATAAATAAATTAATTAATTAATTAATAAGACAGATCACTTTCAAAAATTTAATACAATAATATATTATAAAAAGGAGGTTACCATATGTAGAAAATTATTTAAATCGTATAGTCCTGAGAAATTTAACGACTATTCTGCATCTCTCAAAGTTAAAATTGTGTTGTCACGAAATTAAGTTCATAAAAGAAAAATATCTTATCGTGAAACGACCTACACCATCGTTGCACACAAGATTGAATACAAAAAAGAAACTCGTCTACGAAAAACGAAAAGTCCTAATTTTCACAATTCTGTGGGTTGGAATTATACGATATTATTCTGTAGAGAGCTTCTGAAATGAATATGGCGAGTCTATGGCTGATGGTTTGTCGACCGTACGTTCTTCTTTGTGGCCAAATGGTGGTAGATTTTTGACGCAGAGTAGTTAGATAGGTTCATTTGAAGAAAATCTCATATTCCTTCACTGTCGTAACTGCCTGTTTTTTGAAATTTCCAGGATATAGAAATAAAGAACGCTGAATGCTGTAACCGATCAAATGTAGAATTTCTGTTGGTGAAGACCTTACACCATTTTGAGTATTGTATCTTCCGATGGGCATTTGTTTGAGCATGTTCTATATCCTATGGTTAAAGTTGTCTTAAAGTTATAGTTCTTCCAAACGGCACCATTTATGCTCGGATCGAGAAACTACCGAGCTACGCATTTGAGAACGATGGACGCAAGTTGAAATATAGTCCTTTGCGTCATATTTGAAGCGCAATTATGCACGCCTGTGATTAAGTAATAGATTCTTTTGTCTGCAAAGTGATACTGAAACAAAACGCGCAGGTAGTACGATTGTAAAGATTAACGCAATACTCGTATCAGTTTTCGTTAGAAGCTGGCTTAATAAAATTTACCTGATATGACATTGGATTTTTTGAAGTAAAATGCATTTATGGGAGATTCTGATATTCAAAAATAAAAATAACCAATATCAATTAAGATTTGGAAGAACATATTTGTAACTGTCTTCTTAAAAATATTGTGCAGACAATATACAAATAAATTCTTGGAGATATTTTTAAGCAATAATAGTGTAAATGACTGTGGATACCATACGTAGAATGAATGTGACGACTGCAACAGCAGTCTTTTGGTGCAAAATTGTGTGTTCTAATCGTGCGTAAACCACAATGTGTTCACCTTGTGATTATGATATGGAAGTTAATTTAAACAACATATGCTGCACCATCACACATACCGTCATTTTCAAGTCTGAAAGGGCTAGTAAAAATATCTTTGTAATTAGTTGCCAAGATTCATGGTACATGAAGACCGAAAACTGTTTTCATTATTTCCCAATCTTTGCACACAAAAACACATTTTGAATGTAGACATTACATGAAATATATTGTTTACAGTTAAATCGAAGAATGTGCAAATTGTGCACTTTGCTACACTTTGATCCACTGTGCTCCAAAATAACCTGCCTCAATTTTTTATATCAGAAGAAGAAAAGCCCATCCATTTTCGTTCATTACCAGTTATCGCAAAAAAGCAGTCTCTTTTACCGGATATCTTGTCAATATCAAATATGCTTTACAACGAACACCGTTAAGTTCTAATATATTTAGTATGTTGCTATATCACGTCAAAAATTTGTGCACTTCTGATTGCCAATCTGATGTTTTCTCAACCGATGTGTTATCTAAGAGCTCAATCACATTTACCCCATCGTTAACTCAAGGACATCTTTCAAGCAAATCCTGTATCCAATCGCACTGCATAGTGTTGTTGTTGCATATAGTATCAGAAGCAGTACGTGAAGAATAAAACGTTGCTCATGAATTCATATTGTCGATGAACGTGCTAACTAAATGTTCTTGTATACAAAGAAAGCACTGTTGATCTCTATTTATCACCTCATGACTTGCTGAGGAACGTGGAGAAACCATTGTGTTTTATAATGTAAAATTATTAAATTCGTTAGTAACATTGATGAAGATCACTCTGTTGGATGGGAAAAGCTGAAAACACTTTTGCGCAATATCATTTTGGAAAGATAACCCTTGTATGTCCACTCCTTCAAAGCCCTTGGGGCACCTACAAACATTCTACAGGAGGGACATCGGCCGACCGCTGAATAGTGGCGAGTTTTCATAGAAGCAAGGAAAAGTCTAGAAGGATTTGCTCTTCGGGAATTGGAACAACACAGAACGGTGATGACAGAACCTGATGACAAAGAATATTGTTGAGAATCTGTTTAAAAATGTAGTTTGTATGTAACTTAGCAACTTTTCCTCAACAGAACATGTGGATTTGTCGTGTTATGGTATAAAGTCATGTAATATATTTGTATCTAAGTATGCACTAATTTGTTTGCACCTAAACATGCACCTATTTTTAATATTTTTGGCACCAATTTTAGCACTTGAGTTAGCAAATGTATGCACCTAAAAATCCTTCCTCTTGTTATAAGGTATAATAACTGTTATTGATATGTAAATTACTAGTGGTTGCTAATGACCTTGCTAGCGACCTAAAATGAATAAATTTAAAAAATGTCTCTAAATACTGATACGCAGAATATCAATTATATATATATATATATATATATATATATATATATATATATATATATATATATATATATATATACACACACACGAAGTATCACTGCATCAACTGATGTCACTGCAGCGCATCTGACCGGGAGGTCCTAGGTTCCAATCCTGACGGTGGCAGGATTTTCGACACTAGCTTTTCAGCTAGCTTGAATTCAGTCGCTGTCTGGAGGAGAATTCTAGCGGCCGGCTGCTCTGATCGGTAGTTTTCCATGGTTTTTCTGATCAACATCAGGCGAATGCCGAAGCAGTACCCTACCAAACGGGCCACGGACCGCGCGCGATCTGTCCTTCCTCTTCCTTGTCCTCTCCTCTCCCCTTACACACACACACTTACGCTAACATGCACTACACTACCACATTCTGGGAGACCGGTCGGGAGCTCCGGCTGGGGCGGTGGCCCGCTGGTGGGAGAGTCCTGGTTAGGAGGAAACCCCACTAGCCGACGGTAGGTCGGCACCGAATCTCGCCATATAGCGGGGAAAGATCACCGCCATCTCCCGCGAAAAAAACATGCACTACACTCACGGGACTAATGAACAAAGCAGTTGACGCGCCCGGAAACACGAAAAAAATCAATCAAACGAAGTATCAGTACTGTAAGTGTGAAAAGTATCGCCAAATCCCCGCTTCCATCGTGTGCCAATGGCCGTGCAGAGTCTGGTTTCGGCCCACTGCCCGCCAGGGGGTGGAGGCGCGCGGCCGGCGGCGCAACCCTCAGGAAATGACTGGAGGAAAACGCGACGGAGCGGGAGAAGAAAACGAAAAACAGCGGCACCCTTCCGGTCCTGCGGGGAGGGGGTGCGGGGTTGAAGGCGAGGCGTCGGGCACGCGACCAATCCCAACCCCTCCAGCGCCACACGGGGGTTCGTTTCGTTGAAGGAACAGACTGACGAGGGATTTTTTGTATCTTTTTTTCGGAACTGGAAATTATCGCCCGTTAACGCCGTTCTACGCCACCGGGTGAATAAGTGCATGTAGTGTGACGTGCAAATGAAGCCTTGCTGAACACCTAGTCCGAAACCATTCACTGAGTAGATGAGACACTGGCTTCTGTAATTTGTCATTCCACTGGTTTATTGTTATCAATTCCAGGAGGCGGCAAGGGTAGTACTTTAAACAACGGGCCATGGACTGAGGACTTGACGTGGACTGAGTGCAATTCCTTCTACCCTATACTCTCTCCACTCCATTCTACGATACAGGTAGAGAACTCTACGTACTGATATCTTGTCGCAGCCTCGGGATGAAAGAAACGGCAGGTTTGTTTCCTTGCGTGAACTGACTGACGGATATTTTCCGGTACTGGAAACCCCTCCAGCGCTGCACGGGGTTGCTGGAGCGGGGTGTCCGTTTCGTTGAAGGAACAGACTGACGAGTGATTTTTTGTGTCTTTTTTTTCGGAACTGAAAATTATCGCCCGTTAACGCTATTCTACACCGTCGGGTGAATAAGTGCATGTAGTGTTCTGGCGTACAAATGAAGCCTTGCTGAATACCTAGGCAAAACCGTGCACTGACTAGATGAGACTTTGTAAGATGTAAGACTTTGTAAGATGTAAGACTTTGTAAGATGTAAGACTTTGTAAGATGTAAGACTTTGTAAGATGTAAGACTTTGTAAGATGTAAGACTTTGTAAGATGTAAGACTTTGTAAGATGTAAGACTTTGTAAGATGTAAGACTTTGTAAGATGTAAGACTTTGTAAGATGTAAGACTTTGTAAGATGAGACTTTGAGCTTCTGCTGTTCCTCTGTCATTCCAATGGCTTCCTGCAATCAATTCGAAGCGGCGTAATGGTAGTACAACGCGCAATGAACTGAGCACAATTCTTTCCAACCTATACTCTCTCCACTCCATTCTAGGATACGGGTAAAGGACTCTAGATACTGATATCTTGTCGTTGCCTGGGTATGATAGAGTGGGAGATTTATTCCTTTGCGTGAAAAAACTAGGAATTTTTCCGAAACTGGAAATCATCGCCTGTTGACGCCATTCTATGGCAGATAAAGTTTTCCTAGTTTTCTTGTGTGTAAATGAAGCTCTGCTGAATGCCTGGGTCGAAACCCAGCACTGCTTCTTTGAGATATCCATTGCTGATATCTGTCGTTTCAGTGGTTTCCTGCAATCAATTCCAAGCGGCTGCCAGAGCAGTTCTTTTAACAATTGGCTACGCTCCCTCCTCCTTCTCGATAGGGTTTAGGTAATGTGACCTGTTCCGCCACTCATTTTTCTTCTCGGTCTGTCCCATCTTCCTTCTGTTCTATAGTTCATAGCTATGAATGGAAGTCGGTTCGTTGACATTCTCGATTCTACCATTTTAACTTATTTTTGAGAATTATTTCATATAATTCGTTGACTTTTAAAATATCTCTTATTTCAAAATTCCGTTTCTTGTCGAGTAGCAAACACCCTTGTGCATTTCGGAGAAATTTCATTTCCGCCGTTTGTATCTTATTTTTGATCTTTTTCGTGTTCACCCATGTTTCGCTGACATACATAAGTGTGGGGACAGCAATTGTCTTGTAAAATTTAAGCCGTGTCGTTTCGTGTTCGGTTTCTCAGATACTTATGTATCGTTCCACAAATATTTCGGTATTTTACTAGTTCATCTTCTACGTCATGATCTATATTACAGGATATATCACAGCCTAAGTAGTTAGCAGTTAGCAGAAGTTGCTAACTTATTTTAGATTGTAGTTTCCAATTGTTACTTTAGATCTTACTGGATATTTGTATCGGAATGCCATGACTTTTGATTTTGAGCGGACATTTGAAGTCCATATTCTTGAAATGTTTTCTTTAAGATAAAACAATTGGCTAAGCAAAGTGCGCAATTCATTTTCTTCCATTCTATCTCCTCTACATTCGAATATCATGGAAATGGGTACTACTGATTCCTTAACGCGGCATGCAGATGAGGGAACAAGGCGTCGTTCCCATGGAGAAAAAGACACAATTTTTTTTCGGAACTAGAAATTATCTTCCCCCGTTGCTCATCGCCAGGTAAACAGCCGTATGTAGGTTTTTGGTGTACAAATGAAGCCTTACTGAAAACCTAGGTTGAAACCTAGAACAGAGTAGACGAAACGACTGTTGCTGTAGTCTGACGTTCCAGTGGTTTCCTGCAATAAATTCCAAGCGGCTGCCCGAGTAGTTCCTTAAACAAAGGGTCACTAACCATGCGCGATTCATTGTTTCTCATTGTACTTCATTCTCACTCCCGGGCAATGGGATGTGGATTCTGAGACTTAGCGCAGTTCGGGTTTCTGGAGCAAAGGGTTTGTTCCACTGGAGAAGTTTCTTTTTTTCGAAACTGGAAATTACCGGATGGATCGAATACCCCGTACTCCCAGGGTCCAGGTTCTCATCAACACAATTGGTGCTCTTGGTTTCATCATCCTGTGCTCTATACGTGTAGGCAATTGAGTGGGGTTTCGTCCCGGGAAAAGTGAGGCATTTGATTACTTCGGTAGTAGACCGTATAGCTGATAAATCTGGCGAGGCGACTCCAGTTTATGAGAAACTGTTCGTCATGAGCATTGCGTTACGGCGTATACCAGTCCAATGATGCCTTTTGCAGACCAGCATTATTGGAGAATATTGAGTATGAGCTCGAGCATGATTGGAGAAGAGGTGCCGAAATAGCACGTAATTTCTCGCCCGAACTTTCACTCAAAATTACGTGGAAAGTACTCACATTTTCGAAAAATTGTATCTAACCTTATTTAAAAATATATCTTTAATAAACTGAATTCATTAAGGGGAAATTATCTACCTTCAAAATTGTAGTTGTAGGAAGACGCCGAAAACATTTTGAAATTTTGCAATTTTCGAAAAATCAGAGTTTTAAAGAAAATGTGATCTGCATTTCTCTTTTAAACGTCCTGTACACTACCCAACAAAAATTAATCAACACCAATTGAACCAATTTAAAAAAAAAAAATTAAAATGTCGCAGGGGCTTCATGTAAAGTACCCCTCGATATTAAAATATCAATTTAAAATCGAAAGAGCCGCGACATCAAACAGATCGATTTGAGAATATCAATTTTGGAGAAAATCGGCTCACGGTTTAGCCGCTAACGTTGTTCAAGAGACCGACGGACGGACGTTTTGTCGTCGCTCGATTTTTCTGTATCAAGGACCCAGAAAACATGGATTGTGGATGCACTTGTTAGAGGATTTTCATTCTAATTTAGCAACTGGGTGTATTCACTTTTTTGTTATACCTGTAATAAAAGAGTTTTCTGCCGATAATTCCTCGTTTTTTTCGCGCATCATTACATAACTTTCTCTCTACTCCGTAGCGAGGAAGTAAAACAGGGTAGGTTGCACACGCACGGGAGATGGAAATCCCCCTGGTAAATTCAATGTAGCAGAGGGGTATACTGCAAGAATCTTATGTACTCACTCCAATCTTGGGTACGTGCTGATTCTGGCTCAACTCTCATGATTTTCCTTGACTCGAGCAGCACTGCAAATAGTCGGATCTTAGATAGTGATCTTGCACAGATTCTCTTTCAAAAAGAGTGTGAAATATTGAATTGTACAGAAGGATATGCAGGGACACTAAAATAAGGTAAACTTTTCAGAATAAATTTAGGAATGTAGTAGGAATTTACACAGAGATGCCTGTAACTCCTCTCAAGATTCGTCACTTCGACGTCTGGAGACGTCGGAAAAAATTCCTGTAAATTTTAGATGAATGTTGTCATCCTGAAAATTTCAAATTTTTGTTCTCAAATAATTTTTAGACTTCACCCTGTTTGACACTGCACATGTGCACAGTAGATTTCTTTCAGAGTCTAGGACTATCAAGTTTATTTTAGAACAGAGTACGATCACTGGTTAACTCTCGTGTTTTTTTCGCCCAAAATCTCATTAAAAACTGGTAAAAAATATTGTTCAATTATTTAAGAATAGTTATTAACGTAATGAGACCAATACAAGGAAATAACCAGTAAATTATTAATGAAACCGTTGTATATTGTTCAATCCTTTTCGTAATACCACGTTGTTATTCGCAAAAACTCATAATAATAAGAAATACCTTTTCTTGAAGTGAGATTAATTCTCCGCTCTTTTAGATACAATTCATTTGTTTCGATTGTTATTATCGGACATCGGGGTGTTAAAATCGTTGTCGGACGTCGATCGTTAAGATTGTCTTCTAGTTCTTTCTGCTGGTTTGAAATCACCTGATTTTAACTTCTGTCAATAAACAGAACTTCACAAACTTCAGTTAATAAATTGAAGTAAACATAATAATAAATAAATTTAAAAAACTAGTTTCTGCAACTTGCGTTTCTTGTGTACTTCATAAGGACGACTTCTAATATTTATTTTCATAAACTCCTCTAATTCTGTTTTATCCACCTCATTAGCATGATCTTCGATTTGTTTAATTGGCGCGTAATTAATAGTTTAAAGTGACATGCACATTACTATTCTTAAATATGTGCATGACATTTCTATTTTTAATAATTGCAACGTGAAAATTAAATGAAACTATTATTCCCGGAATATAAGTGCTTTTCATTGCTCGGGAGGATAATGGACTCGGTTAAAGATTCGATAGATTTTTCTGCCACGCTATTTAAAGCTGAGTGTCCTAGCATAGTAAATACACTTAATAGATTTATTTTTATTCTGCCGGTCAATATTTCGAAATATATAATTGTGACATTTCCCGTCACCTTCTTGGACTCGATTACGCTCGGGTAATATGTTCCGCAGTCGGAGGGAAATCCAAATTATGATCATATTACTAAGTAAAAATGTATTTTAATAATTTATTTATTTATTTATTTATTTATTTATTTATTTATTTATTTATTTATTTATTTATTTATTTATTTATTTATTTATTTATTTATTTATTTATCTATTTATTTATCTATTTATTTATCTATTTATCTATTTATCTATTTATCTATTTATCTATTTATCTATTTATCTATTTATCTATTTATCTATTTATCTATTTATCTTATTTATTTATTTATTTATTTATTTATTTATTTATTTATTTATTTATTTATTTATTTATTTATTTATTTATTTATTTATTTAATTTATTTATTTATTTTACGTCAAAAAACAGTTAAAAACTGCGTATGACGTGCTATGGGGAAAAGTGAATTGTGTGCACATTTTCCAAATTATGTGATCCCTACACTAAGTCATATACTACTTAAATTTTGAATTTTGAATTAAATTTATTCAAAGAATTGGTCACCCCGACCGGGATGCGAACGAGAGCTTCCTGGTATATGCCCAGCTACTCTGACCACTAAGCTACCGAGACAACCAATCCTCCGAATAGTTTTCACGAATGCAATTATGGCTCCTTTAATGTATATAATTGTCACCTTTCCCGTCACCTTGTTGGGCGCGATTACGTTCGGAGAATGTGTTCCACAGTCGTAAAGAAATCCACATTGTGACCACATTACTGAGTAACAATGTATTTTAATAATGAAATTTTTTCAAAGAATTGGTTCAACAAATTTAATTATTTCCAAATATAAAATAATAGTTTTTTTTAAATTTATATATGTTTCTCTTGCTTTCTGTTATGCATCGTGTGCTTCACCTCTTCCAGTAATGAGTCCCTGATTGACGGTGGAGCAAATTACTTTGCCGCAACTTCGTTTGCGTTATCACGCCAAAGGCAAGCTTCATTGCCTTATATTCCGCAGGAGCACCCTGATTAACCTGAAGTAATGTGTGAAACAGATACCTCCGTAGGTAGGCTTGTCTTTCACGATCTGTAACCTCATTATCGGATTTGAGCTTCTCTCGAGTGCGAGAGCGACATTTTGAATTATCACCTCCTAACACTGGCTTCTAAGCTTTCCATAACTTAATGAGAGTAGTCCAATTAAGCAATAAAGTTTATTATTTAATGTGAATTATTTTATTAATTGTGAAAAATGGAATATTGTTCTTTAATGTGCATATAATTAATACACACCTTTTTTCAGAATACGAGTACTCATACACCATCATTTACTACAAATTTGTTTTGTTTTTAACGAACGGACTGTTAAAATCCTTAATGGATGCCGACCATTAAAAGTGGCTTTTCGTTCACTTATTTGGTTATGTTAAGTCGATATAACAGTATAATATACAGAAAAAGTGTTGTCTGTTTTGGATAAATCCGTTATGGATAAAGGTAATGGTGAACAAGAACAAATGTAGTACACTACAGAATGAGAAAAGTTTATTCGACCGTTAATACATCACTCCTACAACGTGATCTGAGAACTTTGTATGGTATTGCGGATTCTTATACCTTCCTGGACAAAGAAAATATTTTTTATTCCTCAGGCCTTTTTTGGTGAGTAATGTCGAGGAAGGTCATAATCTCTGCTGACCGCAGATTAAGAACTCACTGGTCTCTAGGGTACGATTCGAGATACATCTTATTAGAACAGGGACGGACGATACCTGAACAAGAAGAAGAAGTAGCAGAAGAAAAAAAAGGAATGTGCAAAAATCAAGACGAAAAATAGATATTGAGAACGAAATACAAGTAGACAGCCAAAAAACGTAAAAGAATATACCAAGAGAGACATTAAGGGCACGAATGCAGGGAAATACTATAGAGAGCAATCACTGAAATAAGAAAGCCGAGAGTCTGACACAAGAAGAACATGCAGCAGCGAACAGAAGGGGAACAGATCTCTCTAAATAGATTGTACGAAACCCCAGCTCACGTTTTTCAACGACCAAGAAAGGAACGCGTCGGGAATTCAAACCGACAAGTAACATGTTCCGCTCTTTTCAGCGGCAGAAACGACAACTCACTCTAACACACGTCACGCAGGGCGGGCGCGGGCGGAGAAAGGGATGTCAGGTGTGGGGATGGGGGAGATGGCGGGGAAGGGAGAGCGGATTTAAAAGTGGGGAAAACAGTGGAACCGTTCGGGGTAAGAAAGACATGGGCAATGAAGGTGTATAAATTGCTAGGTGAAGGGTAAGATCAATTTAAGTAAATTATTAAACGAATATATAAACAAACAAACAAATAAATAAATAAATAAATAAATAAATAAATAAATAAAATAGAATAAATAAAATAAATAAAATAAATAAAATAAATAAAATAAATAAAATAAATAAAATAAATAAAATAAATAAAATAAATAAAATAAATAAAATAAATAAAATAAATAAAATAAATAAAATAAATAAAATAAATAAATAAATAAATAAATAAATAAATAAAATAAATAAAATAAATAAATAAATAAATTTGTGGCGAGACTGAAGACATTGCGATTGTTGTTTTTCCTGATGCCGATGGATGGAGGGAGATGAAGTTGACGATGGGAGAAAATGAGGATAAGATTCACAATGGGAGTGGAGGGGGACGTGCTTGGTGATGTGAGTGAATTGGAGATTTATGGACGTATTTATAAACCTCTGCCAGGGGCCTGCCAGGCCAAGCAGGCTGCCAGTGTTCGATTTTGCGATTTATGAACGACCCTCAGCCAAATCTAGTCGCCCCTTGTCCTCCCAGCAAGCCCTCAGATGGCAGGCCCCTTAGAGCTCTGCTGGCAGAGCTTCTTAAATACGACCCTAAGTTGACGATGGGAGAGGAGGGGAAGAAGTTGGTGATGGGAGAGGAGGGAGGTTGACGATGGGAATGGAGAGAATGAAATTTGCGGCGACTGCGTGAACATCTTTTTCCAACGCACCACGCGGGAAGGTCCGAAAAACCGGTGGAGGGGGTGAGGAGGAAAGACGTTGAGGGGGTTAAAATAGGAAGAGCGAAATGAAGCGAACGAGTTGGGAGAGTCGAGATGGTAGGACGTTTTAAAATAGCAATTTAACCATAATTTTGTTCATGTTAATTAGCATGTCGGATCATGTCTGAGTTTGCTTGTATTATTGAGCGTTATTGAGGTTCCTCTGTGAACGATTTTAGGTACGAAGAAATTCTTTAGCCCTTCACAGATTTCTTTACAAAATTAACATTATTTGTAGTTTCGATAACGACTCAGTAATTGAGAGGAGTGTGGAGTGAAGGTCGGGATTGCGGAGAAAAGGTGAGACACGGGCTGGGAGCAGGGGTAAAGGGCGAGGATGCGAGACAGGGGTGAGGGGTGGAGTTGTTGACTGTGTGGGGGATGAGGTGCAGGGCAATGGTGAGAATCGCGGGGTGAGGGTCGGAGGTAAGGGCCGGGGGTTAGGGTTGGGGATGAGGGTCGGGGATAGAGGTTGATGGGTGAGGGTCGGCGGTAAGGGTCGGGGTGAGGGTCAGGGGATGAGAGACGAGGGATGAAGATCGGGGGGTGAGGGTCGGGGTAAGGGCATCGGGTTTGATTTGGAGACGAGAGTGGGTAAATGGGGCGGGTAGTTAGAGGCGGGGATTGAAGGGTGGGGATGAAAGGTCGATGAGTGAGGGGTATCACGTGAGAGGCAGAGAATGAAAGGAAGAGAGTGAGTGAAGGTGGGGAGAGAGAGTGAGGGTGGGGGAATCGGCGAATGGAAAGAACGTAGAGAGAAATATGTGAGGAGGAGGGTACGATGATGCAATGAAGGAGAAGGAGGTGAAGGCGGACGTAGGAGGGTGCGGTCGTGTGTTCATGGTAAGGACGGCAAAATCATTGGCGCGTCGCTCGGGTTGAGTGGCGGGGCGGAGAGGATAGAGGGGGGAGAGCGAGAGGTTGGCAAGCGCAGCGTACGTGGCCACGCGGTAGGCCATTTTATTCTCGATACAGTTTTAAGAATTTAATTTGACGCTACAAGATAAGGTAGCTAACCTACAGTTATCCTACGAAATATTTGCCGTTAAGTACTTGTCACTTTTGCATTGAGTATTTGTCCACGAGTGTTGCTCTTGCGGCTCGAGCGAGTGCAGGCGGCTGAGTCAGCGGGGACGTGGCGGCAGCGAGGCGGGGCGGCAGCGGGAGGAGGGTGGCTGTGGGAGCGGGGTGGCAGCGAGGGGAGGGAGCTACAGCGGGGGCGGGGCAGTAGGGGGAGGCGGGGCGTCAGCGACAGGGTGGACTGGGCGTCAGCGGGGGGAGCGGGAGCTGTGGCGAGGTGACACTGGGAGCGGAGGCGTGGCCGTAGCGAGAGGAGGGGGCGGCAGCGGTGGATGGCAGCGGGGGCAGGGGCAGGAGGGAAGATGTTGCGCGGCAGAGGAGGCGAGCGGGAGCACGGGGACCGACGCGTGGACAAGGCGGCTGCGGGGCGGGGCGTCAGCGGGGGTGGAGGCGGGGTGGATGTGGGAGCGGGGTGGCTGAGAGGGGAGGGGCTGCAGCGGGGAGGGGGCAGTAGGGGGAGGCGGGGCGTCAGCGACGGTAGGGCGGGGCGTCAGCGGGAGCAGTGGCGGAATGTCGCCGGGGGCGGAGGCGGGGCGGAGAGGGGTGTAGCGACGGGTAGAGGCGACAGCGGGGGGCGGGGTAGTAGGGAGAGGCGGGGCGGAGGTGGCGACGGAGGAGGGGCGTCAGCGGGGGGAGCGGAGGCAGAGGCGGAGCGTCAGCCAGGGTGGGGCGGCCGCGGTGGAGGGGGCGGGGCAGCAGCGGGGGGAACAGGGGCAGTGGCGGGGTGGCAGCGGGGCGGAGGCGGGGCGATAGCGGCGGCGCGGCGACACGGGGGGAAGCGGGAGTGGGTCGACAGCGGGGGTGGGTCGGCAGCGGGGGTGGGTCGGCAGCGGGGGTGGGTCGACAGCGGGGGTGGGTCGGCAGCGGGGGTGGGTCGGCAGCGGGGGTCAGCAGCGGGGGCGGGTCGACAGCGTGGTCGGGGCGGCTGCAGGGGCGGGGGCGGCGGGGCCTGAGCCTGATGGCCCGCGACAGCTCCCTTTCAGCCGCTGCGCTCGCTGAGCCGCGCCGAGCGCCCCGATTGCCCGCGTGGCGCGCTTCGATCGAGCGCTCGGGAGAGACGTCGGCCGCCTCGGCGCATTGTCCGCGACACTCGCACGCCACAATGACGCAGCACGCGTCGCGTCGCGGCCCGCGCGGAGCAACGGCGGAGGCGGAGCGACTCCCTAATGCGCCCCACACCTGGCGCGCAGCCGCGAGGGGGCGGCCACCGGAAAATAAGGAACTCGCGCTAACTCTTTGCCGGGGGAAAATTAATGGAATTTAACATTATTAGATTGTTGGACGTCATCTGGACCTTCATTTATCAAAATCGTTGTTTTGTTTTTATTAATATTTTCTGATGTGAGTTTTCTTGAGAGAAAAGACCGTGTCGGTTTCTCAAATATTTAAATTTGTTTATCATGTAGTAACAACATTTCCTTATTCACATAAGTATAAATAAGAGCTGTCTTTCTGTGTGTAACAGGCAAAAAGAAATTGACTTTTTTGTGTGATTTATAACACGCGATACATTCATAACTCCATATACTAATTATAATGAACAGGGAATTATTCCAGGTATGTATGGAACAAATGAAAAACAAAAGGTTAGAATTTTGCGGTTTAAGTTTAATAAAGACATTAATAGAAGTCCAGGCGTACTGCAGCGCGTGTTCGTCTCAGGTCTTTGTTGGGAACGGTAAATCCTAAATGCAATCGCACGCGTACATTTTTGTGTCTACTTTAAGGAGTTTGTTAAGTTGAAGTCCACGAAATGAGACCTTTTATATTTTAGAGTTTTCATGAATTAGCTAACTTGAGTACCCCACTCTTCGCAGAAACGTACAGCATCGCTATATCTGTGTAAAACTCTATTGTCTATTTGATATTCAGAATAGTTTGATTTTATTAGACTTTTCCTTACTTAATAAACGTTTTTGTAATATTAGAATGTTTACTCACGCACACTACCAATTGCAAGTAATGCAACACACAGTTCAGGTGGGGCCGTTCGTAGTTGGGTTTCGTTAAGAGCCAATTTCCACTTACATGACACTCACATTAAGCTCGTTTTTCTTACAGTTTTTCAAAGTGCGCAATCATTGTAATGGTTCACCTATATTTTAAATATTTCAGAAAATTTTCAACGCGCTCCCACCACATTACCTTTTCTGCCTACTGCACTAAAAGCTTCGTGGGTAAAAATAATTATTATGTATTTACTAGTAAAAACCCGTCAAAATTTGACGGTGAGATCTGAGATAAATGTAAAATACTGTGACCAGACTAATGTTCACAATATGTTGCATTGTTTGGATCTTCAGGGTATAACGAAGATATTCTGTGATGTGAGTTCCCAAAATTTTGAACACGTATGGCCCATGGGCAGGTAGCAATGCAATATCGGCGCCAAATTGCACAAAAGAAAGAGCACTATTATACTGACGGATATTATTTCTAAAGTTTTTTGATGTGTCATCATGTCCTATAAACAATTTTTATTTCTTCTGGCATATCGCTTGAAGGTAAACTTACTTTCCCATTTAAGCAACACAGAGTAAATCGTTTGCAGAATTTCTCTCACATGCGAAGTGCAAAGCAGAACAAAACTGACATTTCATAGACAACGACCCAGCAGAAAACGAAATGACCTCACTATCACGACACTTACGCTGACTTTCTCTTACCCTGCATCCAGTTAATGTACGTTTGCGTCTTTTGGGACGCGTGGACAACGATTCGGAATTCGACATAACCTGTGAACAACTTCAGTACAACCGAGCAAAACACACTGTCCGAATGTTCTCTACAAAATACACCACAAAAGCAAATACATGCAAACTGTCAACGCCACAATGCAATAATTACACTGAAACAAAACCTTGATGAATTGTAAACAAATCTCAACAATCAAAACAAAACATCAAACAGCGCCACCATGAAGCATCTATCGACTCATATATATCGATTTTGAAACAGCCACCCTTTGGAAGAAAACAATTGACTATTGATAAGCGTACTATTAAAGAAATATTTAATTAATTAGTTTACACACTAAATGTTGGTGAATCAACACAAACAATATCTGATAACACATCTAGGGATCACATTCTTTCATTTAAAGGAAAAAATACTACAATCGGTTCAGTAGAAGCTCTAAACGAAGCCATGGCAAAATACCTTATTTTTTTAAATATATAGATTGCGTCCAAAATGGCGTCATTCGACCTTCCATAATTATGTGTTTTAATCTATGTTACTTGGGTAAGTACTTATTCTAAATATTTATTTATTTATTTGTTCACTGTTGATATATGATTTGTTGACATGTGTAATTTGTTTAATAATTGTAGAACCACTGATGATGGGAAGAGTGCTCCCGAAACACGTGTCTGAATACATGTAATCGCATTAAAAAAACATTGTATACTATTGTGGTTGATATCTTATTCACCCCATATATTTTATCATGGAGTATCACAAAATCTCAGCTGCCACCACAGAATTTATTTATTGCATTCATTATTAAATGCACGTCAATCTGCGTTTGCCTACCGGCTTCCCGTACTTCACAGAACAAGAGCTGAGCTTCACATGTCAACAAATTAGTTCATCTTTTAACTCAAATAAATATGTTACGAAATATGTTTTGTTCAGCTTCATGTAAATTATGTCAAGTGTATGATAAAAAGTTTGTAACATTTCTGAAACTTGAAGAATTTTATTTTCAATTAAAAGGCAGGGTGAACAATTCCTTTCCTCTCAATAGTAACGTAAAGTAAGATGATTGGAAACCCTGTATATTCTTTTACAGACGAAGTGCTTTGTAAAAAAATGCCATGAATTACGACAGTGAGGTATTTTCTGTTAGCATAAAACCATGACTCTTATACATCTAAAAATATAAATTCATATTTGGGATGAGAACTTCTGTCATGTTTCCCAATGATGCGGAAATCTCTCAAGCGGATTTCAACTATGAATTCTGCATATCACTCCCACTGCAGTTTAAGCAAAATCTCCATCCACTGTCTCTCAAAGATATGTTCACATCAACATTTTAACAATTCCCTGAAACATCGATATCCCCATGAAATATGGACGGTTGGCAGCCCTGCTCACGCGGACTCTTTTAAACCCCGCACCCCTCTCTGAAGAGAGGGATTAAAATGCACATACATTTGTGAAACGGGCACAGCCGCTCTCTTATGTTCGAGTCACTCTGTTAAAAAGCCCCAGAGCGGCTGGCAATGGTGGTGGCAGCGGTGGCGGCATCGGTGGTGGCAATCGGTGGCGGAGTCGACGACGGCGACGGGGACGGCGACGGCGACGGCGACGGCGACGATGGTGGCGGCGGCGGTGTTGGTGGTTGTGACGGGCAATGACAGCGGGGTGGCGGGGCGGCGTTGATGACTGTGGTAACAGTGGTGAACGGGCAGCGGGGATGGAGATGGTGGCAGTGGCGGGGTTGGCGGTGGCGATGGCGGTGTCGGTGGTGGTGGTGGCGGCGGCGGCGGTGGCGGCGGTGGCGGCGGTGGTGGTGGTAGTGGTGGTGGGTCGGGGGTGTCGGGGCGGTGTCGGGGTGGTGGCAGTGTCGGGGGCGGGGGCGGGGCGGGGCGGGGGCGGGGCGGGGCGGGGGAGGGGCGGGGGCGGGCGCAGGGGCGGGGGCGGGGGCGGGGGCGGGGGCGGTGGTGGTGGCGGTGGCGGTGGCGATGGCGGCAGCGTCGACGACGACGGCGGGAGCAGGGGGTGGGGACAAGGTCGGGGAGGAGCGGGTGGGGGTGTGAGTGGCGAGGAGCGGCGCAGGAGGCAGTAATAGGGAGGGCAACGATGGTGAGGCGACGGGGGCGGTGGTGGCAGTGCTGGCAGAGGCAACGGTGGCAGTAGAGGCGGCAGCGGCGGTGGTGAGGATGAAGACGACGGCGGCGACGGTGGTGGCGGGGAAGTGCCGGGGTCGTCGTGCAGTGCTGTTTTATTCCATGAGAAGGAACAGAATTTACTATTTGCTTGCATTAATTTAGAAAACGGTTACTTTTTACATTTATTGTACGTTCAATAACACCAGTTTTTATTAGAAATTCAACTAAATTTTTACATTTTCTAAAAAATTGATTTTTATGTATGTTTGTACCTGAGTTACGGTTACCCATACAATACACAAAGAATAATCTACCAAGTCAAAGCAGTTCCAGGTGAATTCTACAGCAGTGAAAAGTAGGTACTTACCATCCAGAATGCAGCTGTCAAAGTAATTTCTCGAATTGGTCATGGGTGTTGCTAAAACAGACAAATGAGTCCAGGGGAAAAGGTTAGAGATCGTAACATTGAAAGAAAGAATTCAACATATAACATTTATGTAAACGGCTAGATGTGTAATCGGAATAGACGCAATCATACTATACATTCTGAACTACCACCCTGTTTAAGCAGTGTTCAAATACGCGTAGCTCACGAATGTGGTCTCCTGCTTCATTTAAAGCATAGTTATTTTGATCATGTGATTAGAGCGGTTGGTTTTTCATACCTCCGCGACTATCAACTGAACCATCGCCACACACATGTCATTCATCCTTCGTTACCAGGATAATTCTGTCTGCGGCTCTGATAGTTTTCCGAGGTTTTATTCAGTCAATACCTAACATAGCCGGTGCATCGGTCCTAACACACGGGCCACGGACCGCGCGCGATTTTTCTCTCATATTTGTTGTCCTCTCTCACTGTATTACACATAGATTTACACTTACAAGCACTGCACTATTACTCATGACGTGAGACCAGACGGGAGCTTCGAGCTAGTTGACTGAGCCGGATCCCAGCTTAGGAGAAATACGGCGATAGGAAAAATCCACCTAAAGTTGGCGGGTAGGTTGGCGCAGAATTCCACCATCTACCGAGGAGGAACACCGCCACTTCCAAGTATGAAAACAGTACTACAAGAGAGGAGTGATCATAGAAGTTGGCGTGCCGGAAACATCAACCAAACATACACCCCCTGATGACCACCCCTTCCGTCACCCATCCAGTGGAAGGAAATGGAAAATCACCAGTGTCACCTGACCAAGAAAAAGCAAGACATGAAGGTGTAAGCTTTTCCATTATCTATGCTCGTAAACAGTGTGGTACTCATTTACGGAATTTATTTATCCACTTAATAAGTCCACTGTCCGATGTAGGATTATTCACCGACTGCCTAGTTCAGATTTCTGAGGAAAGGTTAAGAACCTTTTTCTCGCTTTCTCCACCGCGCTTCAGTTCAAATTAGGAGAGTTGGACAGGAATAAAATGAGAAGTAAATATTGCGCGAGATCACTGTTTGAGTTTTTAGACTGCTACTGCTGCATTCACAAAATATAACTATAAAAACTGGAAAACCAACGATCAGAGATGTCAAACTACGAATTGCATTTTTGCATTTATGCTCATCTCTCTCAAACATTGCCTTTATGCTCACCTCTTGCGATATGACCATTTCTCTCTTTTAATCAATGAGTTTAAAATTTACTTAAACTCCGTGAAAATTATTTGGTCGGGAACTATTAATACTAATGTAATTAGTATTTGGACCCATTAAAACATTCTGCACGGTTTACACAATGGTTCTAAAAGTGAATATTGGTATTGGAATCCAATTAGGAATGATTCTGAGATGATGGGCTAGGGCATAGAGGTATCCCCCAAAAATAATAGGATGTCCAAAGAGATCTCATCGAGAACACGAGGATCTGGTTTTAAGGACGCATCGTTTCCGAAATACGCAAAATGGCAACCTATGATAGTGTAACATGTGTTGCGGGTTGCGGGCCCACAGTTTCTCTTACATTATAATCTGTGAACTTCTATTTCCTTCATCATAAATATGTTTGATGCAGACCTGAGGAGAATTCTCTATCAGTAGCAAACGTAATGTTTAAATTTGATTACTTATAAATGCTGAAATCATTATTTTATTAAAGAATAACGAGAAACAATTCTTGTGCGTACCAACAGATGCAGCATACTGTTAGCTGCATAATACTGCAAACAGCAAACATCCCACACAAGTATTCAGTTCGCTGTATGACATTTGTTACACAACTGCACATACAATTCATTTAATCAGGCATCAATAAAATGTAATATTTACTTTCCATACAGACACATTCACACATTCATTCCGCATACAAACTATCAATCCAACAATACGAAAGTTGTTGTAATATATACATTTTTTTCTGTGTATTGTATGAAGACCGGATAGTTGGGCGATTTTTACAGGCGAACTAACCCGAACGGGACGGCCACGATCAATCCAACAATACGAAAGTTGTTGTAATATATAAAATTTTCTCTGTGTATTGTATGTAGACCAGATAGTTGGGCGAATTTTACAGGTAAACTAACCCGGAAGGGGACGGCCACGATCAATCCAACAATACGAAAGTTGTTGTAATATATACATTTTTCTCTGTGTATTGTATGTAGACCAAATAGTTGGGCGATTTTTACAGGCAAACTAACCCAAACGGGACAACCACGATCAATCCGACACGAAAGTTGTTGTAATACATAAAGTTTTCTCTGTGCATTGTATGTAGACCGAATAGTTGAGCGATTTTTACAGGCAAACTAACCCGGAACGGGACGGCCACGGAAAAAACTTGTCTACTCCTGTGCAGCGGTTGCGATGGCAATGGGGGCGGAGGAGTCCGCGAGCCCGGAGCAGTCTCGGAGGCCTGCCACAATGCTCGTTGCGGGGGCCTCATCAATCATCCGTGTTTTTGAAAAGCGGAGAGCGATTCGAAAAAGTTTAGAATAAAAATGCCGGGGATTAGTGGCGGCGCGTGGAAAGGGGCGTGGCACTACCTTCTGCCCCCGCTGGTGGGGGGGGGAGGGGACGGCGCAAGGAGCGATGCTTTTTTTTATTTCCTTTTATTATTCCTTGTTCGACAGTTTTGGTCTTTGAGAACCACAGTGCACAATACGGTGCACAAAACATTTAAACAATGTTCAATAATTGATGAAAATGTCCAATTCATTTTCGTGTACTTAAGAATATTTTCCTTCCTCCATAACATAAATTTAGTTATTCCTTTCAATGAATTTTAGATTAATATTTGCAGTATGTATTCTATATTATCATTGGTTCTTTTCTTTACAAAGGAGTAATATTATTTACCTGCTGATTAACTGCTGGCATCTTGTTTACCTATATATTCCACATATTCGATACACTCCAAATTCACAAGGTAATTAATAAATATTTTTGAAAAAAGCAATGAATTATTTAAAGGTTAAGCAATTACAATGAAAATAATAGGCTGCGTATTGTCCGGAAAAGGGTCTCTGTGAACTTCTGTACAAACTGTATTGTGCAGAATGTGTATGAACCTCTGTGATCTTTCTGAATGCATGAATTTTATTTCAATACATTCGTTTAACAGTAGCATGGCAATACCATGAACGAACCCGAGGAACAAAAATATTGAGAGGCGGAGGAAGGGTCAGTGGCAGACACAAGAATAAATCACAAAATAATTTAAGGAAATGTAGACTTCTATATTACCAATTTCCAACACGTGCAGAAACTGATAAAAAACAACAACTATGCAGTCTCTGGTCATGTGTCAGGTATCTATCGTTTTTTAGATACCAAACAACACGGGGAAAATAAAAAAGTACACGGTTTAGATTTTGAATAAAAATGCAAATATTTTAATGTGTTATTCTTCCTATTATCTTGTGACTGAATTATCATACTCAATGCGTTACTACTTACGGTACAGCTGACGTCGTGAGACTGCAAGTCTCCCAAAACGAGGACATCCGCTATTAAATATTTGCTATTTCACTTTGCTAACGCATTAGGAACAATACTTTTTTATATTCTCTGTGTGTAAATGACCATTGTAGTGTATACACACAATACAATGTAATTGCAGTGTTCGTATACACAATTCTTGTTAATATATTGAATTTATTGCTGTGTTATACGAGGATATTTTATTTGCTGTTCTGGGGCTGTATTGATACTTTTTGGATAACCATTTTGTGTTTTTTTCTGAATTTGATTTGATCATCTGACCAGATGTGATCTTTTCATCTGATTCTGGTTTTGCATCTAATTCTGGTTTTGCATCTGATGTTGGTTTTGCATCTAATGCTGGTTTTGCATCTGATGCTGGTTTTGCATCTGATGCTGGTTTTGCATCTGATGCTGGTTTTGCATCTGATGCTGGTTTTGCATCTGATGCTGGTTTTGCATCTGATGCTGGTTTTGCATCTGATTCTGGTTTTGCATCTGATTCTGGTTTTGTGTTTGATTCTGGCTTTGCATCTGATTCTGGCTTTGCATCTGATTCTGGCTTTGCATCTGATTCTGGTTTTGCATCTGATTCTGGTTTTGCATCTGATCCATTAATACAATCTATTACATGTTATCACGTTAATGAGGTTAACGTTCCATCAATTCCAGTAATGTAAATCTCGTACTTATATTGTGTCTAATTTAACTGACCAGTGCTGCCCACCACGTCGCACTACTTCACCTGTCTGATTTTCATCTTGTTGGAGGTCGGGACGTTTTTATGTACTACGTCGTCTCGTTTCAGTCCACCAGTTGTAGTGATGTTTTCATCCTTTGCAATGCTTTCCCGAAATTCCTTTCTGGAATGAATGCCGTTGCATTCAGCGGTCCGTGCAGTAATCTTCACACCAACAGTGAGTAGTATCTGGTTGGTCTTTCGTGAAATGCTATCTAATGGGTCTCAAAACTACGCATGACTGAAAGGCGTTTCAACATAATGATAACATAAAACCCATTGTGATCACAATAAACGACGTTTTTTAATGTAATATCAGTCCAGGTGAGACATCATAAAATGATAACGTTAGCCGAACGATTACATTAACAGTAAGGGAGGTCCAATGCATAATATTAAGCGATGGTCTTTGCATATATCGACGTACTCTAAGAATTAAAGCATTTAATCTTTAAAGAATTTATATAAATATAATATTCAGCAATTTTTTTGCCGACGCCGGGCATACAAAATCAATACAGTTCAGCTTCAAAGAATTTATATAAACATAATATTCAGCAATTGTTTTTTTCTACCTCGGACACACAGAATAAAAACATCCATACTTCATCCAACTCAAAACTTCTGCATATATGTTTCTACCACCACACCGTGCTATTTGGGTCAACAAAACTGTTTAAAAACGAATTAAACCACCCAAAATAAAAACACACTTTCCTATATTCACAGGGGAAGAATATCGTTTGAAAAAAGTCGAACTAAGAACTCCAAAAAGTTCCCCGGCGTCTCGTAACGTCTGGAAACGGTCACTACGTCATCGCCCCTCCACTTCCTTAAATTAGGAGAACTCCCTCGTAAGACTCGTTGATGGACCCGTGGCGCCAGCGGGCGCTTCTAGACTCTGATCGCCTCCCCGACAGCCGCGTGGGGAGGGGGAAATAGCGAGGGGAATCCCCCGCAAGGGAGCTCCCACTGTTTTATTCTCGAGACGCGCGTCTCGCTAGTCGAGTAGTTAGCTTACTGCCTTATCGGTGTAGTGGTGAGTTGTCGTTGGTATTTGAAATGAAATTAATTATAATTATATGAATTTATAATAATTTCAAACAAAATTTGTAACATTTTTGTGTCTATTTTAACCTTTTATATTATTTTTTATAAGTAGATTTTAAATTATACTTGGTTTTCCACTAACTAATTACTACTTAAATATTCTTTTACATTTGTACAAGTATTGTACTTTTACATTTGTACTTGTATATGATATTACAGTTTTGAACTTTTTGTATACATTTGACATGTAGTTAGGCGGTCTGATGGATTGAGCCTCGCCATATTGTTCATATTATGGCATTATTATTATTATTATTATTATTATTATTATTATTATTATTATTATTATTATTAAGTAATTATAATTACTGTCATTGGCAACAGTATTATTTATTAACATTATTTTTATTTCATAGATAATTATTACACATATAAATTAAATAACTTAATAGAATGTAGTTAGGTCGAAGGCCTTTAAGTTATTACAATACCTACATCCTACCAAGGTACCAAGTTCTAACCTTTCGAATTCTGCTATTCACCCCAAATATATCTCCATCGCATCAAAGCCGCAAAAAAGACACTATAAGATACGGCTGAGAGGAAAAACCCTCTGAAGGGGGAAAAACCTACCGTCAGAAGCCGAGTACATGCCAATCTACCAGACATTTTCTAAACTATTTATTTATTTCCTGGCGCGGACGTCACACATTTTCCTTCGTCTTTGGCATCCTCAGCAAGTGAAATCAAACAGCGCCACAGAAGATCATCGAACCACCGGCTTCCTACTTATTTTTCGGACACACTTTGCCCCATAATGAGCTTTAATTATTATATTTATTATTTTTATTATATATTTTTATTTCTTCATTTATTAATATGTGATACTGGAATATTAAATGATTTAACACTCCGCACCCCTTTATCTCTTTCATTTTTTTAAATATTAATTCTATTTTAAAAAATCTATATTAATATCAATTAACTATGTACTATTAGTACTCTATTAATCCTTATGTTTTAATTTGTTTATATTGCTTATATCAGAAACTGACGATGATGATAATGACTAAGTCATCGGAAACTGCTCTTTTAATAAATAATATTGTTGGCAATGACAACGTCCATAATTATTTCATTAGCTTCATTATTTCATTGTCAGATATAGTTAACATCACACCCAGGCGTTTAAGGGAATGCCCACGGGGCGCGTCTGTTCGAGAAACATCCCCTACAAGCGCTTTGGGTTGAGAGATTGATTTTTTCGTATTTCCGGCCACGTCAACTGCTTTGGTCATTAGTCTCGATAGTGTAGTGCATGTTTTTTCTCGGGAGATGGCGGTGACCTTCCCCCGCTGGATGGCGAGATCCGACGCTGACCTACCGTCGGGTAGTGGGGTTTCCCCTACCCAGGACTCTCCCACCAGCGGGGCACCACCCCTGCCGGGTCAGGCTCTAAGCCCCCGACCGGTCTCCCTGAATATGTGGTAGTGTAGTGCCTGTTAGTGTAAGTGTGTGTGTGTAAGGGGAGATGATAGGACAAGGAAGGGGAAGGAAAGATCGCGCGCGGTCCGTAGCCCGTTTGTTAGGGTACTGCTCCGGCATTCGCCTGGTGTTGATCGGAGAAACCACGGAAAACTACCGATCAGAGCAGCCGGCCGCTAGCGACTGAATTTTCCTCCAGACAGCGACTGAATTCGATCTAGCTGAAAAGCTAGTGTCGAAAATCCTGCCGCCGTCAGGACTCGAACCTAGGACCTCCCGGTCAAAGGAGCTGCAGTTGCATCAGTTGACGCACTGAGCTACCGCTCCCGGTCGAAAAGTGAATGTGTGATATTAGAGCATACAGTCTGAACGGACGAACGTAAGTTTTCTTAATTCGGTGTCATATCCAGAAAAATTCAAAACTCAGTAATTTTTTTTTTTTGACGCATGATGCTCACTTCTAATGTACGCTAAACACCGCGGTACCACTGTTAAAATATTTGGCTGAGTGAGTCTCTAAAAGCAAAGTAATCCAAAATTACAGAGAACGCTCAGCACTGGACCCTAGGTTTATAGAATAGTTCACGGTGTATACATATTTCTTTATTAAAAGAACTTTGACGTGCTGAAAGTAATGAAATATTGATAACTTGACTTTAATTAATGATCCTGATTTGTTTCTTTTGAAGTGAGTACGTATATTGGTGCATCCATACATTGGTCAACCGGAATGTTTCTAAGTAAGCACAATAAAGGTTTCCTTTGTAAAGATTGATATCGAGGCTTTTACTTAAACCAAACTTACCTAAAGACTTTCTACTTGCTGGTAACATTTCTCTGGGCGGCACACCTCGTCATTATCTCCGTCATCATCAGCTCTTCTCTCGCCTTTTACCTCCGCGTCCCCCTCATCGTCATTATCCCCCTCGCGAGCCGTAATGACGCCTTCAAATCGGTCCGCGTCTTGTTTCCAGACAACCCCCACGCCCGCAGTCAGACGTACAAGGGTCTTGAGAGCGTAGTTATCCACCTGTGCCTGCCTGTACATGCGCCCTTTAGCGTTTCGTCAAAGCTTGAGAGGGTTCATTCAACCTCCAACACCGCACGAAGTCGCACAGATTCAAGACGGCACATGACGTCACATGCAGTCTTGAAGGATATGAATACAGAAAGCAGATACATTTTATCACAATCCGCTGTCTTTTCCTTTCATTTTCTTCCCCTCTAATTTTCTCTCTCTCTCTCTCTAATTTTCTCTCTCTCTCTCTAATTTTCTCTCTCTCTCTCTAATTTTCTCTCTCTCTCTCTAATTTTCTCTCTCTCTCTCTAATTTTCTCTCTCTCTCTAATTTTCTCTCTCTCTCTAATTTTCTCTCTCTCTCTAATTTTCTCTCTCTCTCTAATTTTCTCGCTCTCTCTCTAATTTTCTCGCTCTCTCTAATTTTCTCGCTCTCTCTCTAATTTTCTCGCTCTCTCTCTAATTTTCTCGCTCTCTCTCTAATTTTCTCGCTCTCTCTCTCTCTAATTTTCTCGCTCTCTCTCTAATTTTCTCGCTCTCTCTCTAATTTTCTCGCTCTCTCTCTAATTTTCTCGCTCTCTCTCTAATTTTCTCGCTCTCTCTCATTTTCTCATTTTCTCTCATTTTCTCATTTTCTCTCATTTTCTCTCATTTTCTCTCATTTTCTCTCATTTTCTCTCATTTTCTCTCATTTTCTCTCATTTTCTCATTTTCTCTCATTTTCTCTCTCATTGTCTCTCTCATTGTCTCTCCCTCTAATTTTCTCTCTCTATAATTTTCTCTCTCTCTAATTTTCTCTCTCTCTAATTTTCTCTCTCTCTAATTTTCTCTCTCTCTAATTTTCTCTCTCTCTAATTTTCTCTCTCTCTCTAATTTTCTCTCTCTCTCTAATTTTCTCTCTCTCTCTAATTTTCTCTCTCTCTCTAATTTTCTCTCTCTCTAATTTTCTCTCTCTCTAATTTTCTCTCTCTCTAATTTTCTCTCTCTCTTTCTCTCTCTCTCTAATTTTCTCTCTCTCTCTTTCTCTCTCTCTCTAATTTTCTCTCTCTCTCTAATTTTCTCTCTCTCTAATTTTCTCTATCTCTCTCATTCTCTTTCTCTCATTCTTTCTTCCTTTCTCTGCCTCTATCTCGCCAGTGTGTCCGGGAAGGAAACATTGAAACTGCAAAAATAAGCTCTTACAACAATTTTAAGCATATTTTGTTTAATAAAGTACATGGATATTCGGAGCCAAAATGAACACTCAAAAGTTGGTTTGAAAATACGCTTTCTATGCATAAATTTGTATTGTAGAATATTATAAACAATCCAGAAATACGTAAATTATTTATTATTAACAATTAATTGTTAATAATTGTAGTAAATTGTTTATTATTAACAAAATTAATATATTTTATCAGAAAGAAAAATTAACCTAGAAATAGAAAAGGAACTAATTTTACACTGTTCGACTGCTTTTTTTTATTTCTCGAATAATTTTTCATTCTGATCAATTACACTCATTTATAAAAAATAAAGACTGCTTGTCTAACTCATTTTATTTGAATTCAAGTATAAAAATAAATTAATTGGGTACCATGTTGCATTAACACCAGCTGTAGTAAGACGTAAGTATTTTGTTTTCTTTGTTGCATTAACAGTTTTATCCGAACATTTAAGCATAGTCTCACTTTTAGTTCTAGTGCTAAAAATTTGACTTTAACAAGCTTTGAATGCCCTAAAAGAACTGCTTTTACCAGTGGTTGTCCAAAACGTTCTTCTGAAACTTCGCTGAACAATATTCGAAATTTCATCATGTTGTATGAAGTACCCCTTTCTAGCTACATCATTGTTTTTAGAGTTCTATAAATTAGATACTTCTACAAATTAAATGGATAATTTCCGAGTGATAGTGGGGCGTGTTAGAAGTAAATTTTTGCTGTTCCTTTTCTCATCAAATCACATCCACAAACACACAGCGGCACAAAGGTTATCAGAAAATTCTCTTCCATCGGATAAGAACACCTCGGAATATTTATTCGTAAGACACATACGCTGCTAGAAAAGAAGAGGATTTCCTTAGACTTTCCAATGTTTTGATTATTACTGCTGCTAAGAAGTAAGTAAAACAAAGATCAGATTGAAGCCCATTCCTAAAAAGCTCAAGTTTTTCTGAACGTCTAAGAAAATACAATCCGCACAGCACACAACTATTGATCATCTCATCCTTTCGTGTTCTACATGACATGACACTCTGTACAAAGTGTGGCTTAACATATGATCTTTTCCTGCTGGTTCTTCGTGCAACCCCGCCCAGTTTGCACACTTTAACGGCAACTGCTTACACGCCTCTTTTCTCGCGCCACTGCCACTCCGACGCTCGCGTTGCCAACGTGACGACGTCGTTGCCAAACTGTGGTGACTCTTCCCAAATATTCGCAAGTGTTTGCGGGGGCATCGCGACCGTCGAAACTTCTCTGAATGCGCGGCCCAGAATAAAAAAAAGAGAAAATAGAAAGCTGGGTGGGGAACAAAAGGGAGAGGGGAAAGCCGGGAACGGATTTGAGAGTGCAAGAGTAGCGTGGAACGGAGAGGTCGGACAGAGACGGAGGGGAGTGGAAAAGGGAAGAGAGGAGAGTGGCAGGGTAGTGAGGGGCGGGGCGCAGAGGGCCGGGGAAGAGACGGAAGTGGAGAGGTTGTAAGACACGGGGCGGAGAGGCGAAGGGCGGGGTGGAGAGGGGACGGGCAGAGCAGGCCTAGAAGACCGGGACGGGCAAGAGAGTGGCAGGGACGAGAGAGCGGGGAGGAGAATGGCGGGGAAGAGAGCGGTGGGGAAGAGAGCGGCGGGGAAGAGAGTGGCGGGGAAGAGAGTGGCGGGGAATAGAGTGGCGGGGAAGAGGGTGGCGGGGAAGATAGTGGTGGGGAGGAGAGTGGCGGAGGAAACAACGCGGGGGAGAGAGTGGGGAAGCAGAGTGTGGTGGGAGAGAGAGGAGCAGGGAAAGAGGGGCGGGGCAGAGAGGGGTGGGGAGAGAGGGGCAGGGCAGAGAGGGGCGGAGCAGATAGAGTGGCGCGTTGGAGAGAGGCGGGCAAAGTGACGGGGAGGGGAGTGACAGAGTGGAGAGTGACGGGGCGGAGAATGACGGGGTGGAGAGTGGCGGGGGAGTGGTGGGGAGGAGAGTGGCGGAGGAAAGAACGGCGGGGGAGAGAGTGGGGAAGCAGAGAATGGTGGACCATTGAGTGGTGGGGCAGAAAGTGGTGTGGCAGAGATTGGCGGGGCAGAGAGGGGCGGGGCAGAGAGGGGTGGGGCAGAGAGGGGCGGGGCAGATAGAATGGCGCGTCGGAGAGAGGCGGGCAAAGTGAAGGGGAGGGGAGTGTCGGAGTGGAGAGTGACGGGATGGAGAATGACGAGGTGGAGAGTGACGGGGCGGATAATGACGGGGGGAGAGTGGTGGTGGGAGTGGCGGGGAGGAGAGTAGCAGGGGAGTGGCTGGTCATCGGCGGTCAGGATAGTGGTGGGGAGGAGAGTGGGGGAGGAGAGTGGGGGAGGGTAGTGGCGGGGTGGAGAGTGACAGGGCTGAGCGGAACGAACCTAAATATGTGGTAACAGTCGTCGCGAGGCGGGGCTGAGCACAGCGGTCGCGGGTGGTCGTGGGCGGGGGCAGAAGCAGGGCGAAGAAGCTCGCCCAGCGCCTTCATTAGGGAAGTTTTAATTTCTCTAACAGCGCCCGCGCCCACCGCGGCCCCACCCCGCAGAGCTCTCGCCGAAACCGCCGCCCCCACTCCCTCCCCCACCCCCTTCGAATCAGTCCCCATTCGCCCCCCCCCCCACCTTCGGCCTCTTCCAAAGGTTTTTGTCTTTGGGTCCGTGCGCAGTGCGCTCTGCGAGTTTTCGTTTCCAGTTGTTCTTCCAGCTTCCTCTTCCCTCAGGAACATTTTAACCACTCCGCTTTCCCCTTTTCCTCGTACTACACCTTTCAGTAAGCCCTACTGTCACCGTCGATATTCTTTTACAGGTTTTTGTTTTTCTTTCCATTTGCCATTCGTTGTTTATGTTTGTATTTGCCGTCGTTCGCAGTTTCTTTCTGGCTCTCTGTTTCTCTTATACTTCAGGGGACTAGATAGAGTTAAATTGAAATATCTCTTAACTCCTCAAAGTACTCGGAATTGTCGTAACATCAGTAGACAGAAAATGTCTTTTGAAACTATTTTGGGGTAGCTATGGTGCAAAATCTACATGGCAGTAATGTATCAAAGAGAAAATGATGTACGGGTGGTTCTGATGTACTGACAACACTGCTACAGCTTCAAATTCTCGTCTCGTTACAAACTTTTTGTTGCGAAGCAGATATTAATGCAAATATGTATGTAAGGCAGCAAATTTTGGGTGCTAAAAAGAAGAAAACAAAAATTATACAAATATCAGCAGAATATTAGTGTTTTTCACATTTTCTCACAAACTATTATAAAACGTTCTTAGTTTATTATAAACAGCAAATTCCATTGAGCACTGCACTTCATAGAAACAACAGAAATTAAAATATTTGCCGAAAATCATGACATCATGATGATGAAGAAACCCAGGGAATTCAAAGCAATATTACTTTAGTGAGAACAAAATACAAAATGGTAACATTGAAGTGCGGAGAGTAAGCTGTACTCTACGATTGCGATTGTAAAGCTATAGATCATGCCTACGTACGCCTTAAACGATTGAGTAAACTTTTCGTGCCGAATATAAAAAGCAAACAGGAGTTCAGTGTGAGGAATGACTAAAGAAATATATGTCTCACGGGAGTTCAGACGAGATTCGCAACCGCTGCTGAGGCGGGAACCAGAACAAAGGCCGGTGGCTGGGACATTGACGGACCATTGACGGAAAGATGCGGGACGCGAGGCGGGACGCGAGGCGGGACGCGAGGCGGGACGCGAGGCGGGACGCGAGGCGGGACGCGAGGCGGGACGCGAGGCGGGACGCGAGGCGGGACGCGAGGCGGGACGCGAGGCGGGACGCGAGGCGGGACGCGAGGCGGGACGGAGTCGTAACAAGGCTAAGCCAGGTGAGGAGTCTGAGTGGAAGGAGGATATGAGGATGGGAGGGGTAAGAAAGGCGAAGGGAAAGAACATTGTGGAGAAGGGAGGGCCGGTAAGCGAAGATGGGAGGAGAGAGAGTGAGAGAAAGGAGAAGGGAAGGAAGGGGGAGAAGGCCAAGCGGGGGAGGGCAAGGCGGGAAGGGACGTGGTGGGTGCGGGGCGAAATGAGGTGGGACGAGGAGGATCGGGAGCAAGGGACGCGAAGGGACGGGAAAGGACGACAGGAGACGGGGAAGAAACGGGAAGGGACGAAAAGGGATAGAATGGGACAGAAGGGACAGGAAAGGCCGAGAAGGTACGGGAAGGGACCGAATGGAACGGGACGGTGGCGAAGGGGAGTGAGGCGGGGCGGAGTGGGACTGGGCGAGACGAAGCTGGATGGGGAGGTTGGGGTCGCGCGAGGCGGGGCGTGGCGAGGTGGACATGACGGGACGGGCAGGTTGGAACAGGGGGTATCGGGAGGGGATGGAATGGGATCGGATAAGATGGGATGGGATGGAATGAAATGGAATGAAATGTGATGGAATGGGATGGAATGTGATGGAATGGGATGGAATGTGATGGAATGGGATGGAATGGGATGGAATGTGATGGAATGTTATGGCATGGAATGGAATGGGATGGGAAGGCATGAGATGCGATAGATTGGAATGGGATACAATGGAATTGAATGGGGTGCGATGAAATGTATGGGAGGGGATGGGATGGAATGGGATGGGATGGAATGGGATGGGAAGGAATGGGATGGGATGGAATGGAATGAGATGGAAGGCATGAGATGCGATAGATTGGAATGGTATATAATGGAATAGGATGGGGTGCGGTGAAATGGGATGGGACAGGATGGGATGGGATGGGATGGAATGGGATGGGATGAGATGGAATGGGATGCGTTGTAATGGGATGGAGTGGGATGGGATAGGATGAGACGTGGAACAGAGCGAGTGGGGACGGGGCGGTGCGTTGTGGGCCGTTGCGGGGTGTCTGGGAGCCGCGGGGATGAGCGCGGCATCTCTTGCGCTGCGCGGGGAAGTAGGCTGCTGCGCGCGCGGTCAGTGACCGGACCCTGGGGAGCGCCCCCTTTCACCGGAGGCGGCTGCGAGGAGGATATTGATACCTCAGAGAAAGGGATCGGAGCGTTGCGAACGGGCGGTGTGGAGACATCGCCAGCGCATTGCGCCAACGGAAATTTCACTTCGCCAGCAACGCGATTGCAGGACGCGTTAGCATAGTTACTGACGCTTTGTAGCGCGTGTCTGGAGGACAATTGTGGAGGCCGGCTGCTCTGATCGGTAGTTTTCCGTGGTTTCTCCGATCAGTACCAGGCGAATGCTGAAGCAGTAACCTAACGAACGGACCTCGCGCGATCTTTCCTTCCTCTTCCTTGACTTATTTTCATCGCTTACACACATTTACATTTACACTTACATGTACTAAACTCCCACAAATTCCGAGAGAGCGGTCGGGGGCTTAGAGCTTGTTGACGCTGGGGCGGTGCCCCGACCGTGGGAGATACATTCTTGTTGAAAAACCCTGCTAGCCCACAGGTAGTTCGGATCTCACCATTCATCGAGGGAAGATTCCTGCCAACCCCGAGGGTGAAAACATTCACTACACTTACGTGACTAATGAAGTATCATTTTACGCGCACGGAATTACTAACAATTAATCAATCAATCGTAGTGCGTGAAGTCTTGAGTGCGAACCCTTCGGTGGTCGATTGGTGTCAAAGGTTCAGGAGCTGTATATGACAACGCCGCTTGTCAAAATAATTCGGAGAGGCAGGCTGCTCTGATCGGTCAATATCGCGGTGTCTTCTCATCACTTCTTGGCAGATGTCAGAGTAGTAAGTACCACACCTGTAGTGTGTAGAAATACGATTGTTAACGTACGAGTTATTTTTATTTATCGTTAACGTTTCTGTGTGAGTGTGTATCCACGTGTGTAGGACCCTTTTTATTTGTACGTTCTTATGCTGTAGTACATTTTCAAGTCAAATCGTTTGGGCATATGACAATAAACCAAGAGTAGGTAAATAAATATTATATTTATATCCATAAACAACAATTCACTGATTGTGCACAGTATCTTCTTCCTCATCCTGTTCCAGTCCTTCTTGAGTCTGAGCAACTCTTTGTTTATAACTCATTTTTATGCATTGCATAAAGTTTGAAAAATACTGCTTGCAAAGACAAAAAACGTCTCTTAATCGCATAATCACTACACTTCAACCAGCGCCCTGAAAAAATCCTACATTAGTTGAATTTCAACATTAAAATTTAATTTATATTCATATGGCTTGATCAAAACCGTGGATAATGTGCAATTTGACTATTTATTCCCAAACCTGCGGACAAGCCGTAATATGTAAATAGTTTCAACAAAACTCACGAAGACATGTACATCACGAGAAAGAAACAGCACACAATTTTTGGAGAGCCCTCTCATATTCATTACATCCACTCCAATTTCAGAACCCAGCAGTCGTAACTCGAACGTACGAACCCAAGGGCAACGTGTGTTCTCACAGCGCTCGTTCGTTACACTTCCCGTCCGACCGTCGGCGGTGACCGCGTGATAGCATCTGCCGGGGCGGGCTCGCGGGTGGGGGGTGGGGGCGGGGGGCTCGTTACCCTGCAGGAACCGGAAGCACGACGCGCGCGACGCCGTCGTTTGCGCGCGGCCGCTACCTGCGATGCAGGCGGATAAGGCGCCAGGCAGCACGACGCCATGCGGAACACCACACAGCGCGCGCGCGGACCAGGAGGCGGCCTGCCGCACGGGGTCTCGCTCGCATGGGAGTCCGACTCTGTTATTTCGCTTTGGGGAATCCTACTCTGCTCGAGACAGCCCTACTCTGCTCACGAAAGTCCTCCTCTACTCGGGAATACCCCGAAAAGAGTAAGATTGCCGTGAGTCTAAAAGGATTGCCCTGTACAGAGTACTTCTTCCCTGAGAAAAGTATGGTTCCTCAGACAATAGGAAGATTTGCGTAAGTGCGGTAGGATTTCGTTGAACAGATCAAGATGATAGTCCTCAGAAGAATATGACTCCCCTGAGTCGTTTTATTTTCCCCCGAGCTGAGTACGATTTCTTTGAGTAGAGTACGATTTCTTTGAGTAGAGTACGATTTCTTTGAGTAGAGTACGATTTCTTTGAGTAGAGTACGATTTCTTTGAGTAGAGTACGATTTCTTTGAGTAGAGTACGATTTCTTTGAGTAGAGTACGATTTCTTTGAGTAGAGTACGATTTCTTTGAGTAGAGTACGATTTCTTTGAGTAGAGTACGATTGAGAGAGAGTTGTTCCTGAGCAGAGAAAGTTGTTCCTGAGCAGAGTAACATAGCCTTGAGCAGAGTTAGATTGCCCTGAGCAGAGTGATATCCCTATGAGTCAATTAAGATCACTGGAGTCACGTAATAAGCCCCGAATAGAGTAAGATTGCCCTGAGCAGAGTAGGATTGCCCTGAGCAGAGTAAGATTGCCCTGAGCAGAGTAAGATTGCCCTGAGCAGAGTAAGATTGCCCTGAGCAGAGTAAGATTGCCCTGAGCAGAGTAAGATTGCCCTGAGCAGAGTAAGATTGCACTGAGCAGAGTAAGATTGCCCTGAGCAGAGTAAGATTGCCCTGAGCAGAGTAAGATTGCCCTGAGCAGAGTAAGATTGCCCTGAGCAGAGTAAGATTGCCCTGAGCAGAGTAAGATTGCCCTGAGCAGAGTAAGATTGCCCTGAGCAGAGTAAGATTGCCCTGAGCAGAGTAAGATTGCTCTGAGTAGAGTGAGATTGCCCTGAGAAGTGTAAGATTGCCCTCAGGAGAGTAAGATTACAATGACCGGAGTAAAATTGTCTTCAGAAGAGTTACATTCCTATAAAAGGTGATATTTACCCGGAAAAGGGATCAGATGAATGATTAAAGGAAATGGAGTGGTGAGGAGTCGTAGTCCTAACCGAGTATTCGATGTGAGCTAACAATATTTCCAATTATAAGTGTGTGAGATTGGGAAAATATTAAGGGAAGGATGTAAAACCAGCTTGATGCCTCAGGGTATTAATTGATGTCACTGCAGTGCCTCTGACCGTAAAATTCTAGTATTCGAGTCCAGAATGTGGAAAGATTTTCAACACTAGCTAGATAGCTAGATTGAATTCAGCCCCTATCAGGAAGAGATTTATAGCGGCAAGCTGCTTTAATGATTCATATGTGAATTTCGTCAGAAATATATTTTGTACAGTATTTATAATGATGTGTAATTTTTGTTGTAAAATAAATGGATTTTAATAATTAAATTTCTTCATAGAATTGTCACACCAACTACGACGGGGATGCCGGGAGGTCCTGGGTTCGAGTCCAGACGGCGGCAGGATTTTCGACACTAGCTTTTCAGCTAGGTCGAATTCAGTCGCTGTCTGGAGGAGAATTCTAGCGGCTGGCAGCTCTGATCGGTAGTTGTCCGTAGTTTCTCCGATCAACACCAGGCGAATGCTCGAGTAGTACCCTACCAAACAGGCCGCAGACCGCGCGCGATCTGTCCTTCCTCTTCCTTGTCCTATCCTCTCCCCTTACACACACACACTTACACTAACATGCACTACACTACCACATATTCCGGGAGACCGGTCGGGAGCTTAGATCTTGTCCCGGTTGGGGCGGTGTCTCTCTGGTGGGAGAGTCCTGGTAAGGGGGAAACCCCACTAACCGACGGTAGGTCGGCGCCAGATATCGCCATCCAGCGGGGAAAGATCACCGCCATCTCCCGAGAAAAAACACGCATTACACTTACGGGACTAATGACCAAAGCAGTTGACGCGCCCGGAAACACGAAAAAATCAATCAATCAATCAATCAAAAAAGTGACAGGGAACAAGACTATCCAACGTAATTGCCTCTCTAATAAGATGACACGATAGCAGCAAATGAAAATCATATAACGGCAATAAATTGGGCCTAAGAACCGTTCAAGGAATTGGTCATCTCGATAGCCCAGTACGTTAGAGCATCAGGGCATAAACGAGAAACTGCGTTCGAGTCGCGATTGCCGGGACAATTTTTTTATCAAATGAAACTATCAAAAAGGATTTGTTACACTGTAATAAAGTCAAGGAACATATTGTCGTAAATGTGTCATAGGACACATTTAGTGCACGGAACATATTTTCTTAATTATTTCCCTAATTCCGTGAAAAGTTAGAGGCAGATAAACTGATTTATGACGTTTAGGCGTTTTCCAACTTTTCGCCCAGGACAACTTTAAAATGTTTTCCCTGAGATAAGTTGATAAATTACTTCTACATTTACATGATTCCGTACGAATTACTTGACTAAACCTTTCCGTTACTGATATATAATTGAAGGGCTTGGGAAGTTCCAAAGTAAGCCACATCAGCCACACGAAGCCTCCCCTTATTCATGAATGTTAATATCTCAATTTTGGTCTGACTCTTTAAAAACACAAATGTCTTGTTTCAAAGTTTAGATACATTAAGAATTTGGGGAGGAACAAAGTAAGCAACACTTTGACAAAAATTGTGATATTATCCTGACTTTATCGTGACCTTTCGGAATAGCAAAAAAATGTTTTGACTGATGTGGCCTGTCCTGTTACTGCCCCAAGCCCTTCAATAGAGTTATCGGCCGAAAGGTGTGAATTTCGCACTCTCTCCACATTACACTCCTTCACGAGATAAGGAGCCGTCCATAAAATACGAAACGCAAATTTTGATCATTTTGAATACCCGCCTCTCTCCCCAGTAATGCCCCCCTAAACTCCCTCCCTGAAAATAACGTTGCGTTTGCGACCTCCCCCTACATTTACAGATAGTAAAAATAAATTATATAACAATGAAAACAATTTATATTAATTTTATTGTGTTATGTTTTACAATTATTGAGAATTACGATAAAAAATAATTGGCGAAGTTGTCCGCACCTAACAATAAGATTGGTGAGGGGGAATTTTTGCGTGGGAAAACTTTTGCATGAAGGATGAAAGCATTGGCGAGAAAATTTCTGACTAGTGCTCATATTGTAGATGACGCATGGGGGGAAATCTACTGGGCAATTTTAATTATACTCTAAAATATACTATAGATCAGTCTCGAATATTTTCTTCGTAATCTAAGATTCATTCAATATACCATTGATGAAAATATATTTTCAGTTACTGTCAATGTTTATACACATTTTAATTTATATTTTTTCAAATAATTTGTTAATATTTTAGTGTAAGACTGAAGAAATACAATTTTTGCAGCAAATGCTGAAAAAAATATCAACGTAATGTATCGCTAAACTAACACCCCTCTAGTTCCATATAATGTAACAGCGAGCTTCTACGCCCCTTCAAAGCCCCTCCCACCCTCTTGAACGTTAAGTAATTAATGAACGACCACTAAGTGAATAAACATGTCACTTGCACACAATTATCAATAAGCGATAGTCTAAGAATTATGGAATACACGCAAAATCATTTACCATTATCTCTCAATGTTTTCAGTTTTTCTGAGGGCTTGAACTCTTGACTTGATGTGTCTTCGCTTGTATTCTGACGAGATTCCCTCTTTTCTAGTTTTTCTAGGTGAAATTCAAAAATACGTATGCAATTGTAGCTTCTTCAAAGTCTCCATGAACCAATTAGCAGAACTTATTAACATTTCACTGATTTTTTTCTCCTTTTTACCTTCCTTTCTTTCTACCGTTCCTTGCATCCCGATTCTATCCCGATTTCCTATCAAGCTCGTCCTCCCTCGCTTTCACTCCTGTCATCCATGTGAAAATCTTCATCCAAATTGCGTGCGTATTTTTAATTGAATGACTTCCTTTATTATGACTATTGTAATATAAATTCTGAAAGTGGTCAGGCTGAAGAGTAGGCTAAATGGCCTGAGCCTCGCCACCAATAAAGACATTTATTTTATTTATTTGTTTATTTATTTATTTATTTATTTATTTATTTATTTATTTATTTATTTATTTATTTATTTATTTATTTATTTATTTATTTATTTATTTATTTATTTATTTATTTATTTATTTATTTATTTATTTATTTATTTATTTATTTATTTATTTATTTATTTATTTATTTATTTATTTATTTATTTATTTATTTATTTATTTATTTATTTATTTATTTATTTATTTATTTAATTTATTTATTTATTTATTTACTTATTTTAAGAATTTATTTGGTCGTCGGCCCCAACTCTACGGCCACGAGATATTACTATTTCCAGGCAGCAAAAGCGACTTCAATACGGGAGCCATTCCAAGACTATTCAGGTCAAAACAAAAAGGAAGCGTGGAATATGGAGAAAGCAATATCAACCAACGTTTCCGTAACAACCAAGGGCCGCATCATTCCCCAATAATGACGGCCTTTGGCACACGCCGAGCGAAGGCCTCCCAGAGCAGGCGATCCGCCCGGCCGTCGCCGGCCGCGTCGCCGCGCATGCGCGTTGCGGGCTATACTTTGCGCGACGTGCTCCTTTTGGACGTCGCACACACGGCGCCGAGGTCGCCCCATCAGGCGTGGCCGGGTGCGTGGGTGGGCGCCACGCGGGGGCGATGGGGGCGGTGCAAGTGCACAGTGGGAGGGGAGTAGTTGGAAGTACAGGTTGTTGAACTAAAGAGAGTGAATGTTGGATTCCAGGAGACTGTGGGGTTCCTTACTCTCTGGAGCGAGAGATCCGATGCAAACCTGCATGTACGTGTAGCGGGAAGGTGGCTCAGGGCATCAACTGATGTCACTTGCAGTGCCTCTGACCTAGGGTTCGAGTTCCGACGGTGGTAGGATTTTCGACACTAACTACACACATAGCAAGGTAGAGTTCAGTCGCTGTCTGTGGGAGAATTCTAGCAGTCGGCTGCTCTTAACGGTAGATTTCTGTGGTTTCTCCGATCATCACCAGGCGAATGTCGGAGTAGTAGCCTAATAAACGGGACACAGGCGTTCCTTGTATTATCCTTATGCCTTATTTACACACACACTTACAGTTCCTACACTAGCATATACAAGTATACCGGGAAACCGATCTGGAGCTCAGAGCTTGTCCCGGATGGAGCGGTGCCTCGCTGGTGGGAGATACCTAGTAGTGGAAAACCCCGTAAGCCGACAGTAGGTCGGCAACGCATCTCGCCGTTCAGCGGGAAGATCACCGCCAACTCCTGCGATAAAACATATACTATACTTACGGGACCAATGACTAGGACAAATGACCTGAGTAGTTAACGCGCCCACCGTCACTAATAAATGAATCAATACACGTACGCTTGCGGGTTTTCACCCTTCAGTTATTTCCTACATTGCGGTAGTGCCCCTGGGACACATTTCAACCTCCCTATTGATATTTCGCCACATGTGGAGTAAAGTACATCTAAGTGTGTGTGTGTGTGTGTGTGTGTGTGTGTGTGTGTGTGTAAGAAAGAGGATGGGACAAGAACGAGGAAGGAAAGATCTCGCATGATTCGAGGCTCGTTTGTACGGCATTCACGTGGTAATGATGGGGGGGGCGGGGAGAAACCGCGATAAATGACTCATTAGAGCAACCGAACGCTAGAATTCTCTTCCTGACTGATTAAATTCGACAGTAACGTGAATCCACCATAGTTAGTACGCGCAAAGGATCCCCATTGATACATTCCGCAAATGTAACGGTGTTGCTTAGCTTTTGCAGTCAATCGTAATGTTGTTTGTGGCTTTATTTTTCTTTCTCACTTACACATCGCACAACTAACCTCTCTATATTTAATAACACAATTTCTCTGCCGATTCGGTGGCCCAGATCGCTAAGGCAGTAGTGTCGTAGCGATCTCGGACATAACGATCGTGGGTTCGAGCCTCACCTCGGGCATGGTTGTATTTGTGTTCGTCCTTTCACCCCTTATCATCAAATCGTTTAATCTTCATAGTTACCGTAACGTTAACTCGAAGTAGTCGCTAATGACCTAGATGTTGATGCGACCATAAACAACCAAAAAATATCTAAATCCATGTACAATCTCTATTCATTCTCAATGTGCCCTGGAACTCAAGTTAGCGTCTCTTAATGAAATGGTTAATATATCGGATCAATGGGAGAATTAGTGGTAGAGGAAATGGTTGCTTCTCAAGGTAACCTGCTGCACATCTATTTTCTCCATCTACAGGTATCTACAAGAAGTGAATTCCTGTTCTAGGCGTGGATGACTATTGGTGTGACCACTATAATGAACCACGGATTGCAGACATAGGCAGCATTGTTCGTCATTTTGGAATTTGGCATCACACTGTCATTTCAATAACATTATATTTGTCTCCCATGTTCGTCGACTGATATATTAAACGCGCATATTTTCTTGAAACCCATAGTACTTACGCCCACTTCCTTACTAATTTTAGTTGGATTGAGAATAAATGATACCAACGAACGTTGTGGACAAAATTTCGAAATCAGAAATGATCTTTCCCGTGTAATAGAAACTATTTTGTATCGAGAAACGGGATACTGTCGTCAAAATAACCAATCCCCCTCTTCTCTTGCATATAGAAAAAATTAAACTCAAAAAACCTTGCGTGGATAATACCAACGGTCTTGGAAATTTGTTGGGTCGTTCCCTGACTGATTTAAGTAGGTTAGGAATTGTCGAAGGATTTACGTTTTCTGGGCATTTAGGCAGATTTTTTTTTTCTGAAAAGCGTTATTTTGCATTTCCCAGTATATTTTCTATCCTTCGAAAAATTTGGTACATGCAGTTGATGAGTAGAAGTATTTTGAAAACAGGTGTACTATCACGAATTCCGCTAGGATCGGATCATTGAACTTAAATCGCAGGTGCAATAAAACTACTTTTACTTCTCAGCGATTTTTATACATCAGGAAGAGCATGGGGCAGAAAATAAGCCTTACCAGTCCCAGCAAGCCTCCACTATTTGCAAAAGTTAACATTTCCAGTTTAGTCAACGTCTGTCTCATTTTTCAATGCTTCCGGAAATACAAACAAGACATACGCAGTAACAGAATAAACCAAAAAGAACAAAATCGAGATATTAACACCGCAGGCTTGCTGAGGCTATTCTGGCTTTCCTTGTTACCACCTGTAACGTTTCATGAGCCACTATTCCACTTTTTGAAATGTATAACACTTTCAAAAGGGTTCAAAAGAACCACAATCCTCTTTAGTGATTTAAATATAGAACTTCCAGTAACACTTAAAAAGTTATTTAGCTATATCTGAATATTCTTGAAGTTCTCTTAAAAACATGTTCTTTTACATATACTGCTTTTAAATTTATTTTGTTATCAGAATTAATGAATCATTAACCATTAATCTTGGTACCAGTTAGGCCTGGATATTTTTCACAAATACATACTTTTCGTAGCAATTCTTGCATTTCACTTTCTTTCGTTTCCTGCAGATTTTCACAAACTTATTGCTCTCTCATAGGTCTCTCTAAATAAACGTGTTACCTTTGACAATTAACTCATTACTTTTCCCTTGCCGATGTCTATTACTAAAACACTCTATGTAGAAATCATATTCACCAGGTGACATTATCAACAGCTCATTACAAAACAAACAATTAATTTCGAAAACGTGCACAGTATTCACTTCTTCCCATAACACGTCATACGCAGTTTTTAACTGTTTTTGACGTAAATAAATAAATAAATCAGAATCCGAATATAACGTGAATTAGATGATAATTTTTAAGAGAATGAGGAGGAAACTGACATCTGTATTTAGAGTCCACGTGAAAATTAATATACCTATTAAAATGTTCATGTAAATAAAGCCTATGACAACATATTGATGGTGAACATTTTTAACTCTCCCTTGGTACAGCGTATTAACGAAAAATGTTTGATTAATGCAGGGTTAAATGCGCAAACCATTTTATTAAAAAATATATATTAAAGAACAAAAACTTACTTACATAACAATATAATATTTAAAAACGTTCAGCAACGTTACATGTTCCAAACGGTGCAATTGCACTCTTACAGACGTAAGGGAATTTGGCATTAGGAAATTCGTAGTTGGAAAGACTGCGGGTGAGGGGAAGGCGGCGATGGTGGCGGTGGCGGCATAAAAATGTTTAAATAAATAAAGTCCATGACATCATAATGAATGTGGACATTTTTAACCCTCTCTTGGTACAGCATATTAAGGAAAAAAGTTTGGTAAATACATATAATATTTAAATTAACCATACTATTTAATATACCATAATATATAAAAACGTCATGCAACGTTACGTGACCCAAGACCTGCGTTACAGACGTAAGGGAATTTGGCATTGGGAAATTCGTAGTTGGAAAGACTGCGGGTGGGGGGAAGGCGGCGATGGTGGCGGCGGACGTTCGTGAGCCCCGACACACGCGCGTGCCCCGGCGCGACCCGCGCGCCGTGACCCTCATTTGTCGTCTCCCGCCCGCGCAGCGTGTAATGGGCGCACGGAACGACGTCGCCCGCCCGCTCGCTCGCCCCGCCGCCCCCGTCGCCTCCCACGTTGTAACTAGCGTCTCCGCCACCGGCGCCGTGGGCATTACTAGCCAATCTGCGCGCGATGGACGCGACGCGAGGCGAGGCGGTGACCGCGTTCGCCGGGGCCCTCGTGGGTACCTGCGTTGGGGCTCCTCTGGATTAGTCGGTCACAGTCTTTTCATGTTCAAGACTAGGAAATCTAGAATTCATAGTCGTATTCTTCGTTTCCTCCGTTTTCTTGTTTTTGATCTTGTTCTTCTTCTTGTGCCTCTCCTTCTTCTTCTTGTACCTCTCCTTCTTCTTCTTGTGCCTCTCCTTCTTCTTCTTGTGCCTCTCCTTCTTCTTCTTGCGCCTCTTCTTCTTCTTCTTGTGCCTCTCCTTCTTCTTCTTGTGCCTCTCCTTCTTCTTCTTGTGCCTCTCCTTCTTCTTCTTGTGCCTCTCCTTCTTCTTCTTGTGCCTCTCCTTCTTCTTCTTGTGCCTCTCCTTCTTCTTCTTGTGCCTCTCCTTCTTCTTGTGCCTCTCCTTCTTCTTGTGCCTCTCCTTCTTCTTGTGCCTCTCCTTCTTCTTCTTGTGCCTCTCCTTCTTCTTCTTCTTCTTCTTGTGCCTCTCCTTTTTCCTCCTCTTCTTGATTTTCTTGTCCCTATTCTTCTCGTCCCTCTTCTTCTTGTTAATCTCCTTGCCCCTCCTCTGCCCAGAAAAAGAAGAAGAAGATCAGAAGAAATCTGATCTTCTTCTTCTTTTTCTGGTCTTTTCTTCTTCTCTTCCGGTTCTTCTCCTCCTCCTCCTTTTTGTTCTTCTTTTGCTGCTGCAACCTTCTGACATTTAATTCGCCACTTACCAAATATGTCGCAATAAACAATGTTAAGAATATTAAAATATATATTGGGTGTTGGTGGTTTGGTTGGTTGGTGAATGACCATGTCGGTTTGTCTGTTGTGCACACTTGGATGTTCTACGCCAATATTTTTCGATCAATGAAACTTATATTTTTCTTTAGAATCAAATTTTTGATAAGCATTTACTCTCAACTACTTAACTAGAACAAAATTGAGATCGTGATAATCCATCATCTCCCTCATCATTTTATGTATACAGGTTTTTCTTATTTTTGAAACGTTTCGCTTCCTTTCTCTAATTTTCCGCATTCTCTTTTGTAGGTTCTGCATTATCTTTCGCATTCTGTATTTTGTAGATTTCTTGTTTTCTTTATTCCCGCTCTTTCCGTTGCATCTTATTCATTCTTATATTTTACATTGATCTCTCTCGTATTACATTACATTTATTTGAACTGCAATAGGGTATGACCCGGTGGCAGTTAAATAACAATAACAATAATAATAATAATAATAATAATAATAATAATAATAATAATAATAATAATAATAAGAAGAAGAAGAAGAAGAAGAAGAAGAAGAATAAATGAATACATGAAAAACCGAGGATGCAATAATCATACTATCACTATTATTAAGCATTATAACATTTATTTCAAGTCTGTCATGATATCCAATAATTATATGTTGGTGATGCTAAAATTTAATACAAGCTACATAAATATTGGCTAAATTATATTTTTTAAAATTCATTGATCGCGTTCCCCACTTCTTCCCCGCTCTTCACCTTCTTAGTCTTCTTCTCTCTGTAGCTCACGTTCCGATCTGCTTGTGAGCGTGGCGGTGGTGTGGGTGGTTGCGAGAGGATGCTGCGGGCAGCGGGGGCGGAGTCGGTGGGCGGTCGGGTGCCGCGGGACCACCGGCACGCTCATCACGAAGCATCCGCGAAAACAAGTGACGCACGCGCGGCGCGGCGCCTCCACGTCGCGACACAGCTCCACGGGGTCCGACGCTCCCTGCGCCACTTCGTCACCGCCCTCCCCCTCTCCTCGGCCCCTCCTCGGCCCCTCCTCGGCCCCTCCTCGGCCCCTCCTCGGCCCCTCCTCGGCCCCTCCTCGGCCCCTCCTCGGCCCCTCCTCGGCCCCTCCTCGGCCCCTCCTCGGCCCCTCCTCGGCCCCTCCTCGGCCCCTCCTCGGCCCCTCCTCGGCCCTCCTCGGCCCCTCCTCGGCCCCTCCTCGGCCCCTCCTCGGCCCCTCCTCGGCCCCTCCGTCTCCGCCGCCCCCTCCACCCCCTCCGCCCCCTCCGCCCCCTCCGCCCCCTCCGCCCCCTCCGCCCCCTCCGCCCCCTCCGCCTCCTTCACCACCCAACATCGGTTTAGCAAAGAGCCAGCCAGTGCCGGCGTTGGGCATGGGCAGACCGGGCGATCGCCCGGGCCCTGCAAGTCAAGGGGCCCGAAAATTGGACTGATAAAAAAAAGTACAAAAATTCAAACAGGAATTAGAACTCGAGAAAATGGTTATCGTAATTTTGTAAGACTGATATTTCATAAAATTTTTAATTACTTTTTACCTTAAATAGTTATATGACTTACAAGGTGGACTCTATGAAATGTACCAAATGATGCTGACATTAGAATAGGTTCTACTGAAATTAATATTTATTATTTCATGTAATTAACAAGTAGTTATATTAATAACAAACTAAACACAACAATTTTTTTAGCATTTTATGCTCACCGTGGAAATTGTATCATTTGATCATTAAATACTTTTACTTAAAACTATTATTTAAAATATATTTCCTAGAACTTTTTCTGGCTTAATGGTTTTAATTTTTGCTATTTGTTAAAATAAAAGAAAACATATAGTTTCTTGATACACCCTCCAAACTTAATTTTTTTCGGATGGGGAGGAGATACGTTTCAGCATTGCCCCGGGCCCAAAATTGTCTAGCTCCGGCACTGGAGCCAGCAAGGTCGACGCTGACCAGGTGGTCGTAGGGTTCTCGTCTCTGACGGTAGCGGGTTTTCGTTACTAGCAATCTGGGTCGAGTTGGGTTGGATTGGTTAGTGATTCCGGGCACGTCAACAGCTTAGACCATCATTCCCGTAAGTGTAGTGTGTGTTTTTTCCTCGGAGATGGCGGTGATCTTACCCCGTTGGTCGGAAAGATTCGGCGCCGACCTACCGTCAGACAGTGGGGTTTTCCCCTAACCAGGACTCTCCCACCAGCGGGGCACCGCCCCAGGCGAGAGATGCTCTAAGCTCCCGAACGGTCTCCCGGCATGTGTGGTAGTGTAGGGCATGTTAGTGTAAATGTATTTGTGTGTGTAAGGGGAGAGGATTGGACAAGGAAGAGGTATGAAGGATAGCTGGTGGTCCGTGGCCCGTTTGTTAGGGTACTGCTCCGGCATTCGTCTGGTGTTGATCGGAAAAACCGCGGAAAACTACCTATCAGAGCAGTCGGCCTCTAGAATTCTCTTCCAGACAGCGACTGAATTCGACCTAGCTAAGAAGATAGTGTCGAAAATCTTGCCACTGTCAGGACGCGAACGTTGGACCTTTCAGTCAGAGACACTGCAGTGACATCAGCTGATGCTCTGAGCCACCTCTCCCGGTCTCACCTTTTTCTTACACACACTCACACTTACATGCGCGACAATATCACATATGTCGGGAGTCCATTCTACAGCTTAGAGCTTATCTCGGAAGCGGAGCTGCCTTGCTGAGGGAGGTACCCTGACAGAGAAATTTACCGTTACCAACTTGAAAAATCGGTGTCGGATCTCACCATCTAGCAAGGAAGGTATAACTGCCCCCTCCCGAAACGAAACATTTACTACACTTGAGGGACTAATGTCCGCAGCAGCTGATGTTCCCGCAAACATCACTCCCCAACCGCACGCATCCCTACGTTCCTGTCGCTCCCAAGGCCGCTAACAGCCCATGCCGTCCTCACGCCCACACCGCAACTGCTGTCTCACACGCCGCCCTCGCCTCTTGTTCCTCATTCATTACACAGTTGTCTTGTCGCCCTCTCACGCAGGGTTATTGCGACACACTTGACACATCGAAGCTTCTCTCTTCCGTTTGATCGACACTCACGCACCAATAATATTGTGGTTTCAGTGTCGAAGCTGAATTATGAGATTAATAGGAGTTACCGGAATATCCGTGTTGGCATAACAACGCGCCTTCAAAGTTCTTATTGAAAATTAATAAAACATGAATTTTTTGAATATTAGTAGACACTAATAGGCAATTTTTAAACGTTTTCTTTACATTTTATAACAAAATGCATATAATTTTTAGTTTTTTAAACCATGAATCAATGCCGGTCGATATTAGAAATATGGAAACGAGATTTTCGAGAATTGATGAAGCGTGTTCTATTGTTGATTTGAACTGTGGTAAATAACGTATCAAATGAAGTAAAAGGAGGTTCGTCCTATGAAAGCCGGTCATCAGGGAGGCGAGTGAGAACACTGACAGATGGTTAAGTATTTCTAAAAGACGAAAGAAAACTGGAAATGTGCCACAATTTTGAAGAGATTAATAATTTAATAATTTATAGTTTCTTGAAATGACATACATATGCAAATGTTTAATTATAAGAACAATATACTGGTAATTGATTTTTTTCTTGAATCATTATTTTTTCATGTTTAAATCGTTACTAAAATGAAGTTAAAAAGGGTCTTTTCAGCATCGCTACATGTTAGACAAATAATGACGAAAAATATTCTCTCAAAATTCGTCGAAATTACTTCATATTTTTCATTTCGTTTAATTTTGACTTATTACTTCTTTAAAGTGTTATAATTTTTGCTTTTTAAATAATACATTATAGGTAGTACATACTATATTACTAATATAAAAGAGCATCCTTCTTCGAATTCTTACGTACATTGCTTTCAATGCATTACGAAATGTTCACAATACCAATGCATGCATGGCATTCATGGCTTTTCGGCAGCGCTATTATGTTTGCTTACAAAAGACTCCACAAAGCAGGGCGGGTCCTACTTTTTCACTCCTTCCCCTCATATTCTCGTCCTAAAAATAGCAGTTATAAATCACAATACAGCACGTATTCATACTTCGGAATTCAGTCGGTTGGCAACACTACCGCCCATGTGGCCCGGCCCACTCCCCTTCCTTATCCCCCTCCCCCTCTGCCGGTGACCAGGTCGGCACACGCCATCAGCAGTCACGCACTGGCTGTGTGCAAACAGCACATGTAACCTTACATGTCATGACTTATGCCGTGTGGCCGGCGGCAGGCAGTGAGGCAACCCATCCGGCCAGTTGCAGGCCGATCGTTTAATTATGCACAGGGGGCGGAGTGTCTTCTGTGAAGACGCACACATGACGGACTCCGACTGAGAGCTTTCGATCTCGCTCGAAGGCCGACATTGCGTGACTTCTGGATTCGGGAGGTGAATGGTTTGTGGAGGGAGTGTGTGGTCGATCACGCGAAATGTTCTCAATCTGGAAATGTAATACCTACGTCGATCTTGATGCGCTGTGTTATGTGGGGAATGTTATTTCACACGCATCCTACATGTAAAGTAGGTTTTCCTTATATTATTTATATGATTTCAAAGCGAGGAATTTATTGTAAGAAAATAACGATAAGTGCCCTGTGCTGTATGGGAATCAGAAATATGGGGACAAAATGTATCTTTAGAACAGTAATTCATGAATCATGAATTTAGAAAATTATTGCTTTTGACGTTCATTGACTGTTACTGATTCTGAGCGCGTTAACTAACAAGGTATTTAGTCTCGTAAGTTTAGCTCTTCGACTTAGCTGAAAAGCTAGTGTCGAAAATCCTGCCGCCGTCAGGACTCGAACCTAGAACCTCCAGGTCAAAGGCACTGCAGTGCAGATCAGTTAATGCACTGATCCTCCTCTCCTGGTGCTTTTGACGTGCTTTCATTTGAAAAAAAGATACAGTTCGAAGTTTATTTTTAAAAATAACTTACAATTTTAAAAATAGTACGATAATTGTAATAATTGTATACGAAGAACTCAAATTATTCATATTAGTTTTCATTCGGGTTTGTTTCAGTTGAATAATTATATCAGAAAAATACTTTACTTTAGCAGTATTGCTGCTTGATAAGATAAATTTCAGTTATCTGCAATCCACAAATCGCTCAACATTGTTACATTAAAATTAGAGCTAGGCATAATAAATATTCAGTTAATTTCATGATGGATATTGTTGTTTTATTTTAAAAGACTTTTTTTACTCTACCTTCTACGGGAGTTAATGTTATTTTAACTCTATAAACTGGTTAAATTTAATTTAAATATGTAATTGGTGGTGTGCAATGGACTTGAGCATGCATTGAAAATAATTTCATCATTAAATGTGTGGTTCTTGCAGGAAAATATGCAAAAATCAATCGTAATAAGTAGAATGATAAATGTATATTACAGTGTGGGGTTGATTTGGTATTCTACAAAAATGTATGAAGTTTTTGTCCCACGTCTCACAAATATTATTGATGAGTCTGTAACATCAGTACACTTTTCAGATGTGTATATTAGTGAGCGCCAGGCCTTCATTTCTTTACCCCAAAAGCATGTCTCTAATTCCACGAACTACTTGTAGCCCTGCACCGACAAAATCATTGCAGTCCTATTAAATGTGAGTGATGACTATGTATCTTACTGGCCAATAACACCATGTTTCAATCAACCTGCTATCTCCTGAATTCGATATAACCAAGCGTCAGTAAATACGATGAGAAGAATAACAGAAAAAAGGAAATAGAAAAGGGGCGTAGAAAAGCAGGAATATAAGAATTGCCTCAATGTTCGTTAAAATCAACTTCAAATGCCCAATTAAGTCTTTCACATTCCTTCAAACCTTTGCTTACACTACCGAATAGTCTTTATTCAAACTATTTATATTAATTCAATTACATTTATTGGCAAAATACTTTGATTAAAAATTATGATTTATTAGTTAACTTTATATTTCGTTGAACTCTTTGAAAGGTGAACTATAATTCACTTTAAACTAACATTGAAGTTATCTATGGAGAACTAACTACCCGTTTTTTAATAGCTCGATGAAGAGCGTCGATAATTCGAAAATAAAATCATGTCGTTAATATTCCGGTTTCTATCTGTCGAAAAAAATCGAATAAATTGAATACGGCGTGTTCGGACATTTATTTCAACGCTTGGAGATGACATAATTTACTTTATTGGGCATGCTATATTTTGTAGAAGACTTAATTTTATTTATGTCGTAAGTCATTCATATGTGCATGCAATAAAGCATAACGATGTTTACAGTATATGCAATACTGCACGTACAGTACAGATATTTTCTGTGACAAAAAAGTTAAAAAAATCTTTTACAACAACGTATTTATTTATCCGCTCAATTTCTGTAACCTTAAAAGAAAATTTTAAACAATTTCAACAAGATTTTACGTAGATAACGTCTACAGATTTTTTTTATTGGTTCATTACAAAAATCTGGTCGATTTCATACTCCGGATGACGTCCGGTCCCAAATAATCTGGACAATCGTGTTCAACGGTGCTCGTAAATCTGAAACCTTCAAATCCATTAAGTGACAGAGAGATAGAAAGAGAAAGAGAGAAGGGGGAGACGTGAGGGGAAGTAAAAGAAGGAGTGAGGGCGACGGAAAAGGCCGTACTGTTCCGCCATGTGTGCTCCTTCACAGCGAAGCTCTCTGCGGCCGCTGCATAATTTACTAGACGCAGACCGCGCACCCGGCTGCTTGGATGAAGTCAAGAGAGGACATAAAACCATCGGGCGGACAGCGCAGACTGCACGAGGACGAGGTCAAGGCATCGCAATGAGTCATTTCAGAAAATTATGTAGCCTCGGTTAACCTACGCTCATTAATAACTGTAAACAGCCGCTTATCGATGTCAAGCCGGTACTCAGAAAACGTCAAACGTGAAGGTCAAAGACACACCCCAGAATAAATTGCAAATTGTTTGATAAATAATAGCGATATATTTAATAACGAATGCTCCAAGTAACTAGTTATATTTTACAATCACTTTCATAAGTTTTGTGTTAAAATGATATCCGTTTTTAAAGTAAGGCAAGAGCATTTTGTGAACATTTTCTGTACTTGGGGACATTTCCGATGGGCCATACATGGCTACTTTGAAGAACGACTTCCACAATCACTTTGTTACTCGGACACACAACTATTGTCTACATCGGCAGACACTAAAATAAGTTGGCAATGTGTTTGCAGGCAAACCTGTTAGATATTTTGATTGATTAGTGATCCCGGGCGTGTCAACTGCTAAGGTCATTAGTCCTGTACGTGTAGTGCACGTTATATCGGGGGAAGTGGCAGTGTTCTTCCCTGGCTGTATGGCGAGATCCGGCGCCGAACTTCCTTCGGCAAACAGGTTTTCCCTAACCGGGTATCTCACCCCACCAGTGCACTATCCCAGCCGAGACATGCTCTGAGATCCCGACCGATCCCCCGGTATATGTGCTAGTGTAGTTCTTGTTGGTGTGTGTGTGTGTGTGTGTGTAAATAAGATGTGAGGATAGGACGAGGAAGAGGAAAAAAAGATCGCGCGCGGTCCGTGGCCCGTTTGTTAGGGTACTGCTCCGGCATTCGCCTGGTGTTGATCGCAGAAACCACAGATAATCACTGATCAGAGCAGCTGGCCGCCAGAACTCTCCTCCAGACAGCGACAGAATTCGATCTAGCTGACAAGCTAGTGTAGAAAATCCTGCCGCTGCGGGGAGTGGGAACTTACGACCTCCCGGTCAGAGGCGCTGCAGTGACATCAGTTGATGCACTGAGTCACCTCTCGCGGTCCAATTGTGGCGACAGAATGTACTACTAACTATATTCCCGTGGCGCAATTTCAAATAAGGTGTTTTAATTTCAATTGATAATTATATTTCTATGGTATTAGCGAAATTTATTTCGTTATTTAATGTTTTAATAATAAAATAATATAGTTATAAATACAGAGCAGTTTTCCATTTGCAAGAACAAATTCAAATATTGATATGTCAGTGTGGGAAATATCGCAAAGTCTATCGCCATAGCTGGGACATTCTTCCATACCTACATGACCAAAACCTTTTGGTTACTTCACTTTCTACTGGGCTCGAGATTGCTGCCCATGCTGTGCAAAATGTTCCTATTTTCTACCAACAAACTGCACCTGCTGCTATCGGGCCCGACCTCCAAATTGTCCTCCACTATCTCGGATCCCTCCTCACTAATTCGTATTCTGATCTCTCTGACAAGTTACAACCAGGCTGATGCAACTTGTGTGCGTCGCACCTGAGACACCGAAGCCAAATGGCGTCGAATGAACACAAACACCGATCCCCAATAGAGATGGCAATGTCCAAGGTGACCTCATTTGAACCCTCTGTACCGGGGCGTCCGAAACGTAAATTTGCATTTCGCCCTGAAGAAGGTCGTAATATGACGGGCGAACGTTGACAACTGTGCTTAGACGTGGCGTCTCCGGACAGCCAAATTTCTACCCCCGATGCGTAGCTACGCCTCTGTAAGCGACTTGTCTCAGGTCTGTCGTTGCGGGCGAAATCACGAAAGACGAACACGCTTCTGAGGATGAAGTGAATCGTGCGGACGAGCAACCGTTGTACACGTCTGACAGCCCTTGCCCTTACCTTCACGCACGCCCGCTCGCGCAGTGCCCTTACCCGCACACCGCCCTTTACCTGCATCGACGCCCGCCAGTCCAGCACCGGGGCTCCAGAAATGGAAATTGGCATTCGCACTGAAGAAGACCGCAGTAACATCGCCGTAACGATGAAAAGTATTCCTAGGTCATGGCTTCCCCCGTACTGCAAGCTGCTACTTCCGATTCGTAGCTAGTCTTAGTGAGCAACACCAGAATTGTCAATTGGCATTTCGCCCTGAAGAAGGTCGCAGTATGACGTCGATAACTATGAATGGTTCGCAGCATCTCCTGGAGAGCAATACTTCTACTCCTGATACGTAGATACGCCCCTGTGAGCAACTCGTCTCGGGTCTGCTGTCACGGGAGAAATCACGAGACGAGAACGCGGGTCTGGCTGTGAAGTAGCCCGTGCGGGCGAGGAGCCGTTGCAAATTACCCGCAGCACGACACAGAGGCACGGGGCACTAAGTGCTCCATGCCAAGGGCTCGAATAAGAAGACCCGCTGACTCCTAATAACGATGGCAACGGCGGCTCCAATGGTACTCTCTGCACCAGGGCTACCGAGACGTAAACTAACATTTGTCCCTGAAGAAGGCTGTAGTATGACGTTGACAACTATGAATAGTTCCCAGCGTCTCCCGGAGAGCAACGCTTCTACTTGCGAGACGTAGCTACTCTCCTGTGAGAGACTCGTCTCAGGTTTGCCGTCGCGGGAGAAATCACGAGACGAGAAGGCATGTCTGGCAGTGAAGTGGCGCGTGTGCTGACAAGAAGCCGTTGTAAACGCGTCACAACCCTCGTTCTTACCTGCACACACGCCCGCCGGTCCAGCATCAAGGCTCCCGAGATGTAAATTGGCATTCCGCCCTGAAGAAGGCCGTATTAAGACGACCGAAATGGTGACAAGTATGCCTAGATCGTGGCGATCCCAATGAGCCAACCATCTACTCCCGAAATGTAGCTACGCTTCTACGACCACCGCGTCTAAGGTCGGCCGCTGGCGGTGAAGGCACGAGAGGCAAACGCGCGTCTGCCGGTAACGTCACGCGTGCTGGCGAGGAGCCGTTGCAAACGACTCACAGCACGACACAGGGGCACGAGGCACGGGGCACTGGGTGCCCCAACCAAGAAATCGAATAAGAAGACTCGCCGAGACCCAATAAAGGTGGCAACGGCGGCTCCATTTGTACTCTCTGCACCAGGGCTACCTAACCTAGCATTTCGCCATGAAGAAGGCTGCAGTGTGACGTCGACAACTATGAATAGTTTCTAACGGCTCCCGGAGAGCAACACTTCTACTCCCGAGATGTAGCTACGCTTCTACGACCACCGCGTCTAAGGTCGGCCGCTGGCGGTGAAGTCACGAAAGGCAAAGGCGCGTCTGGCGGTGACGTCACGCGTGCTGGCGAGGAGCCGTTGCCAACGACTCACAGCACGACACAGAGGCACGGGGCACTGGGTGTCCCAACCAAGAGATCGAATAAGAAGACTCGCCGAGCCCCAATAAAGGTAGCAACGGCGGTCCCATTTTTACTCTCTGCACCAGGGCTACCTAACCTAGCATTTCGCCCTGAAGAAGGCTGCAGTATGACGTCGACAACTATGAATAGTTTCTAACGGAGAGCAAAGCTTCTACTCCCGAGAAACAGCTACGCCTCTACGACCACTGCGTCTAACGTCGGCCGCTGGCGGTGAAATCACGAGAGGCAAACGCGCGTCTGGCGGTGAAGTCGCGCGTGCGGGCGCAGAGGCGTTGCAAGCGCCTCGCCCTAACCCGCACTGGCTGCCGCCGGCCCTGGCCCAGGCGCGTGTGTGAGCGAGCGAGCGGCGCGTGAGTGGAAGTTGGAGGAGACCTCCGCAAACGTCTCGGAGTTCGGCCGCGCGCGAAGCACGTGAAGGGTGAGGGAGGGGGCGGGGGCGGATGTAGGGGCTGAAACGGGGGCGAGGGCGGTGTCGGTGACGGGGGCAAGGCGAGCTGTGGCGGTGACGGGACGGTGGCGGGGCGGGGCGGGGCGGGGCGGGGAGGGGCGGGGAGGGGGCGGGGAGGGGCGGGGAGGAGGAGCGGGGAGGGGCGGGGAGGGGCGAAGAGGGGGAGGGGCGGGGGAGGGGCGGGGAGGGGCAGGAGGGCGGGGAGGGCGGGGGAGGGAGCGAGGCAGGGGGCGGGGCGGGGGCGGAGCGGGGGCAGGCGGGTGCGGGCGGGGCGGGGGGAGGCGGCGGGGGCGGGGCGTGGGCGGGCGGGGGGGGGGGCGTGGGCAGGGCGTGAGCGGGGCGTGGGCGGGGCGTGGGCGGGGCGTGGGCGGGGCGTGGGCATGGGCGGGGCGGGGCGTGGGCGGTGCGGGGGCGGGGCGTGGGCGGTGCGGTGCGGTGCGGGGACGGGGCGAAGACGGGGGCGGGGCGAAGACGGGGGCGGGGCGAAGACGGGGGCGGGGGCGGGGGCGGGGGCGGGAGCGAGGGCGAGGGCGACGCAGGTACGGGGCGGGGGCAGGGGGGTGAGGGCGAGGGCAAGGGCAAGGGCAAGGGCGAGGGCGGCGCGAGGTTCCGCAAGCGGACGCTCAGTCGGGCGAACTCCGCGTCTAAGACGCCGCGGCGGCGGTGGGGGCGGCGGCTGCTTTGAAGTAGTCGTACATGCCGTCGAGGGACTTCTGCGTGGGCTGAGCTTCAGCAGGGATGCTCCTGCGAACGCTACGGATAGGAGAGTTCGCTTATTGGAAGTAGTTGCCGTCAGTCAGCTCGCGGATCATTACGACATACATTTTATGACTGCGTGCAGTGTACAATCCAGTAATATAAGCAACAAAAATATTATTAATTTTATTAATACGAGCAATAATAATGATAACAGTAGCAATCTAATTGATCGATTGATATAATCACACCCATTTCAATAAAGTAAAGGAACTATTGAAAGCAAATAACTGAAATACTACATATTAGCAGAGAAACTGTGGACACAATTCTTTTCTCGTTCTTTATTTTATCACTGGAAAATGTTCGATAGACAGGCAAGTAGTGATTTCGGGGAGGGGAATTGACTTTTGATCTTGTGGGTCACGGTATCTAATAGGCTTCAATATCAAACATTTCCAATAGTACCGTCTTCCAGCTGATCGCTGTTCCAACAATGTTGTCGTAGATTTTGCAAATTTTCAGTACTATCGATAATTGTGTGTATTTTTTTCTCACTCATGAAATGAATCAATTAAGCAACAAACATCATTCAGTCTGATGACTCTTTTTTCTGACTATGATCATGGGAGACCAACAACATTGGGCTGCCATGATTGGTTAATTTGAAAATTTTCAAAAACATATGTCGATGCTGATAATGAATCTCTCAGAGTATACGCATTAAAAACACCAATAATATATTTTCGTAATTCACGTCGCCTAAATAGGAAACGAACATCGTACAATAATTGTAAGTTAATAAAAAGGGAAAGTTTAATTGAGTATTGGCAAAACTAAAACCTAAGTAACGTAAAGGCTGTTTGATTTCGTCTTAAATCCCAAAACTAGTAGTGCTACATACACTGCCTAACACTACATACTCTGCCTGTTAACCGTAAACGACCAGACCCAAAGTTAAAATCTACCTTTTCAACCCTTCGTAAAATTTCAATATTTGCATTCCCAATTTTCAATAAATGAGAGATTTTCATTTAAATTTTGTTAAGATCCAGTTTCAAACCACAGATTTTATTCAGGAAAACTATATATCCTCAACATTTTAGTAGAAGGAAGACACCGCAACAATTTTGTAATTTCCAGAAAATCAGATATTTCAAGGAAAACGGGGGCCGGGTCATTTTCAAACTTTCTTAACGCTATCCGAGGATGAAGTTTGGTCAAAAGAGTGAGAGCCATTTTTAAGAAAATTTTGAAAATGATGAGGCGTCATGTAAATTCAAAATGTCCATTTCAAATTCGCAGAGCATCAAGTTTATCCAGATTGATTGCGGGGTCAGGGTATCGGGAAACCAATTTTAAATAAAATCATCTGAACGGTTTAGATACTAGTGCCATTTTTAAGTCGTTTTTGAAAATGATGAGGTATGTAAATTCAAAATGTTTGTTCCAAACTCGCAGAGCATCAAGTTTATCCAGATTGATCGCGGAATCGGGGAATCGGGAAACCAATTTTGAATAAAATCATCTGAACGGTTTAGATACAAGAGTTGTGCACGGATAGCCGAATGTTTTACCGTCAATCGACTTTTCTGTATCTAATCGTCGACAAAACGTTACATCTGACTTCACAGTATTAGAGGAAGTAATCTACTACATAAGAAATAAGATTTATCCATTTTTTTGATACCAGTGTTCGACAAATCCAAAATTCATCATTTATCTATATCGTTACATTGAGAAATCTGTATACGTAGTATTTCATTCAATATACTTGCATTAGTCATAACGTTAAAGTAAAGACATTTAAATAAAAAATATCGAGTTATAGTCACAAATAAATATCAGCAAACTCACAAATATTCATTTAAAATAGAACGAAATAATGCACTTTGTAAATAATCATTTTCACGATTTGTTAACTTGACAATTAAACAAGCACCAAGTTGCTAAGGTGACTCTAAATCGAAAGCTTACACGAGAGCAGGCTGTATCATAATTCGTCTACCTAAGCAGAACGCGCCAACATCGAGTAAGGACAAACCTTGCAGGTCTTAGTACGGCACCTTCCCTCAGAATATGGCGAGAAGCGAGCTGTATCGACTATGCTGTATCGAGAGATGACAATTCCTGCGTAGGCAATACAAGAGCACAGAAAATGAGTCTGATCGCCAGAAATTATGCTATAAAACGCTTCAGATGAGAATATTACTTGTACCACGGAAATGGAATTAACAATTCTAGATGAAAAGTGCTCAAGAAAATACAGATACGTAATAAAAACGGCGAATTTTCGGCAGAAAATATATTTATTACTAGGCCCTGGTAACAAAAAATGGATAAATCTAGTTGCTAAATTGACAAAAAAAATCCTCTAGCACGTAGTGTGGGTCCTTGATGCCGAAAAATCGAAAGACGGCAAAACGTCCGTCTGTCTGTGAACAGCGCTAGTGGCTAAACCGTTTATTTATTTGCTCAAAAACAGATAAAAACTGTTTGTGACGTATGGGGGAGAAAATCATCTGCGCACGCTTTCTTGAGTTTCAGAATCCCTTTCCAGCATATTAACTATTAATAGTTGAATAATAATAATAATAATAATAATAATAATAATAATAATAATAATAATAATAATAATAATAAATTTTAAAAAGCGAGAGATTAACATTTCAAAAACTAGATATTTTCGTTGCCGAATAATAGAAAACTTATTTTTAACGGTAAACGAATGAACAGATTTGATTTTTCTGTATTGTAAACAAAATAGAAACTCACCCTAAGCTCTACTACCACTACAAACAAAAGGAAAGTTCTACAAAACGTACGCATAGTGAAGCTACATTTACGTCCAGAAGCAAATAAAGGGGCCATCTCAGCATGGATTAGCAATGGATCAGCATGGATCAGCAATGGATCAGGGAAACTGGACAAAAACCCGTCGATGGGGGTCATTGACCCGGAAGCTAAAATACATTACATGTTACAGGCATATTGAGTATTTTTTTAAATTATATCATGCAAATATAAACTAATTCATTATACTATATCTTGGTTTTGTTAAAGTAAACATTATTTTTCTTTTTGACCATCAGTATAGTCTCTAACTATACTCTAACTATAGTTCAACCTATTTTATCCAAAATTGATATTCCTCAATGGATCTGTCTAATTTCACGGCTTCTTGAATTTAAAAACGACATTTTAATTTTGGAGGGTACTTTACATGAAACCCCGGGGACATTTTACAAATTTTCAAATAAATGACTCCACCACTTCCGATTATATATTGGATAGTGTGAAGGACGTTTGAGAGAATGGTGCAGGTGTCATGTTCGTTGAAAACTCCGATTTTTCGTGAATCGCAAAAGTTCAAAATTTCTTTGGAGTCTTCCCACGATTAAAATATTAAAGATCAAGATTTTTTCCTGGAATAAAATCTGTTTCTTAAAGATAGGGTTTGAAATAAGGTCATGTTCTATTTTACCCAATTTTGAGAATTTTTCGCGTAATTTTACGTGAAAATACGTGTGGAAAAGTACATGCTGTTTTAGCACCACTAGTTCAAGCATTAATTGGGATAGGTGATTTTTATGAAATATTCGTAAAGGATTCTTCCCGTTTATTATTTAAATAAATAAAGTATATAATATAAATACACTACAGTTGTCTTCAAGTACAGTTTCCGTCTGCGCTCAAGTCGTCGCGAGCAGAGGTGGCTGAGGTCTGCCTTTCACGGCCTCCTGAAGTCCCTGCACGCGACCGGCCGCCAACTTTGAACTTTGGCCGCGAGGTGGCGTGCCGAGCGCGGGCGGCGGCGGGCAGGAGTCGCAGTGGCCTACCCCGAAGGCCACGGCGACGCAACTGTAGTGCGATAATTGTACGCAACTTGAGGGAGATGTCAGCACCTCTGATGAGCGGTTTGTTTCAGCGTGCTTCAGAGGTGCTGCCAGGTGTGAATTAATGTACTAGCAGACGATGTATAAGATCAATGTGTAAGGATGATAACAGCCCCTGCCGAATAGAGGACCCAAATATTTTGTTTCAAATAAATTAAGGTTCATAAATCTGCACGGTTTTATAATAATTTTTACGTAAAGGTTACGTTAATTTTCATATTTGTATTTAATAAAAAGGATTATTTGACGACTTTGACATTAAATACGGTCTCAGGCTCTCCAACACACTGTGCTAATGGATATTTGAACAGCTGATCTTGAATTCTGACTTGCAACTATCCCTACCAGCACTACTAAAAATTTATCATATTTATCACAATGAAAGGGAACGATTTAAAAAACTGATCTTATTTTAGCATTCATTATATTCCAAAAAATCTAATGAGAACATTGTGATGTGAGTACTTTTTTTGGACTGTCACCTTAGGATCAACAAATTTATTTCTTTTCGCGGCCGGGTTTCGTCTGTTATACGAACATATTTATATGTTTCCGTCTGTTTGCAACTTAACATCTTGAAAAATCCTGTTTTACATGAACACTTAAAATAATCACTTTTAATTTTACAAAATTAATATTTGAACCCGTTGTGCTCTCAAATGCGAACGTCAAGATGGAGATTTTAATATTATTAGCTCTCCATAAAACTAATCAGCTTTTTATAGTAATAATAATGGAGATTTTAATATTATTGGTTCTCCATAAAACTAATCAGCTTTTTAACGCACTAAATAATGTCTCAAAACTATACAGAATATTGCAGAAAATAATACAATTATACCCATAAAAATTACATTACAACAACGCTGGTAGTTCATAAACATCCCACAGATTGCTGTTCGGGGAAAGGTTATTAAAATGAAGGAAATTAATATGAAAAATGCAATGTTTTACAATATTAAACGTACTAACATTTGTAATTAAAAGCACTGTAAAGGCATTTTTACTGCAAACAAGTCTGTGCTTTATTATAGCATCACAAGTCACATTTTAAAAAAAGGCCACGAGTTGAGCTGAACGCCGAAGGTGGAGTGGTCAGCCTTTGGGACAAGAAGGCCGCGCGACCAAGACAGGCTATGGGACACTTGCACGCAACTTTGGATATCAACACATCAAAACTGCACGCTTTTCCACAACACGCTTTAAATTCGTATGTTTAAGTATGAATTGCAAGAACGAATGTTTGATAATCATAGTTTCAATTGAAATAATGAAGGGTCATTTGATTTTCATAGAATTTAAATAAAGCATGATCATATTTTAGAGCGTTATCTAATTTCATTTGTGTACTGTAAAAAATTGTTACTATATTATAAGAACTCATACTGTGATAGAACAAATGAATTAGAAACTTCACACAAAGACAAATACTTTCGAGTTCAAAGTGCGCCATTTTGAGCGAATTTATACCCAAAAACATTTGAGATTTCTATAAGCTTAATTAGAGATGATTTAAAACTTTTGACTAAAGATGTATTAAATTGTATTTGTATGTATTTAATGTGAAAAGTTAGGCGATGCTGTATGGTTTTAAAAATTAACTTTGTACATTTTCTGGAATGTATGTTATTTTGAAAAATTTGCTCATTAATTGTCACTATAATGGAAGTTTTTAAAGCTAAAAAATCTCAGAAACTGTTCTATAGTCAAAAGTTCATGTATGTCAAAAGGTTCTATACGTCCGTATTGATTCGTAGTATCTGACTGAATTACAGGATAGTGATATACAAGTATTGCCTTGAACAATTAAGAAACTTTTTACTAATGATCCAGAAAGCAATGGCGCAACCAGGATGTTTTTACAGATGTAGTATCAAGATGACTGGTTCCTTATAAAGAAAATTTAAATCATGATGAATTTAAAATTTATTTCTATTTGTTAGTTTACATTTCTTTATAACGTGTTGATTTGAGATATTCAGTGACTCTTTTCTGTCGAAAATTAGTAAAAACTATTTGTGAATAGGTTGCGTCACTGCCAGTTTGTAATTCTTTATAAATAATATTTACATTATACATTATAATATTTACATATCCGTTTTAGACGTATGCAGTACTAACCTGATAGAATGTCTCTTTCGGTCCAGTAGTAATAATACTAGTCGTTTGTTATAGATGAAAAAACATAATCTTTCGGGGGAAACATTTTCTTATATATCTTATTCATTCATTTGCGTTGGCGCACTCTTTTACTACACGTGCATTCATGATGAATGTCATAAGACATACACAATTGCTCTTGAATCACTAACACAATCACCAACTCATACCGTGGCGGAACCGTAACTGACACTCCAGGGAAGCCACAAGCTGCGGCACCGGTCACGTGACTTAGACATTTAATACGCACATTTCAAAGAGTAAAGCAATATTTCATTTCTTTAAGTAAAGACCATGGTTTTCCTATTTGGAGAGTTACTTACTGGAATTGTCATCACAAACGGAATCGTATATCGCTGGGAACTATCGTAATTATATTTATTCTACACCGACCCAATCTTTGAATTCTTTTCCATAGGAATATATTTTGCTGCTCTGTGCTTAAAGATAATGTTATTTATATACTTTTCGTAGTGTGGATAACATTTTTGGTTTTGGAAATCTTTACACTTTTTTTTTGTTATGTTGTATTAGGAAATTATTGCTTCTTCCTCCCACTTCAATTGTTTCAATTATTCCATTTCTTTCTTTTTCTCATTATAAAAATAATAATTACATCTATTATTATTATTATTATGAATTAGATAACTAAACTGAAATTATTAGCGGCCTGAACACATGTAGAATAAACAAAACAAATAAAATGTATTTCTACCAACACCTCCCAGTTTTAAATCAGATTTAAATGAATTAATAAACCGCTGCTTTGCATAAATTAACATTGTGACTCAATGGAATTAGCTTACTTTATAGAAAATAAAATAATTATATTTTAGTGTATTGATTACACTTTCAGCAATTATTGTAAAGTTCTAAAAAATAATTTGAAAGATTTTGAATACTTTATAAAAAATAATTTGAATAATTTAAAAACAATTTTAAGTTATTCAAATAATAATATTTTGATGAAAAGTAAGAACTTTTATTCCTTGAATTCTTTGTGAACATTTTCTGTCAGAATTGTCACATCCACTCAAGAAATGCCGATCAAACATTGCCTGCAAACACCAAATACAAAACGATTTAGCTTTAATGTCTTGTTCTCTAGAACTCTTTGTATCTTATGAAGATTTTTTGAGACATGAACAGTAGAATTATTTGAGTCAATCTCACTTTTTTTTTGTTTTGTTTACGAAGTGATCTAAGAATCTCTAATCTTATCTTTTTTAAAAATAATGTACAATTTTAAATCCTTAATATTTAAATAAATCATTTTGTGATTTATTATTATTATTATTATTATTATTATTATTATTATTATTATTATTATTATTATTATTATTATTTTGAGTAACAATTCATCTAGAATCCACGTTACACACGAAGGCAATCCTGTGGCAGCGCTACTCAGCGAGAGCAATCCCATGTGTCAGGGCGTCGCGTGGGCGAGAGGACGTCTAAATACAGGGGCTGCGGGGCTGTGGGGGGGAGGGGCGGGGCGTCGGACGTAGGAATGCGATCGTCGCGTCGCGCGCGTGTCTTCTCCTGCTCGGGGAGCTGCGGCATTGTTTCGATGCCGCCTCTCTCCCCGACGCCCCCGCTCCGACCCTCGCCCACGCCTCCGTTCTACGGCACTCCCTGGCGGCCTGGCACCCCGCCGCCCTCGCCGCCCTCGCCGCCCTCGCCGCCCTCGCCGCCCTCGCCGCCCTCGCCGCCCTCGCCGCCCTCGCCGCCCTCGCCGCCCTCGCCGCCCTCGCCGCTGCCGCTCGCCGCCCTCGCCGCCCTCGCCGCCCTCGCCGCTCTCGCCGCCCTCGCCGCCCTCGCCGCCCTCGCCGCCCTCGCCGCCCTCGCCGCCCTCGCCGCCCTCGCCGCCCTCGCCGCCCTCGCCGCCCTCGCCGCCCGCTGGGGTTGGACGCATCAACGCAGGTGCATCTGGTTAGGTGGAAAGCAATTTAATACATGTTCCACTACGGGCAGATTACTTGTTGAAAATGAATCATTCTCTGTTTGTTCTTCCTCCTTTATACTTTACTTCTTACTCTTCTTTCCGTCTTTATACTTAACAGTCATCTGACAATCTTTAGTTGTAATTGATGCTTTAACAGTAATAACAACAACAACAATAATAATAATAATAATAATAATAATAATAATAATAATAATAATTCGCAATATATTTGAAAGTAGTTGAAAATACTTAAATACATTGCACGCTTTTGTTTATTATAATTGCCAATACTTCAATTCCCTTTCGAATGTAAAATGAACAGTGAGTTAAGTTGACAAAAACAAACAGCGAGCACAATCCCACACAATCCAAAATAATTTCGTCTCGCAACATCTCATTCTCCGACACTTGTTGGAAAGGCACGAACCACTCTTCTGCAAGGGAAATAAATCGACGCTGCAGAAATAGAGAGCAAACGATTTCCTCATCTGGGGGCCCCTCTCCCCTCTCCCCTCTCCTACCACTGAAACCGCCTGGATCCCAGCACTCTTCCAACAAGGCAGCCCCGCGGCTCCCTGAAAGATACAGTAGGCAGGGAGATGGCGAACGGAATCGTCACAGCGTGCTTCAGAACGAAGATGCCAGATTCAGAATGGCTTTTGCATGCGTGAATGACCAACTAGTGTTTATTTCTTTCGAAAATCAGATACACGTGAGGTAATATTACAGAATTTTTGTTTTAAATTTCACACATTTTGTAGAAGAGAGTTGTCTGTGCTTTGCATCAGATCCAACGTTGTTGCATCAGATCCAACATTGTTTGCATCAGATCTAACATTAACGATATTAACAGGAACTGAGAATAAAGAAGCCAAATTTAGAATGTGTTTCTATGCGTGAATTAGTGTTTATTTCTTTCAAAAATAAGATGTACTACGTTAGGTAAGATTACAGATTTTTTTAAAATTTGACACATGTTCTAGAAGAAAGTTGTCTGTGCTTTGCATCAAATCCAACGTTGTTTGCATCAGATCTAACATTAACGATATTAACAGGAACTGAGAATAAAGAAGCCATATTCAGAATGTGTTTTTATGCGTGAATGACCAACTAGTTTTTTATTTCTTTCGAAAATCAGATACACGTGAGGTAAGATTACAGAATTGTTATAAATTTCACACATCCTGTAGAAGAGAGTTGTCTGTGCTTTGCTTCATATCTAACGTTTTTTGCATCAGATCTAACATTAACGATGTTAACAGAAACATAGAATAAAGAAGCCACGTTCAGAATGTGTTTCATGCATGAATGATCAACAAGTGTTTATTTCTTTTGAAAATTAGAAATACATCCAGTAAGTTTACAATTTAAAAAAATTGACATTAGGACTGCTGAGCTTTGCATAACATCTAACATTATTTTGGTGACGGCAACAGGAACTTAGAACAAAGAATCCTGACCTGGAATGTGCTCTATACCCGATAATGTTCAACGATTACATTTTTCAGAAAAATACAAATACACTCTGTAAGCTAACCTACACATATTGTCAGTTTTTCACACATTGTGAAACTACCGTTGATGTCTGTCCATTACACACAAAACATGGCTTTTTGTCAACCATTTTCACTTGTATTCACAATTAGAAGATCTTGAGGTGAAAGTAGCCTCGGATGTTGTCAAAAAGGATGTTGTGTTGCAGGACAACAAACATCCTAATGTTATGCAGGTGGGTTGTGATCTGCCGTGATTTTTCCGCCTATGAACTTTGTTTGCTGGTGATATTAATAAAAATATGACGCGATTCGACACTTGTTTGAACAAAGTGATTGTGCAAAAGACATGTCATCCGTTTATTTCTCTCTTTCTCTAATATCTTTAAATAAAACCAAAAACGTATTAGACAAAAACGAAGATTTTCACTTTCTTTTGAATGAGCTTTAAGATAAAAGCACCAGCAGTGGACGTAGATCAGAAGATATTCGTGTGTTTATTATATATACTCCTTACGTGATAGTCAATGAACAATATACTCTTTTCTCATTTTAAATAAATTTTGTATCCGAAAATGGCCGATTTTTGACTTGTTTTATTTTCCCTTAATTTATTTCCAAACGCTGATTTTAATCGACAGAGTGTTCACTTAAAAATTATAATACATTATTAATGGCCAATTACTTGATTCAACCAATCGATATTCCACATTTAAAACTTGATTGAGACTTTTTAAGTTCAAAACAAAGAGTTCAAGATACATTATTGCAATATCAATATTAATAATTAGGTTTAGTTTACATTTAAACATAAAAGGAAGGAGAGTCCTAAATTATATTCTTTACTCTTCGCCATTAGAAGGCTTGAAGTCGAGGACCTGCAAGTAAGAAGCAAATGAATCTTTTTCAAAGTTTTGCTTGAAATGACAACTAGTGAGACAGTGTCTACTGGTGTCTTTACTCGCCTTTACATTCCAAAGTCAGATATGTAAATTCCGTTACAGACGCCCTGCGGAGGCTTGTGATGACGATACTTTCCTATCCTCAGTTGTCCTCATCTCGCATCACCCCTAGGGGTCCCGCGCGCCGTCCTCGCTCTCGTCTCCGTCCTCGTCCTCGCCTGGCCCTCCAAGCCGCGCAGCCGCCCTCCGCTTCTTCGCGAAGGCGGCATTTTCTTTCCATTTGATTCGCTTCCTCGGGCGACAACCCCCCGCCCACGCCCCCCCGCCCACGCTCAGCCCCGCCCCCCTGCCCCCCCACCCCTCCGTCCTCATTCCGCCTCCTTCCCTCACCCCGCTAGCTCACCACTCCGCCACGCCACGCGCCGCCACTCCGCACCTGCCTGCCACACACTCCGCCACACACTCCGCCACACACCCGCCACCACACACTCCGCCACACACTCCGCCACACACTCCGCCACACACACTCACACCTCCGCCACACTCCGCCACACACACTCTCCGCCACACACACTGCCACACACGCCACAACACACACTCCGCCACACACTCCACACCTCCCCACTCCGCCACACTCCGCCACACTCCGCCACACTCCGCCACACTCCGCCACACTCCGCCACACTCCGCCACACTCCGCCACATTCCGCCACATTCCGCCACACCGCCACACTCCACCACACCCCGCCCCGTCACGCACCGCACCGCACCGTCACTCCCCGCCATGCCACAGCCCGCCCCGCCACATTCCATGATCCTCCCCCCGACCCTCCACGCCCCGCCCCACTCACCACAACCTGCTAACCCCGTTCCGTTCTCGTCCCGCTCTCGCCCTGCATTCGCTCCTCCGCCCGCCCTGCCTCCTCACCTCTCACGCTTCGAACCCGCCCTTGTCCGCCTCCTACCCACTGTCGTCCCACCCATCCAGGGCACGCCAGCGCCGCTCCGCCCTTTCGCACAATCTTCGCCACTACTGCTGCTTTCTTCCATCACTGTCTCAGTGCCCGGTGCCAAACAGCGTCACAAAACCACGCCCTGCCTTCACACCACGAACTCTGGCCTTTGCGTATTATCCTCGACCACTGCTTCCATCCTTGTTGCATCCACGCTGCCTTTAATGAAATCAACCCACTGGCTGAGGTGCCTCAAGGCATCAACAGATGACACGGGCTGATCGGAATGTCCCAGGTCCCTACGATGGTAGGATTTTCGATATTACCTACGTAGCTAAATAGAATTCAGATGGTGAAATTCTGGCGATCTAAAATATCAATCAATCAAACAATGGATTCTTCACTAGCAAAATAGTAGCCCCTACCACCGTCCCAGTTCTTTCCGCTCTAAATTCTGTCCCATTCTTGCCGACCTGACCACACCCATTGCTTCCTCCACCACCCAGTATCACACGCCCCCCACCACAGCAGTTTTATTCTCCCTCAGGTTACACCAACACCAATACCGATTCCAGTGCATACGTTGAGACCGCCTTCCACTAGCAGGAATCAACTTCTGTCCAACATTGTGTTTGATGTCTCTTCCACTAAAGTGTGTGCATCCATCTCCATCAACTCTTCTGCTTTCTATTAGACCACACCCTTTCTACGACATCATCACCACTTCTATTCCATGCTCCTGAAAGGACCTCAACTCTGCCATAGCCCCTTTCGCCATTCCAGCCGTCTCCACTGTCGCAACTCTCCTTTCCATTGCTTCTTCCGTCACCTCCTTCATCACCTCCCGTTCTACCTACTCCACGACCGTCTCCATCTCCACCCGCTCCTCCCAACTCCGCCACTTCTACCGACACCTGTCATCACCGCTGCTTCCTCCGTAACCGCCATCATCACCACCAACCCTACCACCTACTTCTGAGCCGCAACCCAACTCTATCACAGCCTCTTTCATCCCTCCAGCCATCTCAGATCTCACCTCAATCGCTTCCTCCTTTCTTTCCTAAACGTTACTCTGCCACCTACTCTACCCGCTTCGTCCAAGCCATCGTCTTGGCCATCCGTGACAGCTGTCACCGCCGCCGTCTCCTCCGTCTCCGCCTCCGCTGCCACCCAAGCGTTCTCTCCGGTTTCCGGCGGCGCGGCGGCGTCGTATTTTGTTTTCCTGCGGGCGGCGGCGGCGGCGGCGACGTGGCGGCAGTACAGAAGTATAATAACGTCCTCGGCCTTCCTTCTTGCGCGGCCGGGCTCCCCCCGAGACGCCGCCTCGCTAGCCTTACGTTAATAATCTCCGTGGCGATGGGACGGAGCACGCCGCGCGTGCCTTTCCGGACGCGGCCGATGGCTTCTGCGCCGGCCCGCCACCGCCCCGCCCCTGCTTCTGCCCCGCCCCTGCTTCTGCCCCGCCCACGCCATCTCAAGCTCCACCCCGCCCCCATCCCCGCCTCCACCCCGCCTCCGGTTTCTTCTCCACCCCTCGGCTTCTGCCCCGCCTACGCCACCATCACCGGCTCCACGCCTCCCCCACCCCCGGCTTCGCCCCGCCCCCGGCTTCTTCCCCGCCTCCGGCTCCTGCCCCGTCCACGCCATATCCGGCTCCACCCCGCCCCCATCCCCGCCTCCGCCCTGCCCTCTGCCATTTCCTGCCCCTGGTTCCTTCCCCCTGCCCACGCCACCTCATCTCCTGGTTGCACTCCTGCCTCCGCCTTTCCTGCCCCCCGGGCCTCTGTTTCTTCCCCGCCTCCGGCTCCCAAGTGCTCCTGCCTGGCCATCTTCGGCTCCACCCTGCCCCCATCCCCTTCCTCACTCTCCTGCCTCTTGGTCTGATACTTCCCGGCCTCGACTCCTGCCCAGCCCACGCCACCATCTCCTGTTTCACCCCGCCCCCGCCCCGCCCTGCCCCCGCTCCGCCCCGCCCTGTCCCCGCCATCCGCCCCCCGTCCCCACCATCTCCGGCTCCTCCCCGGCCCCATCCCCGCCTCAATCCTGACCCTTTTTTTCCGCCCCTGCCTTCTGCCCCGCCCACGTCAACATCTCTGGCTCCACCCCGCCTCCGCATCGCCCCCGGCTTCTTCCCCGCTCCCAGTGTCTGCCTCGCCCATTCCACCATCTCCAGCACAACCCCACCCTCGCCCCGCACCCACCCCTCCTCGCCCCGCCACCGGTTTATTCCCCGCCCCCGGCTTATGCCCCGCCTCCGCCCCTATCACCGGCTCCACGCTTTACCCGCCCTCGCCTCCGCCCCACCCCCGGCTTCTTCCCCGGTTCCTACCACTCCCACGCCACCATCTCCGGGTCCACCCTTCCCCCGTCACGGGTTTCTACCCATCCCCGCTCCCACCTCCTCCCTGCCCCACCTCAATCCCGGCCCCCGCCGCTCCAGGCTTTTACCTCGCTGCCACCGGCTTCTTCCCCACCCACGCCGCCCCCTCCGGCTCCACCCCACCTCCGTCCAGGCTCCTGCCCCGCCCACGCCTCCCCCGACGACACCCCGATGCCGTCTCTTTCCCATCCCCGCCCCCGCCCCCGCCCCGCACCCACACCTCCTCGCCCCGCCACCGGTTTATTCCCCGCCCCCGGCTTCTGCTCCGCCTCCGCCCCCATCACCGGCTCCACCCCTCACCCACCCTCGCCTCCGCCCCGCCCCCGGCTTCTTCCCCGTCCCCGGTTCCTATCCCTCCCACGCCACCATCTCCGGGTCCACCCTTCCCCCGTCCCGGGTTCCCACCCATCCCCGCTCCCACCTCCTCTCTGCCCCACCTCAATCCCGCCCCCCGCCGCTCCAGCCACTTGCCCCGCCGCCACCGGCTTCTTCCCCACCCACGCCGCTCCCTCCGGCTCCACCCCACCTCCGTCTCGGCTCCTGCCCCGGCCACGCCTGCCCCGACGACACCCCGATGCCTCTTTCCCTTCCCCGCCCCCACCTCCTCCCCGCCCCCTCGCCATGACTTTTGTTTCGCGCCCACTTCTGTCGCCGCCCCCACCTCCTCCCCATCCCAGGCATCTGTCCGGCCCCCGCAGTCTCCGTCTCGTGCCCCGCCCCCTACGCCGCCTCCCTCGGCTCCTGCCCACCACCGCCCCCTTCGCCGCCCGCAAGCAATCAGCGCCCGCTGCGGCTAAGGAGACGTGGCGACGCGATGCCGTCAACTGTATGCAAGTGGATGAGAGTCTGAACGATCGTCGTGTTACTTACGTGTTAAACATACTGTATTTATCGTTAAGCAACATTCCTTCAATGGTCATAGGTACCTATGTAACTTACTTTGTTGTATGATCATAACTTCTAGGAACATACCGGCAGAGCATTAAATGGTGACACTGCAGTGCCTATGGTTGAGAGATCCTAGGTGACCGAGAGATTCCAGCCCCGACTGTGGTAAGAATTTCGACGCTAGTAATAAAGCTGGGTCGAATTCAGCCGTTGTCTGCAGAGGAATTCTAGTGGCCGGTTGCTCTGATAGATAGTTTTCCATGCTTTCTCTGGTGAATGCTGGAGTAATACTTGGGCCACGGACCGCTCGCGATCTTTCCTTCCTATTCATTGTCCTATCCTCATCCCTTACGTACACATGCGCGCACACACACACACACACACACACACACACACTTACATGCCCTAAACTACCTAATATATCTTGTGTGTGTGTGTGTGTGTGTGAGAGAGAGAGAGAGAGAGAGAGAGAGAGAGAGAGAGAGAGAGAGAGAGAGAGAGAGAGAGAGCTCGAGTCCAAGTTGACCATCTTTTGAACATTTAGCCTTTTTTACCTTAAAATTGCGATTATTTTGCAATTTTGGGCTTAAATGTACTATTGTTTAGAAAAACTAAAAATGTACAAAACTAAAATTAATCTTAATTATCGAATAATTATTGAAAAAATTGCGAGTCAACGACGTACTGAATACAGCACAAGTGTTATTTTTTGCAATAAGCCGAAATTGTCCCTAGTATTATATCCTCAGTCAATAATACTTACTCATACATACAGTTACAATGAACGGATGGACCAATGTCCCCATGCATTTGACGTCACTGTAAAGTTGAAAATGAATGTAAAACAAACATTCGTCATTTTATCGGGGATTTTAAGATTGATTGTGGATTGTGTAACATAATGATGTAATTCTGTGCGATTCATATCATATCATCATACTTTAAACTAAATACTATTGTTTTAAAATTATTCATTAAGAAACCTCTAGCTTCAATATTAAATATGTAGTAGCTCTCTTTCGGAGCAAAATTCAACTTTTGCAATTTTCGAAAATTGGGAGGTTTTTATTAAAAGAGTTTTTACTAAAATTTAAATACACTGTTCTTTAATCGAAGAAAAAATGAAAAAATATTGATTTTTGAGATATTTCGAAAATACTCAATGAGCATAAACGAAGTACATATCCCCGAAAATTGAAATACCTGCATGAAATTCCCCGCGCACCTAGTTCGGTTTTGCAGTATCAGAGATCCTCTAATTCTGTATTTTCAATAAAATGTCGATATCGATATTGTATTTTCAATAAAATGTCGATATCGATATTTTGCAACATTTTATAACGTTCTTAATACAAAAATATGAAAAAATTAAATGAGCGCTTTTACTTCGATTGAGAGAATAATTCAAATAGCGCAGCTAGATTTTGCTACCAAATAATTAATATTAACATTTACTACAAAGATTTGTTTAGAAATTCCTGAAAACTTTATTGTTTCTATAGGTACTACTTAAAAGACAATGTTCAGCATCGGTTTCCGACGCTTAAGGATCTACATTCATAGGCGTTTGAAAGCCACTTCAACTACATTTGAAATTAAAATATCTTCCTATGGAGCTGAAGTATATGTGTAGAAATCATATTCATCAGGTGACAGTATCAACAGCTCATTACAAAAAAATAAACTGTAAGAAATACATTTCGATTTTTTGCAGTCAGTGTATTAGTTTGCATTACTATGTTGCTTGGAGGATTTGCATTCCCCGCGCGATCATCTGTGTAACTTATTAATGCTGTGACAATGTAGACGTACGGCAACCCTGCACTCGACACTCCCAGATTTCGTGCGAACCACGACTACTGATTACAACTAATACTAAGAGTGATTACACCAAATAATAAGAGTGACTACAACTAATACTAAGTGTGGTTACACCAAATAATAAGAGTGATTACAACTAATTCTAAGAGTAATGACAACTAATAAGATGTTTTTTAACTAATGCTAAGAGTGATTACACCAAATAATAAGAGTGACTATGACTAATACTAAGTGTGGTTACACCAAATAATAAGAGTGATTACAACTAATTCTAAGAGTGATGACAACTAATAATAAGAGGGATTACAATTAATGCTAATAGTAATTACAACTAATACTAAGAGTGATTACAAGTAATGATGTCATTTGAATTATATGGTTTATCGCAGAGCTTTTGGAGGAAGCCCCCAGAGCAAACACCTCACGTCGCCGAAGTGTTCTTCTGGTGATTGTTGGCAGTGCCCGCAGAAATCGCCGTAATATGTGGGAAAGTCTTTTAATGAGTTTAATTTACGAATTCAGTGTAAACTTATCTGATTCTATATATCTTGTTTATTACGTATATTTCCGTTGTTTTGGTTTTCTAATATTGCTGCATTGAAATACTTCTCGCGAGTTAACTCGTCCCAACAGGGTTCACTAGTAGCTCAATGTTAAATAACTATGAAATGTGTTAGATTGTTTTTATCATATTATAAACCCTCAAGCTGTTCTCATTTGAGCAGACATTTTACAACAATGGTTGGCACCTTTCATATAGAAACCTGTGTATTAAGCATTATGACAGCTACTAACAGCCTTTCGTCCGATCATTTTCGATCCAGCCAGTCTCAATTTTCCCACACTCTGCCTTCAGCGTCTTTATAATAAAGCAACCAGTGTTACTACGCTGTTAACGCCGACCTCAAAAGTGCAGCAGGAATAATGGATGTCCTCATTTAGGCGGCGAGCGTCTCATGAAAAATAGGTGGCTAAGGACTGAGGACGGCCAGAGGTCTACTTGGCAAATGATCTCTGTCTCTCTCTCCCTCTCACTCTCCCTTTCTTTCCTTCTTTCTTTCTTCCTCTCACGTGTCTCTACTGGTGGAATCTGTGGAGATCTCAGGGGATGGATTCTATGTATAATGAGAAATAACATTTCACCTCGTCCTAAGGATTAAAGGGGTGGCATGATGTGGAAGGTAGAATTGTGAGTGGTCCGTGTTCCGTCATTTAGAGTTACGCTCCGGCATCCTCTGGATTTATTCGGATGAAAATACTTCAACTTCCACCTAGGTAGCAGGATTCAAATCCCGGCGGATCCATGTGGAATTTATGGCTTCAGTGTATAACGGTTAGCCTATCGGACAGTTATACCCAAGTTCGCGAGTTCAAACCCGATCGAAGCTGGATTTTTAAGGGCGAAAAAATCCTTCGTTCTTTTTCCTTCCGAGGGGAAGTAAAGCCAGCTGTCCTATATTATAGATTTGGAGCATGTAAAATATCCTCAAGCCTAAAAGAAACTTCTGAGCAAAATTAACATCGCCAGTTTCGTCGCGCGAGTGATACATTTTTTCCCTGCTAGATGGCAAAAGGAGCGTAGCGAAATGTGTGGTCAGGCGGAAGATAAGGCTTGATGGTCTGAGTCCCGCCAGTCATTAATTGAATTGAATTGAATTGAATTTATGGTGGCCAAGACGACTTTGTGGCAGGTTATCACGGAGTTTTCCCGATTCCCCTGCTTTCATTCCGCCAATGCTAGATCATCGTTCAATTCCTGTGGTGACCCTACAGATCACATTTTATCTCTGGGTCCCGAGATTCAAATTAGGAAGGGTGCATGTGCAATTTAAGGTGGATAATTCGACTTTTATTTATTTCTTTGGTCAAAAACAGTCGAAAACTATATGTTACGTATGGGGGAGAAAATAATCTGCGCACGCATTCTTGAGTTTCAGAATCCCTTCCCAACGAATTAATTATTAATAGTTAAAAGATGAAAAAATAATAGTAATAATAATAAATTTAAAAAAGCGAGAGATTAACATTTCAAAAACTAGATATTTTCGTTGCCGAATTATAGAAAACTTATTTTTAACAGTAAACGAACGAACAGATTTGATTTTTCTGTATTGTTCACAAAATAGAAACTCACCATAAGCTCTACTATCACTACAATCAAAAGAAAAGTTCAACAAAACGTGCGCATAGTGAAGCTACATTTACGTCCAGAAGCAAATCAAGGGGCCATCTCAGCATTTGCTCAATGGATCAGGGAAACCGGACCAAAACCCAATCGAGATGGGGGTCATTGACCCGGAAGCTGAAGTACACGACTTTTTCCAGCCATTTAAGTCTTTTTTAAATTATGAAATGCAAATGTAAACTAATTAATCATACTATATCATTGTTTTGTTTAAGTGAACATTATTTTTCTTTTTGACGATCAGACTTTGTGACGGATTATCTCGGGATTCTACCATTTCCCCTGATTCTCACCTAACCATTACTACTTCTTAATTCAGATCATTAAATCTTATTGGCTAACCACAAAAAATATTCAATCACTTAAGGTGTAAGTATAAGGTTGGCATCACAATAAATAAGGTAATGTAGCGACTTCTAAAATTACACAGTGCAACAAATTTGAACTTTGTGTTGTTCCCTGAGATGAAAGTTCGTGTTGTTAACTAAATCACATACCTGATTCCAAAAATGAAATCAGAAATTTTCCATCACGTATCGATTTTTCTAGACAAATCATCCCACATATAGCACTTTCAAGAAACTTGGAAACGACTCAATAACAATACAGGAGGAATCTGCGGTGTATTAATCCACAGATCTTACACCATTTTATTACTTATATTACAAAAATTGTTTGTATTAAATTACTTGTTTAATTAATTGTTAGCATTACAAAATATAAAATGAAAACAGTACGTCGAATAAAGCTTGAAATGTACTTAAAAGTTAGAAAATTTTTCTACGAACTTTTCGTTCGTAGGTGGATGGTGATACTTAATGGTCTATCCGCCAAAAGGTTTCATGACCATTTTCCCTTATATCGTCTTTCCGCGGCAGCGATATCTTGGTGAAATCGTTAAATTTAATGTTTGTGTTAAGTTTTTACTTTACTCTCATTTCAACTTATAACACACTAATCAACGCTGAACAGAATAGTATTTTTACATTCTCGCATTTTTACTAAAAGTGAAGTATTTTTTAAAAAGTGATTTTTTCAAAAAAATGTATTTTTGTCTGTTTCCTCTCCATTTGTTGGTTAACGACTAGATACTAAACCAGACATAGAACTAATCCCAAAAATGTATAGTCGCGGGTGTAGCAACGGGTGTAGAACTCGAGCCGCTGCAAACTTGAAACGCATTTCTTAGTTTTCGGGGTACTTTACATAAAGCAAGAAGGGCATTTTCAAGTTTTTCTAAAAAATAGCTCAAAATTTGTTCATTATTTTCCTTACTTAATACTATTGTATAGGTCAGATTTTCAGTCAAATTTTAACTTTTCAAAACCTGCAAAAGTTCAACTTATTACCTTCTACATTGCGGCTAATTAATTGAAAATAATTAGTAATACAGCTTGCCTTCTACAACAATAGATCTTTGAAGCATTTTATCTGATTAGTTTATAATTCGAGTTCAAGCGCCACATACAATGTTTACTGTTTTTGAGAAAAAAATAAATGAATACATACATTATAACATAAAAGGCAAATGTGAATAATCGAAACTTTGTTTGATAACAAGAATTATTAGAACATAAGTATTAAAACAATACATTGCCTCCTAATAACTACCATTAACATCAGTTACTTTTCGGTGGAAGAATGTTCAAACACAAGTAAACATTACAGGAGATTCGAATTTTTATGAGGTGGATAAACGGATACTGGGTTTTAAAGACATTCGTTAGTATTCTAGTCTCGTAATTCAATAATATGCCTAGTGTTGCTTATTTTTAAAATATCTATTTTGTACCCTTTTTGCGATATTACTAGTTTTTGCGAAACGTAAAATCGTGATATCTTTCCACAAAAATAAATAAGATATTCTCAACAACGATTTCAATATTTTTGTTTACGTTGCTTGTAAAATAATATGATGGAGCACATTTCACCGATTTGCATGACACATTTTCGTTAACATTTATGAATACTCGAAAATTAAAGATATATTATTTATCAGTGGATATGTAACTTTGAAAAAATATATAAAAATATATAGTTATAGTAAGTATATGTAATTGTTTTATATGATTGTATATATATATATATATATATATATATATATGTATATATATATATATATATATGTATATATATATATATATATATATATATATATATATATATATATATATATATAAAAATCTACGTTGTACGCCATAAATCTAAGGTAAAGCATATCCTGGACGGGTTGGAAACACTCGTGGATGCAAGTGTTTGGGAATGATCGAACGAAAAAAAAAAAAAGAAATCTAATGCTGGCCACAAAAAGAAAATAAACCATTATCAAATATGAAAAATATTCGCACTATTTTAGCTAGTACTACTAGTAATATTCAAGTACCGTGATAAATATAATACGTAAAAATATGTAGTTGCATAACTAGTTTGTAGAAGTTTAATTTTGTAGATTTTGAAAGCCTTTCACCGGACCAAATTGTATGACATTATCATTCCGATTTACTTGTGATTCTATGATGATTCTTTCCCTGTCATGATTTTGGTCATAACTGTTGCCCACTAAATAAATGCATACGGTTCTAAAGAGTTTCATCTTCTACCTATCAACCGAGCCTAATATAGCAAATTTTAAGTGGGTATAATAGCATTTTTGCATTATTTATTTAACAATACTTTTGAGGCAGTTGTGTGATTACTCATTCCTCTGTTACTAGAAAAATGTAGAATTTGGGAAATATGTTTACTCTGAAAACATAAGTTAAGAATGGTAGTTAGTATCAGTCACCAGTTCAGTTTGCAAGGTTTTCCTTTCGAGAGGAAATATAATTGCAGTTCCACTCCCCAAAAATGTTGCGCCTTTCGCCAAAAGTAACTTTTTTGCATTCTCAGTGATTCGCAATCCATAATTAGAAATATACAATTTCCGGAATAGAGAAGTGAATCCACAAATACATTGAGCGTTCAGCATACATGCAGAATTGCCATGCAATTGGAAAATAAGCAGTACCTCGGGCGGTTTTGCAACTGTGAACTCCAATTTGCAAAGTATTTCCTTGGGGGAAATATTATAAATGCATTGACATTTTCTCTCAAACGAACATTTTATGCACAAGTGCATTATCTCCCCTACAAAAGGTTGCGTCCTTCAGAAAAACTACTTTTTTTTCGTATTCCAAGCAATCGCTAATCGACTATTTTAAAAACATCGCACTTCCAGAAACCGAATCCTCAAATCCATAGAGCCGTGCAAGAGTACATACAGTATCACAAAGCAATTGAGAAATTAACAAGCGCTGCAGGCAGTTTTCCAACTGTGAATTCCAACTTGAAAAGTATTTCGTGGGGAATATATTAGAAGTGCTTCCTTACCTTGTCTCAAACGAACATATAATGCACAAGTGCATTTTCTCTCCTAAGAAAAGTTACGCCCTTCAGCAAAACTACTTTTTTTCGTATTCCAAGCAATCGCTAATCGACTATTTTAAAAACACCGTACTTCCAGAAACCGAATACCCAAATCCATAGAGCCGTGCAACAGTACATACAGCATTACAAAATAATTGAGAAATTCACTAGCGCTGCAGGCAGTTTTCCAACTGTGAATTCCAACTTGAAAAGTATTTTGTGGGGTCAATGAGGTGCATTCAAATTTTGTCTCAAGAGAACAGTTGTGCACAAGTGCATTTTCTCCCGTAAAGAAGTTAGCGCCTTTCAGCAAAACTACTTTTTTCATCCTCCAAGCAATCGGTAATAAACGATTTTAAAAACATCGCACTTCCAGAAACCGAATCCTCAAATCCACAGAGCCGTGCAACAGTACATGCAGCATCACCGCGCAATTAGGAATTAACTAGCACCCCCGGGCGGTGTTGCAACATTTCAATTGGGCGCCACGTCCCGGCCAAGGGGCGCGTGTACGTGCGCGAAACGTGGCAACGCACCCTGCCCGGGGCTGAGACGACCGCTAGTCCTCGTCTCCGGGAGGGGAGGGGGCGGGGCGGGGAGGGGAGGGCAGAGAGGGAGGGGCACTCCGCGACTTGAGACGGCCGCTGCTGCTGCTGCGGCGGCGGCGGAGGCGGCGGCGGGGGTGGCGGGCGAGGGCGGCGAAGCTGTCCGCCGGCGCAAGCCCATCAGTGCAAGGCCACCCTTACCCTTCCTTACCCTGCCCCGCCCCTCCCCGCCCCACCCCGCCCCGCCCTCGCGGTTGCTCCTCACGGCAAGCGGGCGTCTCTAATCAATATGGCTTCATTCCTGAACCCGCCCCTGGGCTCCTTGGGCAGTGACCACGCTAAGACGCCCGCCGCCTCCGCCGCCCCCGCCGCCGCACGGGGCTGCTGGCGCTCCGGCGGGCGAGCGGGCGTGTTTGAGGCTCCACCAGAGCGCGCAGTGGGCGGGAACGGGTTTCTTGGGAGGCAACTGTTTTAGTGGGATGGTTGATTTAGAGAATTTATTGGGTAATGAATTCCGGGTATAAAAATAAATTCCTTAATTTGAAAATATTGGAATGTACCGTATTGTCAGTCTTTTCCTCTTTCGTTTCTTCTTCTCCTCTTCATTTTCTCTTCATATATTACTGTGCTTTTGTCGGAGTTTTCTTCTTATCATACTCCACTTTCTTCTCCAGTTTCTCTTTTTGTATTTTTCGCTTTCTCCTCTTTTCTTCGTTCTTCCTTTTTCTCTTCTTCCGAGTTCTTCTTCTTGACAAAACTTTCGCCTTCCTTCGCCTTATCCCAATTCTTCTTTCTGTTTCCTGGTCTTTCTTATTCTCCTTCTTTTACTTCTATTACTCCTCCTGCTTCAATTTTAATGAGACGGTGCCTTAGTAAGTCAGTGCAATTCTTCATTACGATGATGTACAGTAGGTTTTGAGTGAGCATGGTATACAATAAGTATCGGTATTGTGCCAGAAATGTGACTGCACGACTATGACAACACGTATTTCCCTGCCACCATGCAATAGTGCTTATTACAGGAATATTTTCTTGGCATTTATATCTACAAATATATGTAAAGTGTTACAGAATATTAATACAATGTAATCACACTAATCTCTTAATAGTACAAAGTTATCCCGTCAACCCAAAGAAACACTTTACAATATTACCACTAAATATTATAAGCAAAAGAAGCTTGAATTTAAAACGTAATAGAATACAGTTTCAGGACTAGATATAATACAACTAGTAATATGTAGTCATCAAAGAAGAATTCGTAGAGCCGGCTATTCTGAAGCTTTTGTTTGTTTGTTTGTTTCGTAGTTTTCTTTGATAAATTTAAGATGAATGGAACTGTAGTACCTTACACAAGAGGTCAAAGGCCACTGTTAATCATTTCTTTCCCAACCTGTCCTTATCCCATCCTATCCTTTGAGCCGTCCAATGGTCACCCACCTCCATAAGACCATCGTCTGGGAAGAAACCGAATCGGTTTTGGTGATGTTTCGGTTACCGAATCACTTGTTATATGGGCTTCAAATCCCAACAGAACGATGGATTTTTCTATGGCAAATAAAATTCTTTGTACATCTTCCTTCAGAGGGGAAGAAATGTCGACAATCATGTCTTGTAGATTTACTGCATGTTAAGTTCCTCAAGCCGAAAAGAAGCATATCAAGAAAATTCTAGTCGCCGGATTTTCCCCCCGAGTGATACTTTATTTCACCGCTAGAGGTCGAAAGGAGCGTGCAGAAATTTACGTCGTCAGGTGGAAAAGTATGAATGATGGCTATAGCCTCGCACGTAAAAGAGGCATCATAGAATTGAATTGAATTGAAGTTCTGCAAGTAAACAGTCTCCAATTGAGTTGTAGCGAATAGGAAGAAACAAAAGACATGTATGAGGGAGGACGGAGGAAGAATGATTAGGTTTACATTACTGACGACGAAAGCCAGACCGTCTGCGATGAATAAGTGGGATCATTGGCTTTACCTTTGTACTATTGCCGGGTAGGGCCTGGTAGGACGTGGTAGGGCCTAGGATTCAAGTACCAACATTAGCGGTTTTTCGATACTAGCTACACAGGTATATGCAATTCAGCTGTTGCATGGGGGAGAATTCTAGTGTCCGTTTGCTCTGGAAAGACGTTTTCAGTGGTTTATACAATCAGAACCCAGCAAAAACAGTAACAGTATCTTTAGAAACGATCCAAGAAATTCGCGATCTATCCTTTCTAATCCTTATCCTCTCGTCTTTTCACCTCTTACACACTCTTACATGCAGTACACTATCACACATGTCGGGAGACTACTCGCAAGTTTAGATCTTGTCCCGATTGAGACTGTGTCTCGCTGAGAAACAAAGAGAAGAAATACTGCAAGTCGCTGTATACGTCGGCGCTGCATATCGCGCGACAACGGGGAAGGATTGCTTTCGCGGATAATACGAGCACACCACATAGAGGTCTAATGAAGAGTAGAAAACACTAAATGATCAATAAATTTTAACCGGAATGATCGGTTGAATTTACCTCAGAGCCAGCATTGCCACTGTCTCTGCAGAGATTCTCACCGGGAGGCTCTAGGGTTCGAGACCCGACAGGTGTATTTTTGGCATTTCGAATTCAGTCGTTGTCTAGAGAAGAATTCTAGCGGCCGGCTCTTTTAATCGACGTTTTGTGTGGTTTCTCTGATCAATAACCGGTGAATGGTGGAGGACTTCCCTCAAAACGCTTCATAATCGATTGATTATTTATCGTTTTACGACGGAAATCCTAAGATCTCCGCTCGCTTGTGGCGCCTTCCTGTAATTGAAAATACGACAATAAGAACAATAATCGATTTTAATCGTAATCAATCACAATCATCCAGTCTCAATCGGAATCAGTCACAATCATCCAGACTCAATCGAAATCAATGACAATATTTCAGAATTAATGAGAATCAACCACAATCACCCAGACTCAATAGGAATCAATCACAATCATCCAGACTCAATCGGAATCAGTCGCAATCATTCAGACTCAATCGGAATCAATCACAATCATTCAGACTCCTTCGTAATGAATTACAATCATTCAGACTCGTTCGTAATGAATCACAATCATTCAAACTCGTTCGTAATGAAGCACAATCATCCAGGCTCAATCGAAATCAATCACAGTCATCCAGGCTCCTGTGTAGGTGTGCTTGCAAGCCTTAAGGCCAGGCGTTGCGGCCCAGTGCGGGAGGGGGTGCGGGGGTGGGGGGCAAGTGGCGCGTGGAGGGTGAAGGATGGCGCGCACCGCAAGGAGAGCGTGGAGGCGAGAGGGGGAGCACTGGACGTCGTCCGCTCGACGTCCTGGTCCCTCCAATGGAACTACCTCCAGCCCCCACCATCCCCGCTCTTCAGACCAACTCAACGAGAGAATGTGGGCGGGAGGATGTTGTGGGAAAAGGGAGGGAAGGAGTGGGGATGTGAAGACTGTGGAAGGGTAACGGTGATGACACTAGCTTGTCAGCAAGGTAGAATTCAGGCGCTGTCTGGAAGAGAATTCTAGCGGGCGGTTGCTCTGATCGGTAGTTTTCCGTGGTTTCTCCGATAAACACCTGATGAATGCCGGAGCAGTACCCTAACAAGCGGGCCACGTGCCGCGTGGAATCTTTCCTTTCCCTTCCTTGTCCTATCCTCACGCTTTACACTTAAACATTTACAATAACATGCACTACACTACACACATGACAAGAGATCGGTCAAGGTTTACAGCTTGTCTCGGCTGTGTGGCTGCCGGGGTGTTGGGAAATACCTGGTTGAAGAAAACCTCTCTAGCTGGCGGTAGGTCAGTAACGGATCTCCCTATTCAAAGGAAAGGCATCTTCTCGAATAAAAAACATGCACAACACTTACGGGACTAATACTCTTAGCAGTTGACGTGCTCGGAATCAGTAACAATCAATCATTCTGAATGGCTGGAAGACATATACGGCTGGAGTAGATAATGGCAGGGGGTTCAATTGATTGGTTATTTTGTTTCCGGATCATCAAATTCTAGGGTAATTGGTCCAACATGTGTTGTGCATGCTTTTATCACAAAAGTTAGCGGTGTTCTTCCCGTGCTGGATGGAGAGATCAGGCGCAGGTCATCATGTTTGCTTACAAGGTTTTCCCATCAAGGTTTCTCCCACCAGCGGGATACCGTCTCGCTGAGGAAATCTCTAAGCTCCTAACTGCTCTTCCAACGTGTGTGGATGAATACTGCGCGAAAGTGGAAGTCCCTGTAAGGGGTGGGGAAAGACAAGACACAGGAAGGGAAGATCGCGATCGGTGTATTCGTTAGTGTACTTCTCCGGTATTTGGAAGGTACTGATCGGAGTAACCACGGAAAAACTAGAGATCACGGAAGCCGACCCAAACAAACCGCATTCAAACTACATAGCTATCTACATAATGTCAAAAATTTTGCCACCGTCGGGACTCGAACCCTAGAATCTCCCGGTCAGAGGCACTGCAGTGACATCAACGGATACCTTGAGTAACCTCAGCTGCTGTGAGGTAGGGTTGAAGGCAGCAAGGGGTCAAGGTCATGAGAGAGTGCGGTTCATAGTCATGGCTTCCTCCACCTCCACTATTCCTTACCTGTCATCCTTCGTCCGATTCCTCCTATTAAAACTCTCTAGCTGCCCTCATCTTGCTGACATCTTCACTTTTGCGCTGTACTGTTCCTCGCGTCCTCATACTCGTGAACTTCTCGCCCTTCACCCATGGTCATCATCTTCCAACCTTCCTAATACTTAGCTCAGTGCATCAACTGATGTCATGCAGCGCCTCTGACCGGAAGGTCCTAGTTTCGAGTCCCGACAACGGCAGGAGTTTTGACACTAGCTTCTCAGCTAGGTCGAATTCAGTCGCTGTCTGGAGGAGAACTCTAGCGGCCGGCTGCTCTGATCGGTAGATTTCCGTGGTTTCTCCGATAAACACCAGTCGAATGCTGGAGCAGTACCCTAACAAACGGGCCACAGACCGCGCGCGATCTTTCCTTCCTCTTCCTTGTTCTATCCTCTCCCCAAAACCACACACTTATACTAACATGCACTACACTACCACATATTCTGGGAGACCGGTCGGGAGCTTAGAGCTTGTCACGGTTGAGGCGGTGCCCCGCTAGCGGGAGAGCCCTGGTTAGGGAGAAACCCCGCTAGCCGAAGATCACCGCCATCTCCCGAGGAAACAAACATGCACTACACTTACGAGACTAATGATATAAGCTGTTGACGCGTCCGGAATTACTAACCAACCTTCCTGATACTCTTGCCGTTCTTACCTTACCTTAGTCTGCGGCCTTCCGCTGTCCTGACCTACACATCATTCTCGCTCTCCAATTCACATCATTGAACTTCCCTCTCCAATTTTTCATATCATTCGACATCTTCAAACCCTCGCCAAACTCACCCTCTTTAGTGTTTACCTTCCCGTCATCCTGACCTTCCTGTTTTTCTCATTTTCAGACTGTCGCCACACTCGTATTCTTCACTCTGCCCCCATCCTTACCTCTCTTTATCCCCAATATTCTCCTACCCATAGTCTCTCATTAATTCGCCATTTCCTCTTCTGCTTTGACCACTTTCATCTCTCTTTTATTGCCTCGTCCCTCACTGTGATGTCGACTTTACTCTCTCCCTTCTCTTACCCACAGGTATTCACTGTGCACCTACTCTTTCTACCAACGACACCCCTCCGTTGTCAGTCTTTCTCCCGCTAAAGACAATTTATACAACCCATTAGTCTAAACTCCATTGACTTCCAGACATCAGTTACAGGCTGCGTTTGCTCAGGGCCAGCATTAGCGCTGAAGTCAAATCAACTCTGATCCAGATCTTAGAATTATTGTTCCGACGGTAGGGGGCATTCGATACTAGCCTGATAACTGGGACAAATTCAGCCCCTTTCTGGAGGAGAATTTTAGCGGTCGATTGTTCTGATAGAGTTTTTGTTTCTCCGATCAATAACAGGCGAATGCTGGAGCCGTACATTAGCAAACGAACCATGTATCATGGACCGTACTTGATCTTTTCTCCCTCCTCTTTGTTACATCTCTTACACACACACACACACACACACACACACACTTACTCTTACGTGCACTTCACTATCACATGTAAGATCAGCCGGGAAAATATTGCCCCGGCAGGGATGATGCCCCGCTGGGTGAGATTTCTGGAGAGGAAATCTCCCGCAAACCGGCTTTTAACACTGTGCCAGTATCTCCTCGAGGGAAAAATACCATTAACTTCAGGCAAAAAAACATTTCATTTGACAAGCTCGACTAATGACCATAGCAGTCGATGAGTCCAAAAACACGACTGAATTCTTTCATTATCCTTCATACATTCTCATCCACCCACTCTGCTCTTTCTGCCGACAATCTCAGTTACTGAGATTCATATTCTTGCTCTCTCATTCTCCGACATTGTTAACAATCGCGTTGTATATCTAATGACTTTTTACTGCTATGATCAACATACTGTTGTTCTCATAATTTCGAGTCATTTAATTCAATATTGTAATCGCTTATACATTGTTATATTTCACATTTTTACTCACAAATATTCTACAATTTATTCATTCATTTCATTAAAAACAATTCGTTTTCTCGATACCATAGTTATGAGGTAAAATAGAGGCGTCATAGAGGTGACATTATGAAAAGGAATAACATTTTTGAAATGGCAACTCGAATGAAATCCTCTATATTTTAAATCGCAATTATTTACTTATTTGATTCTAATAGTTTCGCTATCGCTTGTATAGAAACGATGTAACTTCAACAGAGTATATACCTCATCGAGAACAGAAGTATGGATGCTGTACGTTGCGGACCTCTCGTGGGTGCCTCCATTGTATTTCGGGCAAACTCTGACATTTCCCTGCTCCTTCACCGGTAACTCGATCGTCCTCTCTGACTTGGCACCTCCCGTCCTCAGAGAACACGGCTGTCCTCGCCAATCCCTCGCCCCGTGCACTTCTCCGACGACGCTCCTCAGCCCTTCCCACATCCTCAATGCCTACACCGTCCTCACCCTCATTATCAGCTCAGACGCCCTCATCGTCAACCGCATCCTTGCAATATTAGACCTACTGTAATAGCACGATCAGCGTAAATTCGTCACTTTTCGCGACTTACCTGTTTGGCCGGCGTATGAAGTACTTGATTCGAAATCTCGTGTCCTCACTATTTCAATGCTTCCTGACATCGCCACTGAGGCTTCTCTTCTTCTTTCTTCTCACCACCCGCGCTCGTCGATCATGTTTTCAGCACCATCTCTATCAATTATCTTCACCATATTTTCTTTTTGGTCATTGGAAACGTTTCTGTGAGTTTTCTCGTCTTCGTATCTTCCCAATAATGTCGATTTCTGTCGGTCTTGTTCCTTCTGTCTCGTTGCTCTTGTTTTCTTTCATTGTACCTATGATACCCTGACTCAAATTATTGTCTCTTCCTATCTCATGCAGAAAAACACTCGCAAAATAAACAACAAAAAACGTTGAAACAATTGCCACTGGATCCTATTGTAAACTCACCATTTCATTTTCCCTCACAAAAATACGTCTCCTTACAACAATCGACATACCAACCTTTCAATTCCATTGTACACTACTTGGCAACCATCTTTGCTATGGATATACTGTGTTCTTGTTCTTTTTCCAGGTTTACTTTTGGCATCTATGCAGCTTCCTTGCTAAACAATTTTCACATTACTACATTCAGTAGGTTCTGATAGCCTCATCACAATCGCTTTCTCAGTTATCACCTTCTTCAAAATGTGTTATGTTCTTTGCGTTCGCCTTTTCATGCTTAATGCTTCTCCTTCTCTCTATAGACTTTGAGTCTCGTTCATTATCTTTCTTCCATGGCGCTGTAGCTCAGGGTTACATATGTCCAGTCACCCACGTACACGAGATAAAGGAGAGGAAGCTGTAAGATGAAGAGAACTCATAGTTATCACTTATGTCTTGCACTACCGGAGAAATGGTGGATATCCTGTGAATCTATATTGGATTTTCGGTGGGCAACGAGAGTTTTAGAAGGTTTACTCTGGGTTCTCCCGTTTTCTCTACCATTCATTCCACCATTTAAGTTAGCCGTCATTCGGTCATTCTAGCCATTCTCATATTGAATTCTTTCATGAGCTTCCCGACCTAAGCTACCGAAACCCTGAAAATCTCATCTAAACACTCAAACAATGAATAAAAATAAATAATTGGATAAATAGGAATAAAGGATCAGATAATCCCCTTGCCCATGAAGATGGTTCTGGACAGAATAAGGAAAGAAGGAACTCTCATTGTATCACGAACACGTCCAATTATATCAACTGATGGCTTGTGGAATTCTCTTCAAGGAAATGGTCGTATTCAACTGCCCCAGCTTCCTGGTGGCAAACATTCGTGATATTCCGATAGTCTGGTTGATCCAAAATCCGTCGCACTTCCAATATTTAGTTTGTGTTCTTTCGTGACCCGTTGCCACTTGTTATTTCATCATGGATTCTATCGAAATAGTCAACATTCAAATCAACACTCCCGTCACCGTTTTTGTCCTCCCCAACGTTCTTATATACAGACGCGTCTGCTTCAACAACTCGGTCATTTTAATCTCTCAATCTTCCTACCTCGAGCAACTTCACAGCTACCTGCGATGTCTGTGTATCGAAAACTTCATCTACAGGTCGTCGTCAGCATTTCCCATTCCCACAATGGTATCACTACTTTCTGTTCATAACACTGCTCCACCACACGTTTTTCTAACACCACATCCATTCCCGCCTCTTTCCTTTCCGTCTAAACAACCCCTTCCGTCCAATCATCACCGCTTTCGCCTCTACATGTTGGTTTCTTGCACCTCCTACTACGTTGCACAGCCATCTCGATCTCCTTGATATCCCCGTTTCCACGCGCTCAGCAACCTCTCTTCGACGTCTATGGTGACTGTCTACTGAAGATCTCATCTACAGATTTCTATCATTATTATCAATTCTCACATTTGCACCGACTACATTCTGTACTGAATGTCATCAGAATCATTTCTATTATCACCACACACTTTCCTTCTCAACAACTCCTTCAATACTCCCGTCATTGATTGTATCCTTCCTACGTTACATCTAACATCCGCCTCCGCTCAATATCAGTAACTTTAATACTTTAGACTCCCTTCACAGCATTCTTAGTTCCTAGTTATCGTGTTGATTGTACACCCATCACTCAGTCAAAAATTTCAATTTTTACATTTTAATCGACTCCAATACCCTCGTCTCCAGCATCACCCTATCCATGTCCGTCTCTCCCGTCCGAGCACCCCCCTTCAACATTCACGTCAGCGCTTTCATCCCTCCTGCGTTGTTCCTCGCAGCCGTTGCTCGGCCGCCGCCCCGGTCACCTTAACACCCCCACCCCGCCCCTCGGGCGGCCGCCAAGACGTGCCACGAAGACGGCCCGGCGCCGCCGCCCGCCGCTCGGACGCTCGGACGCCGGCGCCGGCGCCGGCAGCCGAAGAGGTGCAAGACGAGGGCAGAGGAAGAGAGACAGAGACAGAGAGAAAGAGACAGAGCAGAGAAAGAGAGACAGAGAGAGCGAGAGAGAAAGAGAGAGCGAGAGCGAGAGAGCGAGCGACAGAGCGAGAGAGAGCGAGCCAGAGAGCGAGAGAGAGAAAGAGAGTGTGTGAGAGAGAGAGAGAGACAGTGAGACAGAGAGAGCGCGCGAGGGAGAAGGAGGAGGATGGGTGGGCGGGGCGGGCCGGTTCCTGGAAGGAAGCTGGCCGCCTCGTGATTGGGCAGCGTTATGCAGGGCGGTGCGGGCGGGCAGTGGACGCGAGGGAGCGAATCTTGGCCGGGGGCTGGCGGTTCTCACGCTCCGAATGCGCACGCTTTGATAGAGACTCTTTGGACGATTTAGGGGGCCGCTTTCCATGACACTGCAGGCCTCGTGTGAGAAATAGTACGTATTTTGATTATATTTTCATGGAATTTGTAGTATTAATTTTGAACTTTGGACTTTGGACTTTTGGACTTAAGATGTTTCAGTGGGCGCTTTCCTTGACACTGCAGACCTCATTAGAAACAGTCGTCATTTTGATTCTATTTGGGTAGAATTTGTAGTATTGATTTTGGACTTTGGACTTTTAGACTTTAAACGATTTAGGGGGCGCTTTCCTTGACACTGCAGGCCTCATGAGAAATATTTTGATTCTATTTTCGTGAAATTCGTAGTATTCATTCATTGGTCAAAATGTTACATATTCCTAACGGACGCTTACAGTATTCTCAATGATTTAATGAACTGTATTGTCATCTGAATCCCTTGATACACGTTTTTAAAGGAAAGTAGCAATTTATCGTCGATATGTAGTCGGCAGAAAAGAACAAGACGTTCTATGTTTTGAATGAAAAGAAGCAAACTGACAATTAAGAAAAATTTAATTGAAAGATATAAAATTAGTACGCAAATAATTGTAATTGAATTTTAGGAATACTATGGATGTAGATGAAATATTAAACATTTTGTAAATGTATAAATGTTATCACAAAGTACAAGAGTAAATGCAGGGCAGATAATAGAATACATGCGAAATATATTTTGAAAGAGAAAGTGATAATTTGATGTGCAATTAAATGTTGAAATATATAAATGGATGGGAAATAGGAGATAACAAGATCAGAGCGCAAATGAAGGAAAGGTATTTGGCATATGTTTTAAGAACTAGACATGAGAATGTCTGTTGGTATCGCCTTTTTTGAACTATAAAAAAATGACAAGGCCATAAATCAATGACACCATTAAAAAAATTATTTGATTGAATATAACAGAAAACAATGGGGTATTGTGACATTTATTGGCTTATTTACCTTTTTATAGTGTTTGTAAATTAATATTGAAATTAATATAAGTTCATAATAATTAAACCTATTAGAATTTGCAGTTAATGGAATTGTTAAGAGGGAATTAAAACAATGAAATATGCATCGAAAAAGCGCTTTTTTAAGAGTTGTATTAAATAACGACCAATACGTTGAATAATCTCAGTGCAATGATGTTTGCAACTTCGCTGATTTCAATTGTATAGCTGAATGTATTGTGATCAACCGGTAACTAGTAGGGTGGCTAGCTTTGCCAAAAATAACCCAAAAATATTGTGATTAAGGCATGCAGGGTATCATAAAAGTGTCATAAAAGAAGTTGCCAAAAGGTTTTTTTTTACTGATACGTTATTTCTTGTTATTGCCTTAAATATGGAAGTCGATTTTCAATGCATAACTTACATCGACCGAGAGGATTGTGGTGAAGGGGGAAATATGAAAAAAAGGTTGAATGTCGTTGCATGTTCTCTTACGAAGAGATTTATGAGAGGGAATTATGAAAGGGAATTATAGGAGGGAAATATGAAATGACAAACTAAATCAAGTTAACGAATAATTAGTAAATAAGTAAATATGAATAATTAAAATTAGGTAAAAAATAAAATTATATATGTACCACTGGCGTTAACTGCTTCTAATGATCTCGGGCGACAAAATGCCCGAGGGCCTTTGTCCCAAGAGATTTTTATCGTCACTCGATCATTAGAACCCTTTTAACGCCTTCGACGCATAAATAACTATTTTGATTTGTGAAATTGTCACACACTCTACATGAAACTATTATACTCTTTGTTTTCTAAATAAAAATAATCAATAGATTCATTGTAATAGGGAGCGTACAGTCCCTGTCGAAATATTTCAGTATATTCATATGTAAAATACAAATAAAGCTTATGAAAGCTAAAATATCACGGAAAAATGATTTCTCCCTGACATATCATTCAGATTCTTTTAGAATGTAATACGTCTAATTATTTCAATAAGCAATTAAAATAACAATATACATTTTCGATTTTATCAATTGACTGAATAACAAAGTGAATAATTTATGGCGAACATTTTGTGGAGTTAAGGTTTCGCTTCCCAGAAATCCATCACTTAAAACGATTTAATTACTACCATTACGCCAAGAAATGCGCAGTTTGTTATTCCTTTAGCAGGTACTTCAGAGCAAATGACTCTCACGTCTCCTGTTTGGACTATAAATTAATCATATCTTTAGTCAAAGCACTTTGCTTTTATGCATAAATTTCGAATTTTACCGAAATGTATACATTCTACGACCTCCATGAACTGGTCAGTCATTTTCTCCGCCAATCAGAATAATTGCTTAACCATTTTATGCATTCAATATCTGCGTTAACTTTGAACCTCGTATCTCAATAGCCAAATGACATGAAATTTTATGATTTACTCTTTTCACAAAGAGTCCAAAAGAGATTTTCGAGTGTTTGCTGATAGCTGGGCTAACAGTAAGTTGCTTAATACAAGTATTGATCGCTTTTCATCATACCCACTTGTGATTACATATTACGGTTTATAAAATCTTCAATTAATAAACGACTTTCCTAAATTTGTTTTAAGTGACATTCCGTATTTCCTATGCTTCGTGTAAACTGCTCGCATTTGTTCGTCCAGTGGTCACAAAAATTTTTTTTCCGGGAGCGCAAAACTCATTCGTTCATGATTCTCTTTTTCATTCCCACCACTTCTAATAACCTTTTATGCTACCGCGTATTCATGTATGTCCTGTGATCTAAAATTCCACCTGCGAGGACCGTGCCTTCTTCCCGCTAACAATACTTACAAACGAATTACTGACTTAAACATGTCCTACACCTGCTGAAAAACTCGTCCGCACTTGTCGGTCGTTTCGTTTGAGGCGACGCAGCAAAAATTAACACCGACGAGGGGGGAAAGTAGACAAAAGTATGGGGTGAGGTAGCATGACACAGGAAATAAGTTTGTAAAGATGGACATGCAGTGGAGAATACCGAGCTTAGTGAATAAATGAAACTGAATCGACGCTCAGTGTTATTTTATTGTAAGGGAAAATATAAGGTAGAGGGTGTACAGAGTAATATAACGGAAGAATTTGTCAGACTGTCAAATGCTCTTCAAGAAGTAGTTCCACGCGTTAATTGAGTAAAATTAGTGCTGCTACTACAGCACAAATTATATATTTTCATTATTTGTAACGGCTACGTAATATTATAATAATACATAAACTTGGAAAAGTGTTTTGACAACAAAATATTTACTTTACATGCTGGGATTTGAAATAAGATATTTAGGTTGCGCCCGGCATTCATGTTACTTTATCAAACTTCCTGACGAATTAAAAAGAAAGTTGAACATTTCCATTTACAACTTTCAAAAATTTAGAAAAGTTACCTGATGATATTTCAAGATAAACTTGTTAAAAAAACACTTTATTGAATATATATAGTTCTAGGAAGACGCCCATAAAATGTTAACATATGGAATTTTTGAATCGTAACAATCTTTAACGAAAATAGATTTGCGCTACTTTTTGTGGATATGAAAAAAAATACTTGTAAATACAATTTTGGAGCCAGTTTTGATTTATTAGTGGTTCATATAATATAATATTAGTGGTTCCTATAATTCCTGTAGTGTAGATTACCTTCATCAGTAGATTTGCATACTACTTACGTAGATAAGTAAAGTATTGTAATGCTGCGACCGAAAACGGAAAATTTGTACGCGAATGTTTCATATTCGTCTAATTCTCTAAATGTTTGAAAAAAGTAAACGTTCAAAACTTTTGGGTCGTCTTCCTTCAACTCAGATATTGAAGATAAACTGAATGATTGTAAACTGATGTTTGTACTGAATGAAACCTGTTCTTCAAAGACAGGTATTTAAATAAGGTCACATAGAATTTTTAAAATGTCTGAGTTTTTTCCCCTAATTTTGCGTGAAATATAGACAATTTTTTAAGCTATTTTCTCAAAAAAAAGGTACCAAATTTTATCATTTTTTCTCGAAAAAACTAAAGTCGTTTTATTAAAATAGCGCACGTCTCATATTACATGATCTCTGTATTTTCGAAAATTTCAATAAATAATTTTTTTAAACTACAATATTGAGATAGAGATTTTTAATAATGATAATTTTAATATAATTTAACAGACAAATCTTTAAACGAGTTCATGTGCAATTCTTTGAAGAAAAAACCCAATGATTTTCGCCTATTTTTTGTTGAAGAAAAGGTAATTTATAATTTCTTTTCTCAAGAAGGTTCAAAATATTTATTTTTATTCCATGGTTAGAAGAAAAGGCGTTTAGACATGGTGCAATACTTATTTTATCTGAACTCTTTGTGTTTTTGTTTATTGCAAAAGTTAAAAATAATGCGAGAAAGTATGCTCTGTTGCAGCACCACACGTTCTTGATTTTCGTATCAAAGGCCGACGAAGAGTAAAGTACACATAATTTCAGATTCTTTGAAAATCAAATATATATTTTTAAATTCGAAACTTGGTTGTGAAACTGTTAAATTTGAAATGGGATGTTAATAAATATATTTAAAAAATAACTATTATACGTATTACTAATATCGTGAATGAAGAAAATTAGCTTGCTATTACTAAGTAAATTACAATTCTCAGTAATTACGAAACAAATAATCATAATAGTTATATGGAAGAACAAAATTATTGAATTCTACTACAGCCGCAAGTAGTTTGTCATAATCTTTTGAATAAATATATTTGGTAACTTATTTAGATCAACATACGTATAATACACAATGCAAGACACAAACAACCTACTGATGCAGTGAATTGAGCGATATTGTAAACATATTTTACTATCGAATAACTGAACATTATACACATTGTCAATCAATAAATCTTTATTATCCAAAATAAATTATATAAAAATAAGTATGGCAAAATTTAAATATAACACCACAAAGATAGGAACAAAATGCATCAATATTCATTTATTGAAAAAGTTGTAGTGCCGTAAAACAGCACATACTTTCTCAAAAAACGCTGATTTTTTTAATTCTTACTCTTTAGTACGTAAATACGCTGTATGGAGAGAAATTAATTACAAGTACGATGCATTGTCAGAGACAACACTTCAAATTAAATAATTTGATTATACAAGAGTAGGGTTTAAAAATACGAATTATGACAAATTAACGGTATTAAAATAAGAGAGAATGTGTTTTCTTTTGAAATGTATTTTCAGAATCTGTTTCCGAAACGAAAGTTCCGGTAATTCCCAATTCCGCTCGAACCCATTACTCAATTTGGAAGTCACGTGAATTTCACAAAAATTACCTAATGAAAAACTTACTCCCAAAACTGACTGCTCAGCAAATTAGGAGAAATTATTAATGGAGGGCTGACAACTGGAACGAAAACAAGCCTGTTAGTTTACTAGAAACAGGAAATTCGCTGAAATACTAAGAACAAAGGTCTAAAGAATATATTTTCCAAGAAAAATATTAAATGAATCTTCTGTCCGAAAGATTTTAATTTACTATAAATAATATAAATTGTGCGCAGAGATCCAAAAAGTGCTTATAAAAACAACAAAATGAAAGTTAATTTATACATTTTAAAAAACAATGAAAAACTACATCTCACATTCACGAATAAATATACTACTTTTTATTCACAAATAGAGCAATTTCTTGGTAAATATCTTTGGTTCGTTTTTTTTTCTTTTTTTTTAGTTTCCTTTGACCCATTGAAGATACTCCGAGAAATCACTTCGCTTCGCTCATGTAGATCATCATCTTCTCTCATGTAGAGGCATGTAGATTTTATGCCCCGTGAATTCGATATGCAGTTCATTACTGACTATTTACCTTTGATACGCATCACTAAGTTTTACTACTCGAGAACGGTCGCAATTACTCATACGAAAAGACTTGAATAACCTACATACAGAATCGTAGTTTTTACTCACAAATTCTAGTCTTTTGGTATATCAAATTTCTAGAACCGCCTAGAATTTTGCGTTTTTAATCATGATCCGTTCCACTAGAGACCATGAAAGCTATCTTTTTTCGGCACCGTGTCCAACGCAGACTCGATATACACTGCGAGTAATACGAGCATATCAGAACTTGAGACTGCTTATATCCTCCAACGAATTGCTTGAATGCATGAAAGTTACCCTCTAAGTTCATTTCCAGCTGAGTATGAAACCTGACTTAATTAATGTGTAGAGAACAATGAAAACCGTGTCGGTTTCGAATATAAGCATTATTGTCCTATCAAACATTTACAGAATTAAACTACTTTTGAGTTTCAAATTTGAAGGCAATTCATGAAGGTTCGTGAAGAACTTGTGTTATTCTTAATTAATTACACGCACATATCTTGGTTGTTATTCAATTATTGAATTTGGATTCATTAACATCATTAATTTCGAAATAATGTGTATAAAGAAAACTGCAGAGTTCCTCAATCACCGTACTTCATAATTATTTTATTATTATTATTATTATTATTATTATTATTATTATTATTATTATTATTATTATTATTATTATTATTATTATTATTATCATCATCATCATCATCACTATCACAATTTAACTTGTTTCCACTCGTGCATCTTGGTTACCATAAACAAGAGATACACTTCCAACTGTCATAATCAGCACTAGATCAACCATCAATGTTCAGAAACTTCCTCACTATGTTACATGTGTCCAATATGACAATCTTCTGCATCTGGATGTATAACCCTTTCTTCAGTTGCAGTTCGGCCAGGGATTCATGTAGGAACTTAGGAATTTCACCAGTGGCGCCTAGAATTATTGGTACAATCGTCACCATTTCCTCGTCACTCCACATTTCCTTTATCTCATTTGCCAGAGGTTTAGAATTTTTTCACTTCTTTTCTTTGGGATGTTGTGAACTAGCGGGACCGCGACATCAATCAGATACACCTTTTTGTTTTTCTTGTCTTCTTTTTCTTCTTCTTCTTCTTCTTCTTCTTCTTCTTCTTCTTCTTCTTATTATTATTATTATTAATTTTCCGCTGCACTCAGAGATTGACAACTTCATTAGCTCCTTTGGTGGTGCTGGAAGTTTCTGCTTCGCACTTCTCATTCATGCATGCATTGAAAACGAAGATGTAGAAGATGGTACATGACTTAAACAGAAAGCAGCGCTCTTATCACCAGTGGCGAACGTTAAGTGAACAAGCAATACGTGCGCAACTTTTCTTGACCGAAGTCTTGGAGAAAGGGGGTTTTAATTTCAAAATCTGTCACTAGAGTTTTTGAAGCAATGCCAACGTCTGGAAAATCAAACATACATTTCAATGCAATACGCGACTGGTTAATTTCTTGCACTGGGAAGCACACAATTTGCCTGAAGTGAGGAATCCAGTTTTATTCTAATGAATTCCTTCTTATCAACTGTCAGTCTAAATAGTAACTAATGACATAAAATTCTGTAAATCTAGCTTTCACTCGAATATCTTTGGCTAATTGGTGGAAATATGTAAAAAATATAGATTCATAAATGGGAAAGTGGTTTCTTCGGATGTTACCGTCTTGACCATGGAGTTTAAAGGATTATGGTTTATTTAAGTCTTTGTTTTTCGTATTAAAATACTTGCTTTAGTGTAAGCAGAAGCCCCGTTATTACACAAAGAATATATCAGAAATAGCGTACCCGTGCGAGAGCTCTCACATGTTAAACTTCACCCTCTTACCAATTTTTTCCATTTCCATATTAAGCCTGTAATATATATTTTCCTTGAAGCCCTGCTTATCCTCCGTTACTTGTTCTATATGTCTCCTTGTAATCGATAACAATACAATACACCCTTGTCAATGCAAACTAATCTTATTTAATGTTATTACCGAGCAGAGATATACACCCGTGTAATTCAATCGCGTAGATTATCAGGTAATTCGTTTAATTCCACATAAAGTTGCAGATTCCACAGGCTCTGAACAGGTGGGATAGAATCAAGAAGCATCGAACCACCAAAAATGTAATAGAATATTCAAGAAGATTTCATCATAGAGATTACGGTGCGAAGAACATTTATTTTAGGTTTTGGCCTCAAAAATTAATTTTTGAAGGCCCTAACATTTTTTGGAGCTATTTAACGATATAAATTCAAAAATCCGGCAGAGTGCTGCGGGTTGCATTTGGCATGCACATTTCAATACTTTCCAACTTCTTCAATGATGTTGCGTTAGCCTAATAAGCCCGTCAATAAAGATGTGTTTGTAATGTTGTCCCCAGCGAGCTTTTACCTTCAGCCATTACTGTATCATGCAGGGAGGAGGTATGCCAAGAAAAGTTGCGCGGGTAATGATTCTACCACGCGCTGTGATTCCGTCCCAGTGAAATAAAAGACGCATGCGCGCAATAACGAACGTTGAATACCCCCGGGGCCATGGCCCCTGAAGACCACGTAGGCGGGGGGGGGGCAGGGCGCGTGCGGAGTGCCCTTGCATGTCGGCAGCCATAATGAGCCGTGACATGGAACGCGAACCGCCGCCCGGCACGGCCCCCTCCCGGACCACACGCCCGCCGCCCCCGCCGCCCCCGCCGCCCCCGCCGCCCCCGCCGCCCCCGCCGCCCCCGCCGCCCCCGCCGCCCCGCCGCCCCGCCGCCCCCGCCGCCCCCGCCGCCCCCGCCGCCCCCGCCGCCCCCGCCGCCCCCGCCGCCCCCGCCGCCCCCGCCGCCCCCGCCGCCCCCGCCGCCCCCGCCGCCCCCGCCGCCCCCGCCGCCCCCGCCCGCCCCCGCCGCCCCCGCCGCCCCCGCCGCCCCCGCCCCCCGCCGCCCCGCCGCCCCCGCCGCCCCCGCCGCCCCCGCCGCCCCCGCCGCCCCCGCCGCCCCCGCCGCCCCCGCCGCCCCCGCCGCCCCCGCCGCCCCCGCCGCCCCCGCCGCCCCGCCGCCCCCGCCGCCCCCGCCGCCCCCCGCCCCCGCCGCCCCGCCGCCCCCGCCGCCCCCGCCGCCCCCGCCGCCCCCGCCGCCCCCGCCGCCCCCGCCGCCCCCGCCGCCCCCGCCGCCCCCGCCGCTCCCGCCATATTCAACCCGAACGTTCTCTTCCGGCGGCGTCCGGAAACATCGGCTGTAGGTCGAAAATCTTTTTAGTTTTATTTTGTCGGTTCTATTTGCCCGAAATCAGCTGGAGAGTCAAGGCAATCTGTATTGCCAAAACTACCTCCAATACATGTAGTTGGTGTTGAGCGTGCTTCCCGCAAATGTTTCAAACAATGAACTGTGGAATTATGGAGATATTTGGACGATTTCTCAACATTCAGGTGCGTTTCGGATGAAATAAGTTGCAAATCGGACGATTTCGCGCAGTCTGGAAGCGATCGACTGATATTTTGGCTGCACTCTGGCCGTAACCTGAGGCCATCACCGAAGAACCGATTCCAGCAGTAATTTTGGTAGACCGACATCGGTCGTTTTTGTGAGATACGCCGTTTAGACAAGGGTAGGTCAACTGAAAGGGTCATTAAGAATTCCAATGATCTCTTACGCCAACACCCGAAAATATTAGATGTCAGACGAAGATCTGTTTCGTTTGGTTCTGTTGGTTCCTTTCGACCGAAATCAGCTGAAAAGTCAAGGTTATCTGCAATACCAAGATCATCCGCAGTACACGTAGACAGTCTTGAGCGCGCTTCTGGTAAATGTTTCAAACCGACAAGGTGAAATCCAAGTAAGCTGACGGCGCAAGGAAGCAGAGATGACGAAATTTAAGGCGCAAACAGTAACGCAGAGCAGAGCAAAGTCCAAGGAAGCGAAGAGGCGGTTTGTGCTCCGAAAAGTGAGAGGGAGAGGGAGGTGGGGGAAGCGAGGCTGGCGAAGACACCGGCCTGTGGCCGATTGCGGGATGACCAGGAGGGGTGGCTCTCTGCGGTGGTTTCAACTTCCGCCTTGTGAGACTCCACGCGGCGGCAGCTGGACCCAACAGCAGCGCTGCACGAGTTAGGCGACACTGCGGATGGCAAATCGATATTACCATTGAATGTGCAATACCTTTGCCTAAAATGTATGCACTATGCTTTTTACCTAAAATGAATGCACTATGCCTTTTGCCTAAAATGAATGCACTATGTATTTTGCGTAAAATGTATGCACTTTGTCTTTTGCCTAAAGTGTATGCACTATGTCTTTTGCCTAAAATGTATGTACTATGTATTTTGCCTAAAATGTATGTACTATGTCTTTTGTCTAAAATGTATGTACTATGTCTTTTGCCTAAAATGTGTGCACTATGTATTTTGCCTAAAATGTATGCACTTTGTCTTTTGCCTAAAATGTATGCACTTTGTCTTTTGCCTAAAATGTATGCCCTATGTCTTTTGCCTAAAATGTATGCACTTTGTCTTTTGCCTAAAATGTATACACTATGTCTTTTGCCTAAAATGTATGCACTATGTCTTTTGCCTAAAATGTATGCACTTTGTCTTTTGCCTAAAATGTATGCCCTATGTCTTTTGCCTAAAATGTATGCCCTATGCCTTTTGTCTAAAATGTATGGACTATGTATTTTGCGTAAAATGTATGCACTATGTCTTTTGCCTAAAATGTATGCACTACGTCTTTTGCCTAAAATGTATCAGTATTTGTGTGATACTGATGTCGCGTGTTTGCATGATACTGATATCCTGTTTTAATTTGAGAGAAAGAAGATCAAAAGTTATTTGTAAGCTTTTTCTAAAAAGTTATTTGCGCCGTGAATATACTTGGCAATTTGTAACAGATTAATCCTGTAAACAAATTACTAATAAAATTGAAATGAATGCAATTAAAATTAATTTGAGAGAAAGGCAAAAGTAAAATCAATTTTTAGAAAACAGTTTCGTAATATTGAAATTGTCTTATATCAACACACAACAGATTTCTATTTAGAACGCGATCTTCGTGATTTGGAGCTTGTAAGCGTGAAGAGTGGCTGTGCATTGGAATTAATGAGTACTCATAGACTGGATGGTTAAGAGTTAATTTACGTTATATTATGGCGTTAGAATGAATTTCTTTGAATGCCTCGGAACAACTGATAATGATAAATGATAGTATGTTGAAACAAATTTTTGTTATATTTATACCATTATATTGAAACTGGTACTTGAAATTATCGTTAATTTAACCGATCATTAAATACTGGAAATTGATATATTTGTAAAAACCACGCCGTGTTACTGACAGAGAAAATCCGAACTGCTTACGAATATGCTCATTCTAATTTCATATATTCTGCATTCACTTTCTTCTGATACATTTTACATTTATAATGAAAAGAAACACTTTGTCTCTAATGCTCCGCATTTATGTGCATTCATAAATATAATTCATAGATAATAATAGGACAGCATTTTTAATCCATACGAACAGACCGAGAAACGAAAATATAAATATTATAACGGAGGGTAAGTTGCTTAATGTAGGCGTTTCAGACACCCATTTCTTTGGTGCTTTAGCAACTGCATTGGTTCTGAAGCTCTCTGTTAAAACGGTGTCGGCAATCAATACAGCAATGAATACAGCTTCACGCATCTTTATTATTTCCTCACTTGAAGTTCATTCTGTAAAATATCAAGTGTCTTACTCTGTGTACCGAACATGCAACGAAAATATTGGTGTACTGACGGAAGATATAACGAATTTTTATGAAGGCGTTTCATCCAAACGTGTCATATAGGAGTATCTTACAGGAGTCACATTCAAGGATTTCACGCAATCATTTCATGCAGGTATTTCACGCACACTTGTAATATGGACGTTTCATACAGGCATTTCAAGCAGAGGCTTATAAGATGTGTTTCATACAGACTTATCATACGGCCGTAACATACTGATTCATGCAGACTTGCCAAAGTCGCGATTCATTCAGGCATTTGTTGTAGCCGTTTTATAAGACGTTTCATACAGACTTATCAGACAGGTGAAACATACAAGCGTTTCATACATGCATTTCATTCTTCCGTTTCATGCAGATTTCATCCGTTTCATTCAGGTGTACCATACAGCCTAAATCATAGAGGCGTTTCAAGCAGACGCTTGATTCATGCGTTCCATACACCCTTATCAAACAGGTGTTTCATATGGACGCTTGATTCGGGCGTTCTATACACCCACTATCATACAGGCGTTTCACATGGACGCTTGATTCGGGCGTTCTATGCACCCATTATCATACAGGCGTTTCATGTGGACGCTTGATTCGTGCGTTTCATGCAGACGCTTGATTCGTGCGTTCCATGTAGACGTGCGTTGCATACACTCTTATCAAACAGGCGTTTCATGCGGACACTTGATTCGTGCGTTCCATACACTCTTTATCATACAGGCGTTTCATGCGGACGCTTGAATCGTGCGTCCTACGCACCCCTTATCACACAGGCGTTTCATGCAGACGCTTGATTCGTGCGTTCCATACACTCTTTATCATACAGGCGTTTCATGCGGACGCTTGAATCGTGCGTCCTACGCACCCCTTATCACACAGGCGTTTCACGCAGGCTTAGTCGCCCGCCGCGCTCCCTGCTAAGACGGCGCGGCGTGGCAGGGCGGGGCGTGGCGGGGCGCGCAGCCCTTTTCCTTCCCCTCGGGCCGCGTGTGTGTTCGCGGGCGGCTGCTCCGCCCTCCGCCCCCACGGAAGGGACGCGGGCGCGGGCGCGCGCGGCCAGAAAGGGCTGGAGGGCCCCGAAGGGCTGCCTCTTTTTTCCGTGGGCGCCGCCCGCGCAAGGGTGAGCTAAGAAGGGGTTGCAGGCGCAGGCCGCCTCAGTGCCTGTGCTGTCCTGCCCCCACCTGCCGTCTCGGGCGCGCTGCCGCCTCACACGCCGCGAAGTGAAGCGGAGTTTATCGGACGGGTGCGCCGGCGAAATGCGCACGGTAAAAGGGAACTCTTTTGTTGCTTAATCGATGGTGCCGGATAAAACGAGAGAAGCCATTTTTAACTGAAGGTGTAATTTTGTTCAACAGTTAATCAGTTCAAAATCTACAACAAAGACAAAAAATATATTTAAATGTAATGAATTTAATATATTAAAAATATTTGTTGATTTTCTATGCTCATACGAAATTGTATTTCCTGTTGTCTTGAAATTTGCTCTTTTGATTTAACTCTTTTCCCACGCATTATTGTGATGTCCTTTGTAGTCCACCATTGTCCACTTTATTGGAAGGTACCGGATGAGGTGGCTCAGAGAATCAACTGATGCCATTACAGTGCCTCTGACTGGACGCTAGTTAAATAGCTATTGGATGCAGCCACCTCGTTTGGAGGAGCTTTTAGCGGAAGGCTGCTATGATTAGTGTGCCTTAGTTTCTCAGACCAACACCAGGAGAATATCGGAGCCGTGCCCTAAAAAGCGGTCCACGAACCGCCCGCGATCTTTTCTTTCTCATCCATGTCCTATCCCCTCCAAATACTCACATGCACTTCTCTTTACATGAATATCATAACATTCTAACTCGTAATCTCCCAACACTCTCTATACGTATAAAAACAGTCTACAACACTTTCATGTTGGTTTCTAGCTCTGTACTCCTGCCCCATTGTACTCACCTCCAGTCGATAGATTTATTGATGCTTCTCGACACGTCATTTACTATGTTAGTTTGTCCCGTTAGTGTAGTGAGTACTTTATTCCGGGAAATGTTGGTAATAACTTCTCCGCTGAATTTTGAGATCTGTGCCAGAGTACACGTCGGCTTGTGGAGAATTTCCCTCTTCAGATATCTCCCCTCCAATGGGCCACCGCCCTAGCCAGGACAAGTACTAAGTGTCTGTCTGGTCTTCCGATATGTTCGGTAGTATAGTGCAAGTAAGTAAGTAAGGATAAAGAAGAGGAAGAAAAGACCGCACGGCATTCGTGACGAGTTTATTAGTGTACAGCTAGGTCATTCGCCTGGTATTGATAAAAAGCAACACAAAACTACCGATCACAACAGCCGCTAAAATTCTCCTTCAGACGGAGACTAATTACGAATTTGTTTAGCTACTGTCTAAAATCCACCACCGAGACTCGAACCTTAGAACCTTCCGGTCAGAGCCGCTTCAGAGACACCGACAAAGCAGGCTCTGAGCCAACTCAGCCGGTCGCCTCCAGCCATCCTCTCGCGTCCCCCCCCCTCACCCACCCTGCAGCGGCAGGGGTGGAGCTGGTCGCGAGTGAAAATGATGAGTCACGGCCAGGTGAAGGCCGCGACTCCGCCAGAGGGTGCGCCAGGCGGCGGCGGAGGGGAGAAGAACTCAGAAACGAAGCTGCCGTCGTCGAAAGGGTGATGTGCGTCCACGATTTATGACTGTACGAATGTTCATGTGACGAGGTACACTCATTTCAAGCCTTTCAGATATAAATGAATGCTATAGATGGAATGGTTGGATGAGCTGGAGAACGGAGCTGATGATATTGAGAATTTTTTAAAAAATCGCCGTTTTCTGGTCCACGATTACATAACTTTCTCTTCTTACGAAGCACTTCTTAAGGCGAGAAAGTAAAAAGATTGAAATTGCACTGGACAGTACCTTTTATTGCATGTTATGTGTTTGATTGATTGATTTTTTCGTGTTTCCGGACACGTCAACTGCGTTGGTCATTAGTCCCGTTAGTGTAGTGCATCTTGTTTTTTCGGAAGATGGCGGTGATCTTCCCCCAGCAGATGGCGAGATCCGGCGCTGAACTACCGTCGGCTAGTGGGGTTTTCCCCTAACCAGGACTCTCCCACCAACGGGGCATCGCCCCAGCCGAAACAAGCTCTAAGCTCCCGACCGGTCCCCCGGAATATGTGGTAGTGTAGTGCACGTTAGTGTAAGTGTGTGTGTAAAGGTAGGGGATAGGACAAGAAAGAGGACGGAAAGATCGCGCGCCGTCCGTGGCCCGTTTGTTAGGGTACTGCTCCGGCATTCTCCTGGTGTTGATCGGCGAAACCACGGAAAACTACCGATCAGAGCAGCCGGCCGCTAGAATTTTCCTCCAGACAGCGACTGAATTCGACGTAGCTGAAAAGCTAGTGTCGAAAATCCTGCCGCCGTCAGGACTCGAACGTAGGACCTCCCGGTCAGAGGCGCTGCAGTGACATCAGTTGATGCACTGAGCTACTGCTCCCGGTTTATATGTGTTTGTTACCTGTATGGTTGCATATCACTGTTTAGGTGATTGTTTCCAAAGACCTCACTAGCGCGTGCCGGAGTTAGCGAGTTCACAGGCTGCGATCGACTTCGTCTTCCAGATGCAGTGGTCTTGATACCTATTAAATTCACCCCTTCCATAATTTCGAAAGCCACTAGTGTGTTCTAGTTTGTAAATTACAAGCGTATATTGTGGACTCTAGATGGCGTGGTCCAATATTAATTTATTTCAATTAGTTTCAAATCATTATACACAGAAAAGGCAAGGTAAATCTATATTACTAATTTCCAATGCGCGCAGAATTTGTTTGGCAGCAGTGTTTAAGGTTCCCTGCACAGAAGGCAAAGATACTTCTTCGGAATCCATTAGGAATTGATTAGACGAATTCACGGAAACCACCAAACAGTGCACCCTGATTCTAGAAATCTTAACCAAGCACTGATGTTGTTTGTCCCAGCTTGTTATTTGCTATCGATTATCCGCCACAGTCGAGAAGCAAGCTAACTCTCAACACACGAAACTTCAATTGTGCACTAGCAAGTATAATCTCTAACCATCTGGGAGACATATTTTGTAATAGTTGCAATCCATACTTAGTACCTCCTGCCACCAGTATTGGCTCAAAATTCTTTAACGTTGTTCTCAAAATTCTTTAACAATGTTCGGTTTTCTCTTGCCATCTGCACCAACATTTCGTAGTCACCGACACGAGAAAATCTGTCATTTTCTGTAACCTTCCAAATTTATCTTTTTTGAGCTAGGAGTACTACCATTGTCTTGTCTTTAATTCACAAATTAGTGTTTTCATCAAAACTGATTTACTCGCGAGAGGAAACATATATGAAGATACATAAGAGAGGATACATATACGTATTTCTTCAATACAAATATATAACTGAAGACGTGGGAATTATATTCACCAGATGTCGGTATCAACAGATACATCGAAACATTAACAGATAATATTTATACTTAAGTTTACCACACATTGCCAGATAACATAACAGAATTAATACAAATTAACAATTTCAAATGTAAGTACGAGATCGTAATAATTTTTGCTACTTGAATGTTTATTGTGAAATTAGTGATTTTTACTGACAATGGGTACGAAAACAAAATAATATTTATTAAAATAATAACAATAACAACAATAATCAAATTTTAAATTGTGTAATTTTAACACGCTTAATACATCTGTACGAACCGATAAACGGAATGATACTTTTGTGTCAATGACCCTTCATCAAGAGGATCTTTTGTTTAATTTCTTTGAACCATTGAGAAACGAATGTCATTTTATTCTATTGAAATGCTTTGGATATAAGTAAAAATTGTATTAGAGGGAATGAAAGCTTAGATGATCCCATGATTTACTCCTGCTGTACATGAAGTACAGCATTAACCCTGTCCCAAAATACGTCACATACGAATTTTACGTTTCTTTTATCTTAAGATAAAATACATCAGCCCTGTCCATCTCCACCGCTGACGTGATTATCTCGCATTCTAACCCGCCCGGCTCCTATCCAACATCGCAATCATCCCTTATTCCACGACACATCGCTTTCTAAGGGTTGCAATATTCATCCCCTCCAGCCCGGACGGCCGCGCGGTCTGGTCATCGCTCCCTTCTCATTCCTTCGCCCCTTCGCCCCGCCCCCGCCCCCGCCCCCGCCGCCGACGTCGTCGTCGACGTCGTCTTCCCCGTCGTCTCCGACGCAAGACGCGCCCCGCCCCCTTCTACCTTGGACGCCGCGTCGTCCTCCGCCGCTGGCGCAAATGCGCGGGGCATGTAAACGCAGGGAGGGTCGGAAACTTACCCCCTTAGCCACCGGGGGCGGCGGCGGGGGCGGTCGCTCGTGCGAGCGGACACTCCCCGCCAAGTTTTCAACCCCTCGCCTCCCCTCCCCTCCCCCCCTTCCGCCCGGACCGCCCCGCGGACCGGCCCAGGCACAGTGCGCGCGACGGTCAAAAGTGCGAGGAAGAAGGGAGGGGAAATAAGACTATTTTTGTGTCCGACTGACTAAATTTATTTTTTATTTAATAGGTAATTATTACAGACAAATTAGATTACTTGATGCTATATAGTTAGGCCGAAGGCAATTAAGTCATCGCATTTTATTTTAAACCATCAATTATAGACAGTCAATTCGTAACAGTTTTTTATTATATGGCACTACGTTTCTCAGACCAATGTGTCTGCTGCATCAGGTACAATCATCACTCTTTATTGTACAATTTAATTTATACACAATTATTCTGTATGGTTTTCGTATTATTATTTATTTATTGTTACAATATTAGTTGTACCTGATGAAGCAGACACATTGGTCTGGAAAACCTTGTGCCAAGTGATAAAATATTATTACGAACTGACTGTCTGTAATTAATACATACTATACTCCACGAAAAGTGAAGGAAGAGTAGTTTATGATAAAAGAAAAAGAACAAATACAATACTTTCGTATAACACTGCAATAAATTAAATATTTTAACAAAAACACTACAGTGACGTATTCATATATTTCTTTAAATAGATACATACCAAGAATATCAAGAAAGTTGAGTGTTACATAAACAAACAACCGAATAACAAATATTTAACGAAACGCCTCTGGCCTCTTCCTTTGAGCCTTGTTGTTGTAAGACGTCAGCTTTGTCGTAAGCAGTGACGCTCTAGGTATAAGGATTCAGTCGTCATGCAGAGTATCAAATTGCACGAAATAACTGAATAAAATATTTGCATCTTTCAATCGGAACCGAAACTCTTTCATTGTTCATGGATTTCTCCTAAGTTTCTGAATATGTAAGGAAGCAATGGACGCCGTCTTTCAAAAGACCGAAGACTGCATAGTTTTCTTTGAATTTCTGCGCGCATTCGAAATTAGTAAAGAAGACGTTTTTGTATTTTTCGTGAGTTCCTGAGTATCAATCAAAACCATAGACATTCCTTTACATACAGTTCTTTACTGTACAGTTTTCTTTGAATTTCGATGTCTATTGTAAAGAAGTAAAATATATATTTTTGTGTTTTTTACAAGTTCCTGGGTATTTCAACAAACCACATACACCAGGGGCGGAGTCTGCCTATGTTATTCAGAATTTTTGCACACATGAAAATTAGTAATCCAGATAACATTTGCTCCAAATGAAGTTTGTTAAGAGCGCTTCCGGGAGCAATTTTGAAGCACAGCGTTCCCAAGAACATAAAACGAAGTTTTTAATATTGATAGTGTGTAAAATGACATATATGTATCAACAGAAATTTTCCATCATGTAAATAGATTGGAGTCAAATAGGCTACCAAAGTTAGGTATATAGTCAGTGGGTTACATAGATGTGAGTAGAGCCAGAAAGAGGAAGTCAGAATAATTCTAAGAGTCTCTAAATGCGCCATTGACTTCCGTTGCGCCATTGCTGCCATTGTTGAGGACGATTCCATGCGCCATTGTTTAGAAAGAATAAAAAAAAACAAGCCAACAATACGCGAAAAAAATTTGCCCTCATTGGTCGCATTTCCGCCCACTGTGGTCGCGCACCAGCGCCCTGCGTCTCGAGCCGCGCTCACCCTCTCGCTCGTCCCTCTCCCTCGCCGGCCGCTGCTTCTGGCCTCCCTCACCCTCTCGGCCCGGCCTCACCCCTCGTGTGTCTTACCCCCTCCCCTCCCTCGCCCCGCTCGCCCCTTCCCCCACCGCCAGCTACGTATTCCTCCTTGTCTTCCATTCTAATAATCAATAACCACCCTCGAAACACATCTAACTTAATGTATATCCAGAGCCAACCTTCGGGTCCGCCGCGGCTGAGGCGGCCGGTACGCGGGCGGCGGGCAGGCGGAGGCGGGGAGGGGGGTGGGGCGGGGCGGGAGGGGGGAGGGGGCGGCAGCGGCATCGCTGCGGGCCGAGTAATTACTGCACAGAGAGCGTTAGTGGGGGCGGTGCTGAGATGGTCGTCTCGAAGGCGCTGGAGAAGGACACAGAACGGAGATAGTCGTCTTGTAGGCGGTGGGGAAGGATGCAGAGAATAGAGGTGGTCGTCTTGGAGGCGGAAGGGTTGAATATAGAATAGGGATGGTCGTCTGAAAGGCCTTGAGATGAGATGTACTGTATAGGTGGTCTTCTTGAGGGCAGTGGAGGAAACAAAGAGAGGACATTGTTGTCTTCAAGACAGTGGGAAAGCGTATGTAAAGAAGAGATTGTGGTCTTGGAGGCGGAAGGATAGAATATAGAATAGGGATGGTCGTCTTAAAGGCCTTGGGAATAGATTTACAGTGGAGGTGGTCGTGTTGAGGGCAAAGGAGGAAACAATGAGCGGACATTGTTGTCTTTAAGTCTGTGGGGAAAATTGTAGAGAATAGAGATCTTGGGAGTGGAAGAGTAGAATAAAGCATAGGGGTGGTGAAGGTGGGATGGTCGATGATCTTGAAGTCCATGAGGAAGTATATACAGTGGAGATGGTTGACCTGACGCCAGTTGAGGACACAGAGAGCGGAGACTGTCTTTTTGAAGCTAGTAGGAAAGCGTATGTAGATAAGATATAGCAGTCTTGAAGGCGACGGGAAAGCGTATGGTTGTCTTGGAGACGGAAGAGTATAATATACAATAGTGGTTCATCTTGGAGGCCATGGAAAAGGATATAGAGAGTAGGTAGATAGATGTCTTGAAAGTCGTGGAGGACATAGAGGGCGGAGATAGTAGTCTTTGAGGTGGTTGAAACTAACGTAAAGAGCAGATATGGTCGTCTTGAAGACCATGGGGTAGAATATAGAATAGTAACAGTCGTCTTAGAGGAAGCGTAAAGAGTGGTGAGAACGCCTTGGAGGCGTTGAAGAAGGACGTAGAGAACAGAGACTTTCGTCTTGAAGGCGAAAGGAAAGAATAAAGAATAGAAATGACCGTCTCATGTCGAAGGATTTAGAGAGCGGATATAGTCCCCTAAGTGGTGATGGAGGATAGAAAGGGCAAGTGTGGGCGTCTTGAAGACGGCGGGGAATGCCATAGAGTTGGAATAATCCTCTTGCAGGAGGTGATAAGAGAGAGAGAGAGAGAGAGAGAGAGAGAGAGAGAGAGAGAGAGAGCATATTAGATCATCTCGGAGGAGGGGAAGTGATTACAGTAGAGGTTGTCATCCCGAGGAAAGAAACATGCACTACTCTTACAGGACTAATCATCTTAGCAGTTGCCGTGCTCGAAATCAATAATCAATCATATCAAATCGAAATGGTCCGTCTGGAAAACGTCGTGAAAGAATATGAAGAGTGGACACGGTTGTCTTAGTAGCAATTGAGCCTTTAGAGAGATATTCATTCAGAAGGCGTGAGAAAGTGTGAAGGGATGTTATCAATACAGAAGGTGTCAGTGAAAAGTTCTAAATGATGGTACGCATAGAAGACAAGAATGGAAATACTATTGATACTGAGTGGCAATAGTAAGAGAATAATCCCAGCTACGGAATAGCTTTTGAAAAATGACGAACACAATGAAGGGTTTTCATGAAATAACGGTAGAGGAGACAAAACGAGAAAAGAGAAATGATATTGAAACTAACAGTAATAATGGTAACAACGGATGGTTGAACGTGGTTGCAGAGAAACTCCTGCCTCCCAAAATAATGTGGTGAGTAATGAGATTGACTGTCGCAGGTGAATAAGAGGAACTTAAAATGGAGGTGTCAACGGAAATGGATGAAGGAAGAATGAATACAAATATGACGGAGTTGTTGATGACAGTAGCAAAAGTGGACGAACGATAGGAATGGTACACTTGCTCACAGTAGAGGGAAAGGAGGTACTTTTCATGTGGAGAATTTTCAAAAGTTGCATAAATAACGTTTTTATGAGAATGCAATAACAATTAGAAATTAATGTTGAAACTGTGTGACCAATAGAAAAAAGATTGGAATATGAATTGTGGAGACCGTCTTTGTAGAATTTAGCATGACGCGAATACTAATCAAAGTAATGACTAATATCACTGACAAAATGTTTTTTTAAAAAAGTTGGTTGCTGACTTATTTTTACCAGCGAGGGGTGCTATAATAAACGTTTGCTATAACGTAAGGTTCTATTGGGACAATGGTATTGAAAATACATATGTTGCGTTGTATAAAACAGGTATTAGATACAATTGCCACAATTAATATATATATATATATATATATATATATATATATATATATATAATTTGATAATGGATCAATGAAGGTGATGACCGTTAACTTTGACTCTCACTGTTGATTCAAGTTAGTTGAAGACCTTTAAATTCCTGTGTTATGAAAGATTATTATTTAGGTAACGAGTTTTGTGGGAAGAGACACTAGTCGACAAAGTTCGGTTCAAAAAGTAAAACAATTTCTTGGCGCGATGGAGAAAAAAGAATTCGTTCAAGTAATAAAATGTTCGAAAAAAGCATAGAGTTGAGGTATGGTAGAGTTGAAGTATAGTTCAGATTGACATGCATTTTCGAAGAGGAGGTAACGTATCAAGATTTAGCGCCAACAGGACAGATTTTGGTGAAGGGCTTAGACGAAGGATGGTGGGAAATAGTTGGTTGTAAAAGACAATGACCCTTGTGAGAATGGGGATGATTTATCGTTCTGAGTGTCAAAACGAAGGCAGAGGTAACTAAGATTCTGATAAAGGTATTTGAGAGGGCGAAATAAAATTAATAGGAATGAGGGAGGAATAAAAGGAATAGGATAAGAGTCATGGCAATCTTGAAGAAGAATATACAGGAAAATAACGATTAAAGCAGGTAATAGTGATGGGGAAGACTTGCTGAAATATGCAGGAACTGAAAACTGTTGTATTGCGGAAAAACGTAAAGAGGCAGGAGCTCAGCAGTAATAGTAAGACCGTTTGGAGTTATAAAACAAAAATATAAATAAAATACGTTACGGTGGTGATGTCGGGAATGATAAAGATGTACCCATCTTCAGAGACATAAAAGAGAAAGAGGTAACATGAAATAGTAAGAATATTTATAGAATTGACTGGTAATGAATTAGACGAAGAGAAAAATATTGTTTTAAAAAATGCAATGGAAGGTTATAGTGAAAATGTGTGTATTTGGCATTTCGATTCATCTGTCCGACTTTACCAGTTACCCAACGGTGTCCCCCATGTCTGGACCTACTTTAATTCCCACACTTGAGAGGTAAGGGAAACATGAGGCAAACTTGACGTATTCCCTTCACAATAACTAGCAAACTCCGTCGGTCGGAGCTTTTGTGCAGAAACTGAGACGGTTTTAAATGATATCTACAACTCTATTTTTCCCTCGTCGGGGAATCGAACCCGCGATCACAACACGGGGTGTTAGTATGCTACCCATGAGACATTCTAGAAGCTGTATACTGAAAATGTTAAGGTTAAAAAATCGATCCCCGATTATATATTTATTGGCTGGAATTTTGCGAATAGAATATTATGCTGAGAATTACAACAAACATTTGCCATTCTAATACGCAGTGATGTGTTGAATCAATACTCTAACCATGTCTAGCGTCCAGACAAAAGCGCCTTTGGTGAATGAAGAGGGGGAGGGATGAAAACCTTTGTCGGACGTGGTGTCGCTACATGTTACAAACGCAACAGCAAGTGGCGTTGAATCATCAATAACCAAAGCAGAGCGGAAGAGGGCCGATTGATTGATTATTAGTGATTTCGGGTGTCACATCTGCCTAGATCATTAGTCCCGTAAGTTTGATACATGCGTTTGCTCGGTAAGTGGCGGTGATCTAACCCCGCTGGATGGTGAGACCCGGCGCAGACCTACAGTTTGCTAGCGGGGTTTTCCCCAACCAGGTATTCCCCACCAGGCGGAGCAGCCGGGACAATCTCTAAGCTCCAGACCAATCTCCGGATGTGTGTGTTAGTGTAGTGCATGTTAGTGAAGGTTTGTGTGTGTAAGGGGTGAGGATAGGAAAAGAAAGAGGAAGGAAAGATCGCGCGCGGTCCGTGGCCCATTTGTTAGGAAACTTTTCCGGCATTCACCTGGTGTTGATCAGATTTTTTTGATTGATTTTTTCGTGTTTCCGGGCGGGTCAACTGCTTCGGTCATTAGTCCCGTTAGTGTAGTGCATCTTGTTTTTTTCGGGAGATGGCGGTGATCTTCCCCCGCTGGATGGCGAGATCCGGCACCGACCTACCGTCGGCTAGTGGGGTTTCCCCCTAACCAAGACTCTCCCACCAGCGGGACACCGCCCCAGTCGGGACAAGCTCTAAGCTCCCGACCGGTCTCCCGGAATATGTGGTAGAGTAATGCATGTTAGTGTAAGTGTGTGTAAGAGGAGATGATAGGACAAGGAAGAGGAAGGACAGATCGCGCGCGGACCGTGGCCCGTTTGGTAGGGTACTGCTCCGGCATTCGCCTGGTGTTGATCGGAGAAACCACGGAAACTACCGATCACAGCAGCAGGCCGCTAGGATTCTCCTCCAGGCAGCGACTGAATTCAACCTAGCTGAAAAGCTAGTGTCGAAAATCCTGCCGTCATCAGGACTCGAATCTAGGACCTCCCGGTCAGAGGCGCGGCAGCGACATCACTTGATGCACTGAGCTACCGCTACCGGCGGTGTTGATCGGAGAAACCCCAGAAAACCATCGATCAGAGCAGCTGGCCGCTAGAATTCTCCTGCAGACAGTGGCTGAATTATACCTAACTGACAAGCTAGTAACGAAAATCCTGCCACCTTTCTGTCTCGTACCTCAGGACCTCTCAGTCAGAGGTTCTGCAGTGACATCAGTTGAGCCACCTCTCCCGGGTGGAGGGGCCGAGACGGCACCGGAAGCCGGAGAATTGTTGCGGGAGGCGCGAGGCCCAAACGACGGCCCGGAGGGGCAGGGGGATAAGAGGGGGCGTGGCCGCAGGCTGGGGCCTCGGCGCGCCGGACACTGTCCTGGGCTGGCGGGCGGGTCGCCACCGCGGGACGCCGCTTCAATTAGGCAAATTAACGCGGAATTGCAGCGGCCGGCGTAAACGCGCGGCAAAAGTGGCGATCGGCCGGCGGAGGGAGGAGTGGGGATGGCGGGGGGGGGGCGAGGGGGGAGGAAGACTTCTTCGTCGTTCACAGCGGGGGAGGGGAGACACTCTCTCCGCGCCGGAAGGCTCCTCCAGGGGTGGGGTGTGGGGGGCGGTACGGTAGGATTGTTAAATTACATCAAAATCCAATATCTGGTGGCGGCGGTGGGATGGTGTGGCTTGGGATGGAGCAAGTTGGCCGGACGAGCGAAGGCGTCGGGGGGAGGGGGGAGGGGGAGGGGTAGGGGGGAGACGCGGTAGGCTGACGACTGCAGGTCGCCAATCCGGGGAATGGCTCACAGGCGAATGCTGCTTACGAATCTGAGATTTTGCGGTGTTATTTGTTTTGTCAGTCATCTCCGCTACGCAGTTTTTTCGGAGACAACTCGACAGTGGTTTGACCGACTTTGTGAAGCTGCTCTTCCAAATGACTGTGAATACAAATAATACGAAATACTATTTTTGGTACAGACATACACACTAAATGATTGGTATAAAAAGTTTATATAAGGTAAGAAAAATATTATTAAAACTTACGTTTTGCTATTTGAATGTAAATATTTCGAAGAAACATTAAACGCAGTTTTGAAGGAACATTAAAAGGAATTCCAAATATCAAATTTGAAAGATGCTGAAAAAAATATGTGAAGTAAATTACTAACACAGATGTTTCCAAAATCTCAAGAAATGTGACCACTCCTGATTACAACTCCGAAGAGGTAATTCCATTTTTTGGACATGGTTGAATGGATTTAAAAAAATGTATATCACAGACAATATATGGTAGAAATAAAAGGACAGATCTATGGAAAAGCATTTGGATGGAATTATACATAAAAAATATTGAAAATTGCTTACACAAGTTACCAAAATAAGAAGTGTAGAATATCGAGATTTATAATTTGAGTGACAAAAAAACAAACTTCAGAATATTTACGAACATATTGGTAAAAATGACTAGAATAATGAACAGAACTTATTGTATTTTACTTTACAACACATCAAAACATATCACCAAATTTTTCATCAAATTAACAATATTTTTTGCATTTTTCAAGTGGTCAATCAATAAAATTGGTTTCTCATGAGATATTTACTTATTTTATATTTGCCACATTTCCTTCATGATGGTAAAATTTGGTTATTTTTATTAATTTAGTTCTCGGTAATTATTTATCCATCTACTTGGAATATTAAATCCTAAGATGGTTCCATTTAATAGGTGTACTAATTTATTAAATTAGAAAACTACAATCCAGGTTATGAAATCTGATAGTGCAAGTCCGTTGTATTTTCGTTACGTTTTCTTGGCTACGTTTTTTTCTGTCTCCAATCGACCATTTCCCAATTCTTACTCAACTAAATACAGATTCCACATATTTTGGGATTTAAATATTTCTCCTTTATACTAGCGCTTAATATATTTCTAACTCTTGATCTTCCGACTCCTTTGTGAATCGAACGCATCTCTTTCTCCTTCCTTTCGATCTCCTTCCTTGTTTCTCAAATTCCTTTTAACATTAATTTCTTCATCAATTTTATCTCTACTCACAGAGATTACATTGTGCGGTCAGCAAGGGAAGAAGCAGGCTTCCATGAAACTACATATTCCGTGAGATCGTAAAGCTGCAACGTTGTTTTTTATTCTTGGTGCATTCTAACGAAGCATGTAAATTATATCCGTCTTCTGTAATTTAGTTCGGGATAAGAGGCAGATCGTACATCGTAATTTATCAATTAGTTAAGCTGAAGACTGAATGCAGATAGAATAAAGGTAGCTGAAACATGCAAATAGGCAAAGGCATGTATTTTTGCTAATGGTGATGAACTGAGATGAATATGTATCAAGTCTCGAGTCATTACAGATAATTGGAAAATGCAGGCTGAACTCAATATTCTCTGGTAGAAAATCAAATTTTCTCTCGCAATATTAAATCGATAAACACAGTGTTTTATAAACAGATCTAATTTAAAGGATAATGATAAATGTTCAGAATTTTAAAAGAAATTGCGTGCATGTTATACAATTTTCACAGATGTTTCCAAGAAAATTCCAAATAGTTCAATACTAAATTCAAATTATTTTTCAAGGGAGACGCAGTATAATTTTTATTTTTACATATTACAATCTGCTATTACTATAAATTACAGCCAATGGTATACTTTATTAATACTGGTAAGAGGTATTATCTTGTAGAGTTTATTGTATTTGGAATCTAAAACTATATATATATATATATATATATATATATATATATATATATATATATATATATATATAATACGCTGTCTCTATGTGTCAAATATATTTTTATTATTGGCCAATAAGTTCAAAATGATATTTCAAAAAACTTTGAAAGAAATTTTAGTAAACTTTCAATAAAAGGGGGAACATTTAAAGACATATCAAAATTACATTTTAGCATTTTCTTAAATGTCACGAATGTCTTTTATCGAAATTTATTTTGTTACGTTTATATATTTACATACTGTACATATTTTATACGTTTCTACTTTCACAGCTTGCAAATATTCGCCCAACATTCGTCCCCTCAGGCTAACCAATTCCAACACTATTTCCTCATCAGCAATTTTTTGCGAGAAATTGATCAAGTACACTCGTGTTCGGTTTTTATGAAGTTTCCGTGCGCGTTTTGAGGAAGTGAAATGTTGGAGATCTTCGGTGATGTGCATGCGGCTAATTGCTAGAATGCCGGCGCCTTGCTCATGTTCGGGAACACCTGTTCTCGACGGTTTGGTGGTGTTTAAAAACTCGTGCTGTACATTTCGCCTCATGAATCCAGAGGAACAGACACTGACAAAAAAATGTTCAATAGCAAACTTACTATTGGATATTGGATATGATAGTGTATTGGATTATCTGGTGAGATTAAAGCTACCGGGATATAATTTCTACTTAACTAAATTGCTAATTTCGGAAATAAAACTTAAACATTTATTAATTTTTATTGTAAAAAATTCAAGTTGATGTTGTCTTTACCGACGTTACAAAAGAATTGATTTACAGTTTCCTATAGCTACGCCGCGTCTTTCACGTATTACGGACTTAACAGTCGCTTATCAAATAAAAATTCTTACATTATTCCTGTAATGTTAAATTCATTCGAATCAAATATATATTTATTTTTATGAAAGCCGTGTAATCTTGAATTATCTACATTAACAATATCACTCCTCAGTAGATAAATGTTACAAGTATATTGTAAATTTAACATTAAAATAAATTAGTGATTGTCTTTTACATTCTAATATTAATATATTTAGCATCAAAACAATATTTATAAACATTTTGCAAGACAAAAAGTGCGAATTGCTCTGATCGATTTTGTAAAACAAGAAAGTGTTTTTATTTTATTTATCATTAACAGTTAATTAATTCACAAAGTCGAGGTGCTAAAAAACCTGCGTTAACATACTTAAAATGCGGCTTCGACAAGTGACAAGTGTAGCAAGAGCAATTGTACAGCGGCATTGCAAGGTGCGGGGGCAGTTTCTGCGGTCACGGTATCATCTTTGTTGGAGTCTGTTTCGACGTTGATGTCCGTGCTCGTGTATGTGCTGGCGTCGGTGTTAGTATGGGTGTCGTCGTCGGTGTCGGTTATACCATTGACATGAGTATCGATATCGGTATCAGTATCAATATCAGTATAAGTTTCTGTATCGATATTGGTATTAGAATTGGTAACAGTGTTGGTATTGGTATCTGTGTTGGTATCGGTATTGGTGTTGGTATTGGTAAAAGTATCGTTATTGGTGTTGTTATCGGTATCAGTATAGGTATCAGTATCTGTATCAGTATCAGTATCGGTATCAGTATCGGTATCAGTGTCGATATCAGTGTCGATATCAGTGTCGGTATCGGTGTCGGTATCAGTGTCGGTATCAGTATCGGTATCAGTGTCGGTATCAGTGTCGGTATCAGTATCGGTATCAGTGTCGGTATCGGTATCAGTGTCGGTATCGGTATCAGTATTGGTATCGACGTCGGAGTTGGTGTCGGTATCAATGAAAATAACGGTTTCGGTGGTGGTGGTGGCGGCGGTGCTGGTTGAGGCTGTGGAGGCACCCAGCCTCAATTAGACCGGTGAGAGGCGGAAGGCGAGGGGCCGGGCGGCAGGTGGCCAAGCAGAGTGCACGCGCGGGGCAAATGAATTACGAGGCCTTAGCGCCACTCGCGGCCACACGCAGATCTTGCTTCCAGCCGCCCGCCGCCTCCGCCCATTAAGAGGGACACAGACTTTTCATTTTTTTTATTTCTTGCTGGTTCTGGTAAATTTCTTTTTCACAATTGAATAATAGTTCAGTTTCGTTGTAACAATGCGTTAGGGTGTGTTAGGGTCAGAACGTAGGTGTCAGCAAGTGAATACCGATTCATATGCGAAGAAGTACAATCTTAGAAAAGTGCACGAGACATTGTAATGCTCTAGAAAACAAACTTTACTGGATAGGAAAGCTAGAAATTGAATGCATCACTTTGGATCTATCCTTAGAAAATTCTACCACAATTTATCTTGGTAATTTTAATATAGAATTGCAAATAGCTTACTTCAGATTTTTGTTTTGACAGTTCAGTGCTCTCGTTGTCACTACGAGTTCTACTCCTCTCGGACGAAATGACCCGACCGTTCAGGTGCAGGGTTTTAACATGTCTAATCCTGAATATTATCTCACTGTAACATTTTATTTCGCTAATAATATTTGTATTAACTGTCCAAAAATATTTTGAGAATTATTATAACCTTAACATGATGGAAAGTTGTAATCTTAACATAACGATTTTTTTACCGGTTCAGAGTGAATAAATTACTATTACCGTATTTATGTGTGTTAATAGTGAACATTTCTTTCACACAAAGAATACTGACTTCGTTCTTTCTTTTTGGCACTTGCTCGAAATTAACGTCATCAGTCCTCACATGTGGAATTTCTCTTGGTATCCTGACCGTATGTAAAGGGGATATACGAAAAAATATCTTCACAAAAATGTGAACCGATGTCTCATTCAATTATCAAAGTTATTCGACACATCGAGAATGGCTACTAATAGATATTTGCGTGGCACAATTCCTGGCAGCAGGTGTTCAAGGGCAGTTCAGTAAAAAAAAAAACCTAATAAAAGCCTGTCCGCTTTAGAAGCCGAAAGTCGCTGATTATGTCACGCAAACCTTCTGGTAGAAATCAGAATACCTCCTTCAAGAAACCACTTTGTAAGCAACTAGCTCGCAAAAGACAAACCATAATAGGAAACACGTCATTGGAAGAAAATAATGGAAAGTTGGGGAATATGCGATTAATTTGAAAAACTTAGGTATTTCCAATATCAAATTGGTATTTTTTAATTGGAGCATATCAGTTGATGACATAACTTATAGCTCTTGGTGTTACCCAAGTTTCTTTTACAAAAACAAAAAAGTAATTCACGTTTAGATTGTGGAAAATATTTAAACATAGTAACTATTTTAAATGAAGCTTCAATTAGTTCATTCAGAAAGATGCTAGCTCATATTCAAATATATAAACGAAAAAAAAACTAGCAAACAAATTTTTAGATGAGTTTAAAAGAAACGAAACATTTTTTATTGAATTTCTTGTCTCAATTAAAATAATTCAAGCAGCAAATTACAAGCGACGGCTAACACGACCGATTTAGAACGTCACATGAAACGAAAGGAAAATTCCAATTCCCGAATTACGTATTTAAACCCAACGTCCTCCAACAATTGTCCTATCGAGCATTGTGTGGCACGACTAGAGCAGGGAAGGGTGGGAGGGGGGAGGGGCAGAGACAGGAGGGCTTAACACGGGTATTCTCCGGCACACACACGCCGCCTCTGCCCCCGCCGCCGCCCCCGCCGCCGCCTGTTACGTGACCGCTTCTCAGGGATTCCCTATGTCGGCCCGCTTAATTACCGGCAGCAACGCGGCTGCTGCCATCTGCCGGCCGGTGGGCGCCCTCTCTCCCACTCACACACACACACGTACACGTACACAGTCACAGACACACACGTAAAGCAGCGCGCGCATGGCTTCGAGCACGCACGCAGCGACGTTGGCGAGAGAACGCCCTCTGCCGGTCACACACGCGACCTGCGGCTCGTTCGCCGCCTCATGAGTTTTACATCAAACGCTGCCGGCGGCGGGCGCAGTGGCAGGGGTGGCGAGGGCGGTGACAGTGATGGGGTGGCGAGGACAGGGGAGAAGTCGGAATTGGCTGGGTCGTGGGAGCGGTGGTGACATTGTAGGGGATGAGGTGACTGCGGTGATGTGATGGACAGGCGTGGCTGGTGTTGTGGGTGTGGGGGCGGGAAGTAGTGTTGGAGACGGTTGGGGCGGAGGAGGAGGAAATGGTGCTGGCGGCGTGGGCGGCGGGTCTGGGAAGGAGGGTGGTGACAGAGGCAATGGTGGCGGGGGTGGCGGTGATGACGGTGGTGGCCGTGGTGGTGGCGGCGGTGGCGGTGGTTGAGGTGGTGGCGGCAGTGGCGGTGGTGGTGGTGATTGTGGCGTTTGAGGCGGTGGTGGCGGTGGTGGCGGTGGTGGCGGTGGTGGCGGTGGTGGCGGTGGTGGCGGTGGTGGCGGTGGTGGCGGTGGTGGCGGTGGTGGCGGTGGTGGCGGTGGTGGCGGTGGTGGCGGTGGTGGCGGTGGCGGTGGTGGCGGTGGCGGCGGTGGTGGCGGTGGTGGCGGTGGTGGCGGTGGTGGCTTGGTGGCGGTGGTGGCGGTGGTGGCGATGGTGGCGGTGGCGGTGGTGGCGGTGGCTGTTGTGGCTGTTGTGGCGGTGGCGGTGGCGGTGGTGGCGGTGGTGGCGATGGTGGCGGTGGCGGCAGTGGTGGCGGTTGTGGCTGTTGTGGCTGTTGTGGCGGTGGTGGCGGTGGTGGCGGTGGTGGCGGTGGTGGCGGTGGTGGCGGTGGTGGCGGTGGTGGCGGTGGTGGCGGTGGTGGCGGTGGTGGTGGTGGCGGTGGCGGTGGCGGTGGTGGTGGCGGTGGTGGTGTCGGTGTCGGGGGCGGTGGTGTTGGGGGCGGTGGTAGTAGTGGGGGCGAAGGGAGAGCGGTAGCGGTGGTGATGGCAGCGGATCCGGCGGTGGCGGTGGCGGCTCCAGTGGCGGCGGTGGCGGTGACAATGGCAGCGGTGGAGCGTTGGTGGCGGAGGTGGCGAGGGCGGCGGGGGCGGGGCCGGCTCATGAGGTCGTGTGGGCCGCGGGGATGAATTTTGCAGGGCGCCGCGCCGCCCCGCGCCACCCCGCGCCGCCCTCGGCCAGTGGGCTGGCAGTGGCGCAATTGGCGGTGCGTGAGTGCGTGCGAGGCCCCGAGGAGGGCGGGCGAGCCGCTAAATGAGCGGTTGTTCTTTACCTGTTCTCTCTCGCGGCGCACCGCATGTCACTCACTGGGAATTACGGTTCATGGTAAAGCACCCGTACACGAGAGGAACACTGGTAATTGTTTTTAGGTTACAGACCCCATATAAAGACGAATAAAAGATTTTTATTTTTTTCGGGTTGTTTTTGTTGATTTTTATTGAGGACAATCGGTAATTGTTACAAGTTAGAGACACATTAAAATGAATATTAGATTTCTATTGTTCTGGTTTAAAGCAGTTAATATGTGGTAAATTAATAGGAAAGAAACATTTTGAGTTAATGAATATGTTAAGTGACCAGATATGAATTTTCGATTTTCAGATTTTTCGTTTGATAATGATGAAACATTCTTGACATTAAGTCATTAGAGAAATTTAATTCCGTATTATCAATATAATATAGTTTTCTTTTTCTGCTTTTTTGCAAGTTAATTATTAAAAGTTTCTTTAAATTATCCCCTCGTATATTCGGTCTGCCTGGTTGTCTTCTTCCTGATTTGTGTAAACCCCTTGGGAATTCTGTTATTCATTCGTAGTAGTTTATCATGTGTGTATTACTCAATTATGTTATAATAAAATAATAATTATAACGTTTACATCTACGTTAACGTATCATGCTTTCACCACACCATTAAACACGTCATTGCTAACCTGCTCATCATTACTCTGAAATATAATAAAATTAAGCTTTCACCACCTCTTTTTAAGACCTTATAATTTCGGGGTTTAGCTTATGTCCATTCTGATTTATTGTTATTCTGCTGACGATTTTGTGTTAATAAATCCACACTACGAGAAAGAGTTTTACACGGTCATTTCGTTTTCTGCTTGTAATCATGATGAAAACATTTCTTCTCGACGTCGATGCAAAGCGGTGAAAATCAAACAACTGACCGTCGAGTCTGAGGTTACAAATTAAGTTAAGTTATTTTAGATCTGAGCACAGAACAAGGCGACGTTAAAACGCAGTACATGTTTTATTTCTCAGCACACTAAGAACTTCACATTACATTTCAACACATTAGAACGCTCGAAAAACAGTACAAATACCACCATCAGAAATATCAAAGGAAGAAATGTTTCGGAAAGTGACGCCAGGAGTGTGGTAGTTGGTGTGAATGAAATGCGTCATTTTCTGTACAAATTATATTCCTTCTGATCCGTCAATTTTCTACACTAATAAATAATATTGAAAAAAATGACCGTGTAAAATAGGCTTTATGGCAGGCACGGGCACATGATAGCCACTTGGTTCATGGGCAATACTTTGCGCAATCACTTCTCGAAAGACTGCTTCGTAGAAAGGTGTGTCGCCATCGGCTGTTCAATACTATGCACCTGTCTTAAACTGTTCACTTATCCATGCAAGGAGAGAATAATGAAATGAAATTATCGTGTTTATGTACTACGTATTACCGGGTAATGTACACAAGCGCATTGATGTTTCAAATCATCAAAAACTCTATTTCTGCTGGTTTATTTTGCAGGATTTTTAGTACAATCACTTTCAGCTTATTTCGGAAACGTTGGAAACGCTTCTTAATTTGGAAAGAAACCATTATTTCAGTATGGGATGGCGTATCCCACGATGAGGGGAAAGAGAAAATGAATAAGGAAAGCAAATGATTTCGGCGGCGCCCCAAGTATTTACCACCGGTAGCGGTAGCTCAGTGCATCAACTGATGTCACTGCAGCGCCTCTGACCGGCAGGTGTTAGGTTCCAATCCTGACGGTGGTAGGATTTTCGACACTAGCTTTTCAGCTAGGTTGAATTCAGTCGCTGTGTTGAGGAGAATTCTAGAGGACGGCTGCTCTGATCGATAGTTTTCCGTCGTTTCTCTGATCAACACCAGGCGAATGCCGGAGTAGTACCCTAACAAACGGGCCACGGACCGCGCGCGATCTGTCCTTCCTCTTCCTTGCCCTATCCTCTTCCCTTACACACACATACACACACACACTTACACTAACATTCACTACACTATCACACATTCCGGGAGACCGGTCGGGAGCTTAGAGCTTGTCCCGGCTTCGGCGGTGCCCCGCTGGTGGGAGAGTCTTGGTTAGGGGGAAACCCCACTAGCCGACAGTAGGTCGGCACCGGATCTCGCCATCCAGTGGGGGAAGATCACCGCCATTATCCGAGAAAAAACATGCATTAAACTAACTGGAATAATGACCAAAACTGTTGACGCGCCGGGAAACACGAAAAAATCAATCAACCAAACCCAATTTACAAACTACTGATTTGACTTTTAGCATAGCTACTAAAATAGTACCCCAAACCCCTGACACTACTCAAGTAGCACCACACTCTACTCACCACAAATAGCAAAAGGAGAACTCAGCAAAACGTGATCATAGTGAAGCCTTCATTTGTTGCGAGTGACTGTAGTTCTAGGAGATGCCTGACCTAGGAGTACGAGAAGTCATACGAGACGTTAGGATTTGGGTGGGAGAAATCGGGTGACTCGTACGCTGGCAACCACTTCGCGTACCTCCAATTGTACATATTACACGCTACTTCGAATAAGTATACAGTCTCCCAATTAATATATTCAGTGTATCTTCATAATACATAACATAATTTTCTTTCGTGTCTCTGTGATAAAACAATATTGTCTAGTTTCTCTGTCTCCATAGAATGGCAACTACCTGTCCAAAGAATACTCCCGTTCAATGGCTTTAAAACAATGTCACGAAACTCTGAAAGTCAAAAGTTATGTCGAACACAAAATTATAGATTACTCAATCACGCGAATTTAATTAAAAAGAAAAAAAATATTTGTAAAGTGTATTATTTATGCCATATCTATGTTTTGGAGTAAAATGCGTTTAAAATTAGGCTGGCAGTTTGGCGGGCAGTTTGGAGGGCAGTTTGGCGGGCAGTTTGGCGGGCAGTTTGGCGGGCAGTTTGGCGGGCAGTTTGGCGGGCAGTTTGGCGGGCAGTTTGGCGGGCAGTTTGGCAGTTTGGCGGGCAGTTTGGCGGGCAGTTTGGCGGGCAGTTTGGCGGGCAGTTTGGCGGGCAGTTTGGCGGGCAGTTTGGCGGGCAGTTGGGCGGGCAGTTGGGCGGGCAGTTGGGCGGGCAGTTGGGCGGGCAGTTGGGCGGGCAGTTGGGCGGGCAGTTGGGCGGGCAGTTGGGCGGCAGTTGGGCGGCAGTGGACAGCTGGGCGGGCGTGCGGAAGGGCACGCAGTTGGGCGGGCGGGGTGGGAAGTTGGGGGGCAGTTGGGCGGGTAGGTCGGCGGGGCGGGTGGGGCCGGGGGCGGGAGGGGCGGGAGGGGCGGAGGGGCGGAGGGGCGGAGGGGCGGAGGGGCGGAGGGGCGGAGAGGAGGGGCGGAGGGGCGGGAGGGGCGGAGGGCGGGAGGGGCGGGAGGGGCGGGAGGGGCGGGAGGGGCGGGCGGGCGGTTGTTCGGGCGGGCGGCGCAGGTGCCTCCGCCTAATTGCGGGCGGAGGTTAACAAGGCGGCGCGGCGCGCGTAATTGATCGCGTATCGGAATCAGGCCGTTGCTCCGCGGATACGGCCGCTGACAAATTGAAAGCGCCACACATCGCCTCCGCGTGGCCGAGCGCGCTGCGATCGCGTAGACGTGATACGGCGCTAGGCGCGATGCTGCTGACGGCACGGCCGGCGCGGCTAGCGATGGCAAAAAAATCCATGTTTTTAAAACATCCATGTTTTCCACCAAAAACTTGAATAGGTTAACATCGATGTATTGCTTTCGATGTTTGCGAACGTTGGGAGCTTCATAACCATTTTTGACTTGCTGATTGGCCACCATCAATAGCTAGTTGTCTTAAGAATATTAAAACCGTGTTCTATGTTATGTATCACGTGTACATCACGTCTGCTCGTTTTGCAGAACTAGGTCGGTAGAAATGTTTTTCCGACTTAGTCTGCGAAATCTCAACATCACGGACGATTAGTAATACAGAAATGGCTTATTCACGGGTTAAGTGTACATTTTTTTTATCTATGCTGAGTTTGTTCCCCTAACGTGACAAAATACTACGAATGACAAATGGCGCTTTTTATATTGTAGATTAATTTGATATTCTCTATGATTCTTCTTTTGAAAATAAACAGCTGTTCCTTTTTACTTTTTTTACGTTCCTTAAATGTAAGATTAATACAGTAATGTCGTATAAAGTAAGATTTCTATTTCTGTTCTTATTGAAGAAAGTAAATTATATGTCTAAGAAAATATATAACTCAGTTTGCAAAGTTTCGAAGACTCTCCTTTGCACATATTTTGTAAACACCTTTCTTTGAAAACTTAGTCATTCCACAATTTCGTCTTCACATTTCAACAACTTCCCATTATTGAATCTATTTATGAAAATTTTCTGTCTGACACGACGATAACAAGGAAAAAGGAACGTCCTTCTTGCATAATATATCTCAATTAATCAAATGTCTGAAAGTAATTTCTATGAAGTAGAGAAATATGAATTTTCAAATAATGCACTTAAGTGACAAGCATTTCTCATCACAAACTAGGTTTACGGTCCTTTAATTCACTCAATCAGCTATTTAGCAGGATGGAAAGGAAAAATGCTTAGTACAAATCATTAATTTTCACTAGGCAGGACTATTCCAACAACATGCTATTATTCGGCAATTTTATCATTACTGAAATGCATAAAGTCTCTGCTCTTACTTTCTTTATTTCTTTTATTATTTTAAATGGAATAATTACTCGTTGACATTTCTCGTCTTAGTGTATTTATGGGTCGAATACTTAAAACACACCATTTTTGTTGAAAAACTTCATCAAAATGTTAATAAATATTTTCTAATAAGTACGAAATCTGTTTAAAATATCCTCACGAAGTCGCAAAAGTTAGCTTTGAAATCAATTACGTTGACATATTTTCTTCGTTCCACAGAAAATGAAAACGTAAACACATCGAGACGGTGACTACGACTTTTAAGGACAGGCGGAACGAATTTGGTCATTTCTCTCTGATAATTTGACGTTCCATATTTCCTGACAGACTTCTTTAATTTTCTTTTCTCCCAGCTGCTCCTCGCCTTACACGAAACAAGATATGAATGATGGATGTACACGGCGCTTTATAAGAGAGCAGCCTTCGGTTAATCCCGCCCACCTGTGCAGGCCTAGAAAGCAAAGTATGTCCGACACGGTATGTAATTTCCGCCAGCGAGCAAGCCAGTAAGTGAAGCGATTTCATCGAAGATCTAAGATGCGTGGAATCGAATCGATAAAAGTCAAGATCCATTGCGTCTGGAAAAAACTGTTCTGTGCAAGATAGATAGCCTGGAAATATCGAGGATCTCAGGGGGCGATGGAGCTGTCTCTCCCTAATTTAAAACGTAAAAGGGTTTCATAAACACGTTTCACACTATGTGCGGCCATGTTTGGGGTCACCCAACTCCTTAGTTACTGTTCGTTCTTAAATAACATCTCCGTTCTAATTCCCTTATCTTAACAACCTTTCCCACACCACGGTTGTCATTTACTCTATCTTCAGTCGTATATAATTTTTATGTTTTCTTCTGGTTCAAAATTTCATTAAAACGTAGGCACTTACTGTTCGTAATTGAATTGACGTATAACGGAGGTGCTAGTTTCAATGTGATGTGTGTCACGTATAACTCAACAAATTAGGTGACAAGTGTCAAAATCGTTCAACAATGAATTCATTTTGAGCCAGCATGTTATTTTTACAGCTTTATTTATACTTCCAGTCCTCTATGTTGCTCTATATTTTCTTTTCTGGTATAGCACCACTATGTAACGAACTTATTGAGAATTTTTCTACAAAATTTGTATTTCGGAAACCTAAACGTAATTTTCGGTCTAAAGAAAATGGGAAGAAGGAATATCAAAGAGAAAGTACCATGTTTATTTAAAAAATATTGAAGTTATGAAAAATAAATTGTGGGAAAATTATATGAGTTAATTTCTCGATGCCGTACACCAAAGCATCTATGAATGTTCGTTCTGAAAAATAAATAAAAGTATATTAGAATGCATGAATATAGAACTTCTGGAAAAAAATTAGTACTTTTACCAAGTTTAACTGTTATTACCAAACTTTCAAAATATACCCAAGACCAATCATTATTCCACCCGCTTATCTAAGCATCCAGTAGGTTACGTAGCCACATTTTGTATCAGAATTATTGAGGGATAGATCCCCGTTCAGAATCAATAGAATATGTTTCGCTGAGTTCAAAGTCGGTTCCCTATAGGTTCCATTGAACTTGCCACTTCAAAACAGGTTCCTGGCAGGCTGGTTCACGTTATTTCATATCGTCACGAATGCAAAACAATTTGAAATAAAAGAAAAATTGAAAAGAAGAAAGAAATACTTATCAGGCTGTTGTTCTTGAATAACCACATGTAACAGCAAGTTGGTTAATCTTATCCAATATCATTTCTAGGGTTATTAAAGCTCTAGAATACTTTATTGAGAAACTTGGCATTTACGTTTAATTTGTTTCTTCAGCATTAATGCTGTCAGCACTCATTTACACAGTTGTTAATAATATGATTTAAAATTTATTTGGTTTCATAATATGTATTTATAGATATAAGCGTGATAATTATGTCAACCAAGATTTCATCATACGTGATGAAAAAACAATGACGTAATGATTTTTGTCAAAAATTTATGAACGTTATGGTTGGGCATAGTAGTGCGAGAAAAGTTGTTTTTTAAAGAAGTATATAAAAATAAACATAAATTGTTCATAAAAATGCTTTATATTCATAATTTTCAAGTTTATTTATACCTCAACGTAGTATGCAGTTTTTATCTCCTTTAGCTTTTAGAACTTATTATTTTTCAGAATGGCCCGTGTTTTTTACGTATACCATCTGCTAAATTATGAATAAATGAAAATAACGCATTCAAATAATAATAATAAAAATATGAAATAATAATAATAATAATAATAATAATAATAATAATAATAATAATAATAATAATAATAATAATATCACATTAAGTAAAAATTAAAACAATTCTTAAAAAAATGCAAATGGAAACAAGTTACCACGAGATACAGTTAAACACCCACTCAACAGCTGAATAACAGGAACTCTAAACATATTCACACATCTTCACATTTCCTTATTCAAATCCCACTCCAGCCCACCGCAAAATGGCGGCACATTAGGCATGAAGGAAACGCGCGCATTCTCTCTACGAGCATTCCAAGACGGCACGGGGACGGACGGGTAAAAAATTCAGGAGGGCGAGATGCCTGACTCCGCGAGAGCGACGGGGAAGGGGGGGGGGTCGAATGCTAGCGATGAGGACGGCGAGAGGACGGCGCGGGCGGCGGGGAGTGTCATGAGACCTGAATTGAACGCCCTCTTCTAAAATAGACAGCATAACGTGCATTTTTCCAGGATCGAAGGCTGATTTCATTAGAGCTTAATTGCACTGATAAAATGAAGAAGAAAGAATGCAATAAGAAGCGGGGGCTTGCGAGCAGCCAGTACCGCCAAGGCGGGAGGGGGAGGGGGAGGGGGAAGGCAGGCGCGAGAAGGCGGCGATGCCGCGAGGTGGTGAGAGGTGGTGGGGGTGGGGGAACGGATCGTCAAGGAGTTGGAAGGCACCGCAGCTGTTCGGTTCGCATGCTAAATTCTTAGCAGCTAAATGACATGTCTCTCATAGCTACGTGGCCGATCAACCACGTGGACGATCAGCATCTCCAATATATCAAACCGGGAGTGGTGGATCAGTGCATTAACTGATGTCACTGCAGTGCTTCTGACTGCTGGTAACAACACCCTGTTAAAAGAGGTTATCTCAAAAATCTCCTGTATCACCCAACAACATAAAACTGTGAGTTCCGTATGTGGCAGCGCTCCAAGTGAGAGTCGTTCTTCTTATGTTTCCCCTTCCTCCCACCATCCCCCCACTTCGCCTCCCGTGTAAGCACCAGCGTCGGCGTCGTCGAGGCGGTATAGCGTCGCGGGCGGTGGCTGTAAATGTGGTACCTATATCAACCACAAAAATGTTGTAGATTTGGTGATATTAACAAATGTCATTTATCGATCGATTAGCTTTTAAAACAAATATATTTTACTCGTAGCATACAATGTAGTGTCAATTTTGTAGCAACGCCCTGTAAAACAGGTAATCTTAAAAATCTCGTGTTCCAACCAACAATATAAAACTGTGAGTTCCGTTCGTGGCGGTACCCCAAGTGACAGTCGTTCCGCTTCTGTTTCCCCCTCACCCACCATCCCCACACTTCGCCTTCCGTGTGAGCCTCAGCGGTGTCGGCGGCGTCAACGCGGTAAAGCGCAGGGAGCGACGAGAGTATATGTGGTATCCATATCGACCACAAAAATGGTGTTGGTATGGTGATATCAACAAATGTCAGTTATCGATCGAATGAATTATATTTTAACATAAATATATGTTACTCGTGGCATAAAACGTAGTGTCAATTTTGCATGAATTCCCTGGCACGAGTAAAACGTAATCTAAAAAATCTCCTGTTCCTCGTAACAACCTAAAACTGTGAGTTCCGTATGTGGCGGCGCCCCAAGTGACAGTCGTTCCGCTTCTGTTTCCCCCTCCCCCGTCATCTCCACACTTCGCCTCCCGTGTGAGCCCCAGCGGCGTCGGCAGCGTCGACGCAGTAAAACGTCGGGAGCGACGGTTATTTATGTGGTATGTATATCAACCACAAATAATGGTGCTGATATGGAAATATTAACAAATATCAATTATCGATCGAATCAATTAGATTTTAAAATAAATATATGTTACTCGTGGCATACAACGTAGTGCCAATTTTGTATGAATACCCTGGCACGTAACCTCAAAAATCTCCTGTTCCTCGTAACAACATAAAACCCCGAGTTCCGTATGTGGCGGCGCCCCAAGTGACAGTCGTTCCGCTTCTGTTTCCCCCTCACCCGCCATCCGCACACTTCGCCTCCCGTGTGAGCCCCAGCGGAATCGGCGGCGTCGACGCAGTAAAGTGTCGGGGGGTGTCAGCTGTATATGCTGTATCTAAATCAACAACAAAAATGGTATCGAAATTTTGAAAATAAAAAAACTTTGTAAACATTTAATGTTAGGTACACATTGTACCGATGTTCTAGTATTAAAAACAAATATTTAATACTCATAAGAGTTACCGTAGTGTCACTTTTGTATATACTCTGTTAAAGCAGGTAATCTCCAAAAACCCTTTTCCATCCAAAAACATAAAACTTCTGTATGTGTATGAAACGGTGAGTTCCGTATGTGGCGGCGCTCCAAGTAGGAGTTGTTCTTCTTATGTTTCTCCCCTCCCCCATCTTCCCCCTACTTCACCTCCCGTGTAAGCCACAGCGTAGGCGAGGACGTCGACGCGGTAAAGCGTCGCGGGCGGTGGCTACATATGTGGTCTCTATATCCACCACAAACATGGTGTTGATATGGTGATATTAACATATGTCAGCTATCGATCAAATCAATTAGATTTTAAAATAAATATATGTTACTCGTGGCATAGAACGTAGTGTCAATTTTGTATGAATACCCTGGCACGAGAAAAACGTAATCTCAAAAATCTCCTGTTCCACGTAACAACATAAAACTGTCAGTTCCGTATGTGACGGCACCCCAAGTGACAGTCGTTCCGCTTCTGTTTCCCCCTCCCCCCCATCCCCACACTTCGCCTCCCGTGTGAGCCCCAGCGGCGGCGGCGGCGTCGACGCGGTAAAACGTCGCGGGTGGAGGCTGTATATGTGGTATCTATATCAACCACAAAACATGGTGTTGATTTGGTGATATTAAAAAATGTCATTTATCGATCGAATTAGTTAGATTTTAAAACAAGTATATGTTATTCGTAGAACGCAATGTAGTGTCAATTTTGTAGCAACACCCTGTTAAAACCAGCAATCTCAAAAATCTCCTGTTCCTCCTACCAACATAAAACTACGAGTTCCGTATGTGGCGGCGCCCCAAGTGACAGTCGTTTTGCTTCTGTTTCCCCCTCCCCCGCCATCCCCACACTTCGCCTCCCGTGTGAGCCCCAGCGGCGTCGGCACCGTCGATGCAGTAAAACGTCGGGAGCGACGGTTATTTATGTGGTATGTATATCAATCAGAAAAATGATGCTGATATGGTGATATTAACAAATGTCAGTTATCTATCGAATCAATTAGATTTTAAAATAAATATAAGTTACTCGTGGAATAGAACGTAGTGTCAATTTTGTATGAATACCCTCGCACGTAACCTCAAAAATCTCCTGTTCCTCCTACCAACATAAAACTCCGAGTTCCGTATGTGGCGGCGCCCCAAGTGACAGTCGTTCCGCTTCTGTTTCCCCCTCCCCCACCATCCCCACACCTCCCGCCTTTCGCCTCCCGTGTGAGCCCCAGCGGCGTGGGCGGCGTCGACGCGGTAAAGCGTCGGGGGCGTCGGCGGCGTGGGCGGAGGCGGCGCCAGAGGAGAAGAGGGATTCAATTTGGCTGCGCCGCGTGTGTAAACAGGCGGCGTCTGCTGCGGCGGCGCCGGGGCGGCGGCGACGGCGGCGGCGGCGGCGGCGGAGCACCCGTAATGTGTCGAAATTAACGCGTTTAGTCGGCAGGAATGCGCTCAAATGATATAAAGTGGTAATTTAAATACGGCGCCCTGCGGTGGCGGCTGCGGTGGCGGCGCGGGGGAGGGAAGGGAGGGGGGCGCGGCGGCGCTCACACCTCCGCGAGGCGCTGGCGTCGCGGGTCGTCGCGGTGCCGACTGACGACGCCCGATGTTTCGGCGCTGTCGCTGGAGCTTCTTTCTGCACCGGAGACAACTTGCGGGATGGAACTTACGTAGTTTCTTGTTCGGAACTACGCGTGGTGTACAAAGACAAGGGGAGACTATTGTCAGGATGATACCTATTCTTTGATGTTATTACGATTTTGAAATAGTAGCAAATGAATGATAAAAGAACATATGACCAATTATGTATAAAATTCATAAAGAATGGTTAAGTCAAGAGATAATTTTTCAAGCAAGAGGTAACAGGTTATTCAATAGTTAAAGGCTTGCAGAAATATAACTTATAAATGAACTTTTTAAAAGGTGTATATTGAATGCTAGAGCATGTATTCGTAACAATAGTGTGGTGAAATGCATATAATTTACAACAGCATGATCATAGAAAAATTGATAGTGCCTGTAAATAAATCTGCTAAAACGTATTATAATAAAACTTTTATAAAATGAATGTACAAAGAGCGTAAGATAAATATTTAAAATGATAAAAGATAAATAATTAAAAAGATAAGATAAAATGTTAAATAATTAAGTTGACGGCGATGATTTCCTTTATTTCTTCATGTAATAACATCAACAACACCGCATCAGAATTCCCACAATTCATTGACGCACATCTAGCGCATAAGAGAAATATGTTAGTTAATACCTACAAATAATTATTTTGAATATAGCGTATACTAGTAAAATAGATATATTTAACAAAGCATGTAATGCAGATTCAAGGAAAGGCTAAGAGGCAACTGCCCGAGTGCCATCATACTTGCATGGAAGCAGATAGTGAACTATCAGCGTTAGGTGTTTAGAATAGGTGACAATAAATACCTATATTGAAACGTAGCGATGCTTTCGACTCACAGTATCCATTCCTTTCTTCTTGTTTTCCTTCATATCGGTTTCAAGTCTCTTAAATCGTAACAATTAGTAACGTATTGCTAAACGGTATTATCGTATCATAAATATGATTGTAGAGACTATTCTACTCGTGCAAGAATTGGGATCGTAGTAATTTAACTAAGAGAAAATTCATAAAGATATCAGATTAACTTGCATTATGACTATTAATTAGCGGACGAAATAAACAGAAATTTCATTCGTGAAGTAGACCTATGAAATTCTATATGTGGTTTGTAAAAAATTCTCAGATAAATCCCTTCGACTCTTTGTTACACGGGGATTTATCGACAATTTCCAAGGCCCTAGTGGCATTACATATGATAAGTGTTCTTCGGAGTGACACTAGGACGATCCAATGTTTCGCCGCAGAGACAAGTTTCTTTTTGCCTCTGCGATGGGTTGCGGCTCGGTACGTAGCGATTATTCCGATTTAGGAATACTTTTGTAAGGTATTCATTATTTTCATTTTGATATGTTAAATGCCATTTTCGAGGAACTTGAATGACCACATCGGTGTTGGTACATGATTTTATCGATTGATTGGATGGTCATTTCGTGTTTCCGAGAGCGTCCACTGCTGAGGTCCTTACTCCCATAAGTGAAGCGCATAATTTATGACGGCACTGCTTTTTTTATTCACGTTATTGTGTACTGTAGTGGTTGTATGGGATTTGAGATACAGAAATGACGTAACCGGATTCGTAAATTCCATTAATTCACGCATGACATAACGTCCATGCTAAACGTATATTACGCTAATGGCAGGAGTTATGTTGTAATAGTGCAGTCGTACCCAATTTCAAGTGGACCTCGTCGTTTCCTAAATTTGTTCTGGATAATACGTTTACGCCACCAGCGATTCCAAAAAAAACTCCAAATGCGTCCTGCATGGGGCCAAATTAAATTCATCTCCGTAGACCTCACCTACTTAAAGTTGGCATTGTCCAAATCCGAAAAATAGCCCCTTTAAGCACAAAATTTTGCGGGTAATGATGCATTTTTAACCACCATGTTTTGTTTCACTTTACTAGCAGCGCAATGAAGAGGAGGTAAAATTCCTCAAAATTTGTATGTTGGAAAGGAAGATCTGAATTTAATGCAAAATATATATTTTATTGGGTATAATTGTTTTTCTATTTTACCCATTCATATAGATTTACACAATATTTATGAGGAAAACACCGAGTTTATTTCAGTATTGTTTAAATCGTGATACTTCTAAAACGTTTTGATCACATTGCATAACGAAATGTAAATGAATATTCTATATTCATTCAAACAAAAGTATTAGTGATACGTCTAGAACATGTGAGCCATGAAAGGACCACTGGTGTTTATTTTACATCTCCTAAAATTCTATACCCATGCATTTCTTCTGTCTTGTTAAATGTAAATAACACTTAAATATGGTGACAATATATGGTGAATTTTATACATCTCATGAAGAGAGCATAAATAGCTTAATGGGTGAGTATAATTCATTTGAGAGACAGGATGCAGTTTATGCTTTTAGAGTTAATTAGGGTATCGCCGTGGGAAAAGATTGGAAACCCTTTAGTCGCACCCGGCACACAGTACACCACTTACGTAGCCAAGCGCCTCCATTGTTTTGAGAGGGCGGCACAGTTGCACACACGTCGGCGCGTGGGGCGCTGGCAGCGCGGCGGGAAATGAGGGAAGCCCCGGAGGCACAGCGAGACACGCTGCGGGGGCGGGGCGGAGCGAGGAAGGGCGGGGTTCTGGGAGGTTGAGCGGGTAGGGAGGGGAAGTATGGAGATGGAGGAGAGAAAAGGTGGTGATACAGGGTGGCCTGGAAAGAGCGGTTTGGGACAGAACGGGATAAAGGGGAGGGGGCGAAGAAACGAGGACGGAATTGGGAGGGCGGGGCGAGCGCGCTCACGCACACACGCACACACAATATATATATATATATATATATATATATATATATATATATATATATATATATGTATAGTATATTAGACTGGCAATTCCTAGCACTGAAGTCAAGAAACTGCGCGTTGAGCCATTTTACTGTCCCCCCGGTCTGAGACATAAGTGCAAGTCAAATGAGTTGTATTTTCATACTTCTTTTAGAGTTACAAATAATTATCGTGAAAAATTGAACTACTGTCTGACGTAAGGATTTAATTTTCAACATTTTAAGAGGCCTTTAGAGGATGGCATTTGGAATATTCTCTTAATATATAACCATTGCACCTCTATAACGCTCATTTATATACACCTGACATATTACACATTTTTAGCGGTATAGAAACAGCTTAGCCATTAATGGAGTAACTTAATTAGTTCAAGTACTGAATAGTTGAATGATCAAAATTAGATCTACTACCTAGCTCTCTAAACGTTTACTAATGGAAGATCAGTATGACAAACTACTTACGAACAAATTAACAAATAAGAGGCATTGAAAATTTAACAAATAAGAGGCAAATAAAAGTATAAAGAAGTTGTTAGTGATCCTGGGCCCGTCATAGGCTAAGGTCATTAGGCCCGTAAGTGTAGCGCATTTTTCGCTCGGGAGGTGGCAGGGATATTCCCCCGTTGGATAGCGAGATCCCACGCCGATCTACCGTCGGTTAGCGTAGTTTTCTCACAACGAGGTATCTCCCACCAGCAGGTCACCGCCCCAGCCGGGACAAGCTCTAGGCTACCGACCGGTCTCCCGGCATGTGTGACGGCCAGTGGCCCGTTTTTAGGGTACTCCTCCGGCATTTGCGTTATGGTTATCGGAGAAACCATGAAAGCCAACCACCAGAGCAGTCGGCCACTGGAATTCCATCCCAGACAGCGGCTGAATTTGACCTAACTGAGAAACTAGTTCCGAAAATCCTGCCATATCGTGGGGACTCTAACCCCAAAACCTCCCTGCCAGAGGCACTGCAGTGATATCAGTTGATACCTTGAGTCACCTCTCACGGTTTCTGGAAAAACATCTGTTGAGGTAGAATATCAATATCGGAAGGCAGGGTTGTGAACTTTCTCCATAATACGCGAGATTTGTCTTGGGTCTATAATACGAGCCTAGTGATCACGCAAGAGCCATCACTTTATGGTTTTTAATTGTACCAAGAAGTGCGGGAAATGCTAGGTTTTGAGCTCCAAAAATGAAGAACGTGCCATGCAAACCCAAATGACAAATTGAATTTACCCAAGAGGTTTGTTACGTGCAGATAACTACTTGGTGACCAACAATTGAAAAAAGTTTAAATTGTTGAATGTACTTTAATCAGCATAAACATACATCAATATTTAAAATGCATTAAAAATGTTAAAAAATATAAAAAGGCCTTTACGTCGAAAAGACAATGTGAAACTTAGTAAAAAAGTTTCGGTTTTTTATAATTTGTACTCGTATACTAAACAGTGTTTCATAAACATTCGATACAATAGGCACTCTTCAAGAAAACCAATGTCTAATAAAATTATTATTATTAATAATAATAATAATAATAATAATAATAATAATAATAATAATAATAATAATAATAATAATAATAATAATAATAGACCTTTTTTGTAAACATAAAGATTCTCGATTTAAGCAACCACCCCTCCTAGAGACCACTTCTCGACGGAACCAATAGTGGTTGCTGAATAGAGATTTAGCTGTATTAATATTTGTGTTATATTCTTACTTTTATGAATGAGTTATTTTCTCCTCTTACAGATCTCTTTTTCATATCGTGCTAAACTAGAGGCGTTCGCTTAACCTCCCGCGGCAAATGGGGTGCGGCCGCGAGATAAGCCCTGTGAAGGCGCTCCCTCCATGTCTCCTTTTCGGAGCAACTCGAGGGGAGGCTGCGGAAGCGAGTGGAAAAGGTCGAAGGTTGGGTAGGAAATTGGAAAGTCTTCATTTTGGAACGAAAATATCGCTGACAAATAATACTTTATTTCTAGTTGCATGCAGAAGAAAAATTTATTCTTAACAAAACCACACAAAATGGTTTTCCACAAAGAAGCACCAACACTGCTCAAGGACAAGAAATAATATGCTCTGGTACAATACTACACAGTAGTATAGTATATTCAGTACATGTTTTACACACCGAGAATATAAAAAAATGTGATTGTAGAAAAGCACATACTTTCTCACATTATTTCTAATTGCTCCGCTGTACATACTGCTACTACATAAAGCAGCAAAAGAGTTTTCAACCAGCATAACTGTTTCTGCTCCGAGACCCAAACTCAGATCCTCACAGTTAATTTTCTGTCACTCATACCACTACGCCACAGAAGCGACGTATGGAACGAACTCGAACAGATGCATAACAATGTAAATGTTTGCTTCATGTAAAAAAAAAAACAACTCAAAAATCAAAAGTACGTTTGAAACTCCCAAAAACCTCCAGTTCGTTCAGATCGGTCGGGGAATATGAATTTAAGAGAAAATCTGCCTAACGGTTTAGGGGCTAGTGTTGAACAGACGGACTGACAGACGTTTTGTCAATCGATTTTTCGGTATCAAGGACCCACAGAACACGGATACTGGCTACACCACGAGTTAGAGGAAGTAAGTTATTATATATAGCAATCGTATTTATCCACTTTTTCATAACCAGAGCTCGTCAATAGGATTTTTCTGCCGAAAATTCGACGTTTTACGGCGTACGATTAGTTAATACACAGCTTTCTCTTCTTACGAAGTACCTTCATACGGGCGAGAAAGTAGAAAATGCTGCACCATAACGCAACAATTCAATAACAAATATTTACTGGCGGGTGTATTCTTACATGGAGCTTTGTTGTTACATGACTTCGTGTGAGTGTGTAAGCCTCGACGCACACAGTATGAGATTGGATTCAGTGCACTGAGTATGACGGAAAACGAAATAACATGATCAAATATTTCCATTTTTCAATCAAAATAGGAACTGTTTCAAGATTTTTGGATTTTCGCTATTTCGGAGTATCTAACAAAATCATAGACACATCTCACATGGCCGAATGCTGCATACTTTTCCGTCAATTGATCCGTATATTCGAAGCTAATAATAAAGATATCGAGTGTCTAACGAAAATAAGAAACCTGACCGCATATGACAGAAGGCTGCGTAGTTTTCATTAAACTTTTACGCGCGCTGTAAATTTGTATTAATGTTATAAACACGTAGGTTAGTAATGAAGATAAAATTATAGTTTAATGACGGAGCTTCAGGGCCGTATTTATAAACCTCAGATAGGGGTCTGCCAGGCCTAGCAGGCTGCCAGTGTTCGGTTTTGCGATATATGAACGGCCCCTAGCCAATTCCAGTCGCCCCTTGTCCTCATAGCAAGCCCCCAGATGGCAGGCCCCTAAGAGCTCTGCTAGCAGAGCTTCGTAAATACGACCCTAATACTTCTGTCTTAAGTATATTATACGGCAGCGCATTCTCTAAATTTTATAAGAGTGGATTAATAATGATTTCTAAAGTATCATCGACTATTAAAACTAAGTTGAATTAGTTATCATTTCTGACTCTTTATACTTCTGGTGGGGTTTATTCAGTGTCTTCCCTTGCGTATTGCCTCAATACAACAAAATACGCAAAAGTATTGCCATCCCAATGGCATAAGACTAATTCTAGGCACCATTCACCTACGCAGGTATCTCTGGGATTTTTTATTCTTAGGCAAGAGTCGATTTCAGCAAAATAACTACCAACCTGGGAGATAAGCCGAGCAATATAATAACAATAATAATAATAATAATAATAATAATAGTAATAATAATAATAATAATCTTAATAAACTTAATAATTTTAATAATCTTAATAATAGTTGAAATAATAAATTAATAAAAATGTATTATATAAGGAATATTCTGTAATTTTGTAAATTGTATGTAATATACAAATTTTTGAAACTGATTAATTGTAACGATGAGTGTTTTTTTGGTGGCAATTGATTATTTCAGCTTCTACATTTTGTTCTATTATTATACTTCTTGTCTGAGATATAAGCATTAATGCAAAAATTGTGCCAATTTGTATACTTGAGAAGAAAGAAAATACTACTATTACTACTAGTCATAATACTTTATATATACATATATAAGTTTTAAATAAAATATATTTTTAATTAACTTTTTATTTTAACATGAAAAAAATAACTTAAAACAATGTATAAAAAGCAGTAAAGCGATTACTATACAAATAGATACAAAGACAGCACTTTAGATCCAAAATCCATCAATTGTATATTGTCCAAGAGCTACCATCAAACAGAAAAGCTGATAAGTTTGCTTCAAAGAAAAAATGAAACACACAAAAAAGAATAAATTAATTTGGACAGTAAGAAAGAAAAAGCAATACTTTTGATTACATTAAGAAGTCTCAATTGGACTTATTCATTTGAAAGAAGAAATAATGAAAACACTAAATAAAATATAAGTAATATCTTATTGAATTACGGTTCTCGCTCTATAAGATTCGTTCCACCATCTGAACACAATATAAATATTATACATTATTTAAATAATTAACAAAGTGTGGAAAGCAAAGTGTACACTTACGTTCAACAACCATTACATACGTTTACTTCATAATTTCACTTCATTTACTTCAACTAATTCACTTCATAGCATTCAGAATGTGAGCAATTTCATTAAAAAATGTCTCACAGTGGACAATGTCTGTGTTGATAGGCACGAGTTTTAGTTTTGTCACAGTTTTCTAAGAGCTTACACGATGAGTGAGTGGATTACGATGAATTGATTTGAAAGATGGATGAAGCGAAGAAACTTCTCACGATTTTGGAAACGTAGTAGGTGCGGCGCTGTGGCAATCTGCTTTCCGCCCTCCCCTGCTGATTTCGGGAGCGAGTTTGAAACGGCATTGCGTTTGGCTGATGCTTCTGATGCGTTTTCTCTCAATTTAAACCCATTTTCACCACTACGTTCTTACAGAGATGGTGCAAACCTTGCGTTGGCTCGGTTTAGATTGGGTGAGTGTGAGAATATTGATTTCATGTCAGTCAACTTCTGAGTTCACGAATCCCGTAAGTGAAGTGATTGTTATATTATGAGGTTTTGTGCTGTTCCTCCCCAATAAGAATGTGAGATCCACTGCCAACTTTCAGATTGGCTGGCTCCGTTCCTGTTTTATGGCACGTCATCACTATGCGGATTTAGTTCAACTCCTATGCGTTCCGCTTTATCTCGTAAATGTCTGTGAAAATATGTGTAAAACAGAGAGAAAATTATTATTCGAAAATTTATTACTAATATATTTTTATAAGTTTAAAGCATTTAAAAATATATTTAGAATAATTTTGTGAAGACTGATTAAGAAGCTTAAAGTGTGCTGAACAGTTGTTGTGAACGTACCCATAAAGATAACCACATAGGCTCCTTATTTGGTTGCAAAACCTTTATAACCAAGGAAAGAAAGAAGAAGGAATGAGATTACTAGGGTACGTCAGAGGCCACATTTTAAAATCTGAAATGAAAACACCAGAAAAGAGTTGGGATATGAATATACAAAGCAAGTTATTCAAGACTAGAAGCTGAACTGTGTAGAACATTTATGCAGACTGAATAATGACAGATTGACATGCTGGTCTTATAAATAGAAGGAAAGCTTTGAGAAAAAATCACTTAAGTCAAATTACATTATTGCAATAGTAACACAGAGAGAAAAGGGGAAACTACTAATTTGGCTACAATGAAAACAAAAATATTTATTTACCGACTTAGTTACAAAAATTTCTATCGAAGTGTTCAGCGTTTTGGATGCGTATTCTTTCCAATTTTTCCTTGGATGAACTCTTAATTTTCTAACACAAAGAGAACATTTTTTCGTAGCTGCACGGACATTATAAAATCTCTTTAGCCTTTATTTCAACGTTCAAGTAGCTTTTAACCTTTAATTTCCTCCAGTTCATTCATGCAGAATGCGCGTGGCGGGGCATTTTATGCAAGCCAGCCACTGAGTGCGTGATACTGAAGCCCCTTTGAAATCCCTGGCGTTGCACTCTGATGTGCAGTCTTGTTTTCTCTCGCAGTCTAAGGAAACAGACACTTGCCCTCCGGCTGTTGCAGGGCGAGAAGATTACTCTTAGATGCATCTCACCCTGGAAGCTTCCTCTGCAGATTACAGCGCTGCGAAGTGCATATCGCGTTTTAAGCGAAATATAATTCCTTCCTGAAAGAATACGTAGGTAGGTGCATTTGTTTTTCAAACTAACTCAAAGAAATTAGATGCTGACTTCAGATCTAATCAGATGCTTAGATACAGGACAAACTTAAATAATAACTTTTGATAATATGTCGTTAATTTATACACATGTCGTAAAACATGACGTTTACAAACATGTCGTAAATTTATAGATTAATATCATAGTACAATATTATTTATCGTAATAAAGAGTACAATAATATTTTATTCTCCGATGAAAACCATTTGGGAATTTTTACAACTGAGCAAATTGTTTTTACTCTGAGATACACATTATTTTATTCATTAGCGCTATGTAAACGAAAAAGAGAAAATTTGTATAAAACATTTCTCGATAGCTTAGTTTTAAAGCAACTGAAAGTTAGCCAGTAGATTCGCATTCGATACCTGTCATAATGACTGTTTTGAATAATTTACTTACAAGTTCTGTTGTTACCCCCAAATGATTACAACCAATGAACGGAACACTTTCCTGACATATCTACATTTCCATGAAATGGTGACATGATTATATAATGAAGAAATTTACTCTCTGCAGTTTATTTTTCTAGGGCAAGAGAAGGAGTTTGATTCAGTATGATCTCTAGATTGACTTAGAGAAATAACGATTATTTGTTGTAAAAATTCTTTAACATTACGATTCCATGAGTAGAAAAGTGTATTCTTTAAAACAGTCTCAAGTCGTAGATAAACGGTTTTGGAAACATGAATTCTTCCTTTTGTGTAATAAAAATAGGTATTATTCAGGTGAAGTTATAAACAATTTTTCCAACAGTGAACTCTTAAATTTTGTTGTTGTAAGGGTCTGCATCCAAATTTGCTCGTCATTTTCTTTCTGAAAGAAGACATACTGAAAATGTTTGCGCCTTTGAAAACCCGCCAACGTTTGTATACAAAGCCAGTATGCTACCACTACAAGCATCGATAACTTCGATTAATGTAAATAATTTGTTTTCGAAACAGCTGTTGAACTTTCTGTCTGAATACTTTGGTTAGAACCTGGCATTTACCACAATTAGACAACGTACGTGATATAAGTTTTCGTTTGAACTCATTTTCCTCGTCCATGGGAAACGTTCACAATGCCTGGTAATTAGCTCAGTTAGTGGTTTCTTCCTACACGGATGTGGCAATGAAAACATTTATTTTTAAGATGTTGCATGGGCTCTCCATCAGAGGTCTTGGATATGTTTGGAACGAGAAAAGAAGACGGACACGAACACGAAAAATTGCGTGATAAAAGATTGGGGCAATGAAAGCAGACTTGACGTAACAATGAAATATTAGTTTTTGCCTGAAATGTGTTGAAATGATAAAATGACGTGTGAATTAACATTGAAATTTACACAACTATTTGAAAGGAAAACATTGTATTAAGAATGTTAGACTGAGCTCACGTAATAACTTTCTATATATAAATCATTATAAGCTCTTAAATACACTTAAATAATATACCTAATTATTATTTTTACGCATGTTCTTACTATTTAGGTAATCTCAAACGGAGTTTATTTTAAGAAAGAAATTTATAAAGTATACCTAATTTGTCTTTATGTAATATGAGAGAGAAACAATTAAAATTCCTAAATAATTTTAGCTGTACTATTTGGATCCTGGCTGGGATGCAGAAGTATATGAACATACACTGCGTAGATAGTTTTGAGAGACTGGAGTATCACCTGTGAGTTTTCATGTTTTTGTTTGTAATATCGTATTTTATACATATTAAATAATGATTTACTCGTAAATATGATTTCATGTAACATAACTTTTAAATTGTTTAAATCCCATTCGTACATTTTTGGTTTACATGTATGATATTTTGCCGTTGTTTCTTTGCTCTTTCACGTTCTCGAATACTTAGACTCATACGACTTTCCGGGAATGCTGATACTCACCCTGTCACAGAAAACAAGGCGTTTGTTTTCCTTAAATGTTTGTAACACAAACAATTCTTGTGTATGACATTACATGTTTAAAGCAAATTTACTCTAAAAATTTTCTGACTTAGCAATCTCCCTTTCTGCTCACAACACTTAGTTTTCTCATGAAGTTTGCTCACTTTGCTATCTTGGCTCACGCATATCACCTTGTCATACCAGATGTGAACGTAATACAAGAAAATGGTGTTGAGAATGTGATTCGTGAGGGCTGTTAGACAGCCGAAACTGAAATGCACATTACATATTACAATAATTAATATCTTTAAATAATAATAATAATAATAATAATAATAATAATAGTAATAATAATAATATTTATTCCCAACTTGTTTTACAAAGATAATGTACGTTGTTGTTTCTTGGACTTACTAAAATAGTAAGCATTTTGAGTTAGTGAAAACATGCCAAAAATGAAACGCGCCGCCACTATCTAAAATTACTTGAAGTCAACACTGGCGGCGATGTGGAGGTGAGCGTCAAGCATCAATTTTATTTCACATTACATACTGCCCAATGGCAGATCCACCGTATTTTGCACATCAAACAAAAGATTGCCGACCTATCCGGCCTGCGCAGTTTTATTGATTCCTTACGCGTCGATTACTGATGTCATTCTCGTATGTTATTCCTGTAAGTGTAGTACATCGCAGGAGGTGATGGTGTTTATTCTTAGCTGATAAGCGAGATACGGCGCCTACCTACACATCCGCTTGCAGAGTTTCCCTCTCCATGTATCTCCCTCGAGTGGTTTCGACGCCGTAGCCGGAATAAGCTCTACTCTCCAGATTGGTCTCCTGTTACGTGTGGAGTATAGACCACGTACGTGTGTGTGTGTGTGTGTGTGTGTGTGTGTGAAACAAAAACGAAAACATCGCATGCGGTTAGTGGGCCCATTTGTTAGAGTGTTCTGTCATCCTTTCCGTTTTACTGTGAAAGTCAATAAACACATATATCAGAGCAACCGACAGCAGGACTTCTCCCCTAGACAATGGTTCTGTTCGCCCCAGCTATGTAGCTAGTGTCAAATATCGGCCACTGCTAGGTCCTGACGATCCACAATGCTACAGAGGACACAATGTTTTCCCTATGTTCTCGCACCCCATTTTGTGGGAAATCAATAAGCAAATATACAAATTTACTTTGAGGACACCTGGACGCAGCTCCACGGTCCCTTAGCAACGACCTCGATCTTCCAGATGCTGAATGTAGATAGAGCCACCCCCGCGCTTCCTGCCGGACGTCCGTTGCCCACGCATTTTCTGCCACTCCCAAGACAAAATGGCGGCGCGCGCTGTCAAGACACCCTCCCCGCCCAGCCCCTCGGTTCCACTGGGCCCCCGACCTCAATCCTTGCTTCCACTCTCTGAAAGCTCTTTCCTCTGATACCTCCGCCCCAGCAGTTTTGCCCCGCTACCCACACTCGCTCACCGCCCCCTTCCCACATTCCACCCCCTCACTCTCCCGCCGCCTCTTTCCTCTCCGACCCTTCCACCCATCCACGCCCAGTCCTACTCCCCGTCACCGGTCCGACCCTGCCACGCCTTCCTCCATCTTTCTACCCTACTCCACCCTGTCTCCATTCCCCATCCTAGCTTCGGCACTGTCAGGCCGACCCTTTCCGCCCCTTCTACCTCCTCCTGCCCCAGTCCTTCTCTTTCATCCCTACCACGCCTTCCCTCCCAACCTTCTACCCTCCGTCTCGCTGTCTCCACTTCCCTTCGTAGCCCCGGCTCTGCCAAGCCCTCCCCAATACTTCTACCCATCCACGCCCAGCCCCAATCCTCGTCATCGCTCCCAACCCTGACAGACCTTTTCTTCATGCACCGCCCCCTGACAGTGCCCGGACAGTGCCTGCCATGCCGTTTCTCCCTGCCCCTTTCACCCATCTCCACCCAGTACCACTCCTCGTCACCGGTTAAACCCTGACACGCCTTCCTTCCCCAATCATTCTACCCTCCTCCATCCCGTCCCCTATCCCCAGCCCTGTCAAGCCGACCCTCCCCACCCCAGTCCTTTTCACCACTTTCATCCCTGCCTCGCCTTTCCTTCTCGCCCCACCCCCTGTCCGTCCCCTCTCCGTCCCTGCCAAACCGCTCCTCCCCACCCTTTCTACCATCCCCGTCCACTCTCCATCTCCATTTCCATCTCACCCGTGCTACCCTCCCCCGCCCCGGCCACGCCCCGCGCCCCCTCCCGGCGCCCGGCTCCTCCACGGAAATGAGGCGCGAGGTGTCCTTCTCGGCGCATCGTTTATTTCCAATTCGTTTCCTGCCTCCGGCGGCGCCAGGGGTGGCCAGCCACCGGCTACGCGCCTTCCCCGCTCGGCGCTCGCGTCGGCCCCCTCCGCTCGCGGATGCGACCCGCCTTCCCTGCCCCTCGCTTTGTTTACGCTCAGTCCTACTCGCTCTTTACATCTCCCTTATTGCCTCCATCTCTCTTCATCTCTCACTGTCTCTCTTTTTCCCTTGCTCTATCCTACCCACTCTTCTTTCCTTCGTCATTCCTTCTCTAACCCTCTCTCTTCTTCCATTGAACTCTTCTGCCCATTCTTTCCTTCGTCTTTGTTCCCTCAACCTATCACTTCTTTACTTCCTCTGTCTCTTTCCTTTCCTCTCTCATATCATCAGCCACTGTCTTCTTTCATTCCTATCTCCTCCCACTCTCCCTTCTTTGTTTCCTCCCTCTTTCCCTTCATCTGTCTCCTTTCTCCATCACGTTTCTCTTCCTCTTACTCTCTTCTCCGTCACTATCATTTTCCTATCGTCGATTCCTCCATTTCCCTCTGTTTCCTTCTATCTATCCTCCAAAGTTTCCTATTTCTTGGAATCTTTGGCTGTGTCTCTAACTCTCTTTACTACTTTTGCTCTCATTTTAAGTCCCTTTGACTCTCTTTCAACTTCTTTCTCCCTCTCTTTTTTCTTCTCTTTCTCCTTTACACTTCCTTTTTGACTCTCTCCTCCCTCTAATATTTTCATTGTCTCATCTTCCATCTTCAATTCCTTTATCCCCTACATTCTCTCGTGGTAATCCATTCTCGTTTTAAGTTCCTATTGCACATGATATAGAAACATAGCTGTTATGGAATTATACGTCCGTAACTCCACGATTGTTTTGAGGTGTTACTTTACAGGAAAATGAACTTATTCAGAAGGTTGAGCACACTTTCAAAATGAGGTCGTTTGTTCTAGGGTTCTTTTAGTACGGGTTCGTTGTGCATACGATGTAACATTTGTGGAGAATATATTTTTAAAAAAATGCTTGTGTGCATGAATGTGCGTACGTATGCATGTACGTGTGTGTATGCATTTACGTATGCACCTTATGTGCATTTGCGTATTTACACGTACGTATCTTCGCTAGTAATATGAATGCATGTTTTTATGTAAGTATGGTCCTATGTTGTAGAGTACCTCTTGAACACCTGGACCAATTTCAACGAAACTTGATACTCAATAACATCAATTTAAACCTGCAATGCATTTCATGTGAGCAAGACGATTGAAGTGATCAGAGGGGCTGTATAGTAGGTGACTGTGATAGATACATTATCGTACTCCACCTGGGTATCAGCTATATACTCGCTTAGAAAACAACGTTCAGAGATGTGCTCGTCTCGATAGCGAACCGCCCCTCCCTCCAGGTTCTCTGACCGGCTTAAGTGGCTGAAGGCAACTGATGTCATTGCAGTGCCTCCAACCTGAAGGCCCAAGAGTACAAGTCTAAGGGGTCGAATTCAGATGCTGCCTGGAGGAGAATTCTACCAGCCGGCTGCTCTGATCGGTAGTTTTCCGTGGTCTTTCCGCTAAAAACTAGGCGAATGCCGGAGAAATAACCTAACGAATGGCGAACGCGAGAGTGAGCGAGAGAGTGATATCGAGAGAGCGAGAGAAAGGACGAGAGATAGAGAGAGAGAGAGAAAGAGCGTGAGAGAGGGCGAAAGAGCGAGAGTGAGGGAGAAAGAGAGCGAGAGGGAAGGAGAGCGAGGGTGTTAGACAGCGAGAGTGTTAGAGAGCGAGATTGTTAGAGAGCGAGAGTGTTAGAGAGCGAGAGTGTTAGAGAGCGAGAGTGTTAGAGAGCGAGAGTGTTAGAGAGCGAGAAAGTGAGAGCGAACGAGAGAGAGAGCGTGAGAGAGAGCAAGAGAGAGCGAGAAAACAAAAGAAGGCGAGAGAAAGCGAGAGCAAAATACAGCGAGAGAAAGAGAGAGCGTGTCAGAGAGAGAAAGAGAGCGAGATTGAACGACATAGAGCACGAGAGAGAGAGAGAGAGAGAGAGAGAGAGAGAGAGAGAGAGAGATAGACGAGGACAACATCCGTCGGGTTCTACTAGTATTTTATACTTAAGATCTAATAAGTATACGTAAGATCTGGATTCCAAAATGGCATCCAGATCTTACGTATCGCAATGTTAGGACGAGACGTACGCAGATTCGGGGGTATGCGTACGGGGAGCGCGAGAAAACCGGCCGCCGCCCACGGCGTCGCCGGAGCAACCGGCCGCGCGTCTTCCCCACGCAGCCAGCGGCGCGCGCGGGGCCGGGAGGCCTTGCTCGTTAGCGACGGCGAGAACAAGGCGGGCGCTCGCACGCGCCCGCGCCCCGCCCCCCTCGGCGGCCGCAAGACTAATGGATCGATACCCCCTGCGCGCCGCCTCGCCGCCGCGGCCTCCGCCGCCTACGTATGCCTTCGCACGTACGCCCCCCCTCTTCCCACCCCGGCGACGCCTTAGCCGCCGAGCACACATGCCCCGCCCACCCCACAGCGCCGGCCCGGGCGATGCTTCGGCGAGAACGGTGGAGGCTGGGAATTGGAGCGGCGGAGGAGGGGGAGGAGTACCACAAGGATGGATTTCTGGCCATTTTAACTCAATCTGTCTTTAAACCATTAACATGACTTTATTTGATACCTTAAAATGTTGCAGGAGTTAACTTGAATAGATTCTCTCTGTTAAATGTATCTATTCAATTTTTATCTTAGGTAATGGTTATCTTAATTACAAAATTGACGTTAATCACGCATTCTCATTTAAAGTACATTTTTTATTTACTCTTATAATGTAAGTTATGATTTTTGTAAGAGCCTCAAAATAACTCAGTGTTTTTGCCTGTACAATCTCCGCTCTCTTCCGGCGACACCTTACCCTCATTCCCCCCCCCCCCCCGCCCGGCCATCTAACACCACCAAGGCGATGTCTCGGCAAGAACGGCGGAGGCTGGAAATTGGTTCGTCGGAGGAGGAATACCACAAGGATGCATTTCTGACAATTTAAACTAAAAGTACCGTCGAAGAATTAACATTACATTGTTCGACATCTTGAAATTTTTGCAAAACCTCGAAATGTTAGCAAAATTTTTCTAATCTTCTATATAATATTATATAAATATCTGTGCAAGTTTCAATGTTCTACTGTGCATAGAAGTACATCAATTACCGTTGGCCCGGAGACGTACGCAAACATCCTGTGGCAGTGACCGTGTTAACTTGAATAGATTCTTTCATCTCAATGTGTCTATTCAATATATACAAGGAACAAGAAGAATCGAGGTTTTGAATAAAGCTGAAATGTAAATATCAGAAATTTCACCAAATCGGAGATTTCGACCCAGGGATTCCACGTCGGTACCCGACACTAAAATGCCAAATGCACAACTTAAACAACTCATCCAAAACTATAAGCATTATATAACTTCTTAAAATTATAGTGAAGTTACGTGATTCAGGAAATGTAGCATTCATTCTACTTCAAGTTTGAACATATGTTAGGTTCTAGACCAGCTGTCCCTTGCGTTTCAACTCCCACGGCCTTTCCCCAGGAGGCGAGCAGGAAGGCGGGCAGCGGGAGGGAGAGAAAATTCCGGGTTTTAATTGTACGCGCGGGGGCGGTGTCATTCCAATCAGGCCGTCAAATGCACTCGCAGCCCACCCCTCCGCTCCCCCGCCTATCGTCCGTGTTTCTCTCCCCTCCCCCACCCTCAGCCGTCCGAGTTTTCTTTTCCGTTTCCTACGCCCCGAACGAGTCTCATCCCGCTCAAATGACTTCCTGCCCTTCAAATTTCTTCCACACTGTCCGTCCAAGACTAGCCTCCTTTCTTACCCCTTTTCCTTCCACCTCCTGCCTTACCCCGTTTCTTCTCCTTCCCGTCCTTCTGCCTCCTTTCCCCCTTTCTTATCTCTCCTCTCCGCTATCGTCTCCTTTCCAAAACCCGAGTCTCCTGAATTACCCAATTCTCGTTCACTATTCCTTTCTCGCAGTTTTCTCCTTCATATGTTGATTCTTATAATTTTGTTTCGAGTTTGTTATACCCACTCAAATTTCTCCTTCCCCTTCCGATTGTGTCCTCTCTTCCCCTCTTATCACCTGTCTCGTCTTATTCCCATTTTTTCTTCTCCCTTCGTACGTAATTCCTATTTTCTGCTCCTTCCTTTCATCTTACTTCTATTCCACGTCTTTTAAGCTGCCTTCATTTTTCTGTCTCTTGCTTCTCAACCTCATTGTCCTATCCATCTTTTCTTTCTGGAATTATCTGACTGATTTTTTCCCTTCTTCCTTCCCATCTCGTACTACCTTCTACCTTTTCTTTTCTTGAACCGAATCCTTACTTCGATCTGCTCTTATCTCGAGTCATCCCTGTAACCTGAACGTCTCTAGAATAATCTAGAATAGTATTCTCCGCAGCAAATGGTCTTGTTGAGGAGAATCCGTTACGTCTTGGAGCCATTATTGCGAGAAAACAACGACTGTGACCATCTAAGAAGAAATATTCCGGGCTGTCACTTGCAGGTGAAACAAAAGGAAATTATTGTGTATCATGGACGCCGGCGTCTATTATACATTCTTCACAGGCAAAGCATGTACTCGACGTTTATAGAAGAATTTAGAGTTGCTTGTTTTCACTCTAATAAACTTGTATAGATGAACAGTTTCAACAGTTTTAAACTGTTAATATTACTTGTTTCTCAAACATCGAGATTCAATTAGAAACAAAATTATCGAAACGGTGGATTTAAATTATTTATATGTGGCATAGATTGCTGTCTATAGGTCATTTCACCTTAAAAACGTTGAAACAAATTATTTTTATACGAATATTAAGAAGATTCTAAGTTTTACCACCTCGAAATACTTCGGCAAAAGTTTTGGTATTAATCAAAGTTTGTTTTAATTCAGTACGTTTTATTGAATGAAAGAGCATATGTGTTGACTAAACATCACTCAGCATCATACGAACTGGTTTTAGACTCATTTTGATTTTCGTTCTTGCTAAAATATTTGGAACGAAATTGGGAAGATGGGAACAAAATAAATAGGAAAGGATTTTCGGTTTTTCACTCTCCATTTGAACTTTGCACATCCGTAATATCTCTAATAGTGCATGTCCTCATCAAGGATATTCTGAAAGGTTTTTGATATTTTTTCCAATACTTTATTTTCAAGAATTATATGATAGGTTTTCCGTGATTCTTTTCCTTATTAATTCTAGCATTCTTTTCCTTCTCGTACTTTACATATTATCATACCATTTGTAACAAACTCACCACTGCACCACGTTCCTCCAGCTTCTAGAACATTTCTTTCCTACTCGGCCAGGGACAGTTCTATAATATTCACAACATGTTCATAAAAAACACAAAACACGCGCACATCTACACGCGTGTTATAAACGGAATATTTCCCTCGCCAGCCTTAAATATTCTCTATTAACCGATGACATTTTCACAACCGACTTCTTCACGCTACTGGCTGCCTTTAGAAAGTCGACATCAAAAATAAATCCTTTCGCTTTCCGACCCTTTTCAACCTCCCTCGTATCCGTGAATATGAAATAATGAAGAACATGTGATTCTTCGAGAGTAGCAGCACATTGTCTCAGAGAGAGAGACGGGCTCTGCATGAATAATAGAAGACGTGGGAGGAGGTGTGGTAGGTAGCGTTGGAAGAAAGGAAAGGCGCTTGGAAAGATCAGGAATAATTTAAAGTAATTCAAATAACGTTATCGCGGTGAATATTTTAAGCGGGGGCGTGGACGATGTTTCCGTCCTAGTGGACAGTCATTCCCCCTTCCCCTCTGCCGCCTTCTCTCGTTTCCGGAGGCCTTGGACATGGTTTCTTTCCGCGCTGAAAAACCCACCATTGTGGTTACTGCTTCACGTTGCGTTTTGGAAAAATATGCAATGTGTTGCCGCTGACCCACTAACCGCCCAGTGTCCAGCATTTGAGGATGCACATTTCTGATCAATTCAAATTTGCTTGTTTTGCAATAATTTGCGAATTATATTTTTTTAATAGACGAAGACATACGCCGATTCGGGTAGCCGAGATCGCTAAACGAGTAATGCAGTGGCGATCTTGGACCGAAAGAACCCAGGTTCGAGTTCTGCCTCGGGCTTGGGTGTATTTGTTTGTCTCTGTATATTTGTGATTGTCCATTTGTTCCTTCATCATCACTTTCATTTCTCCGGGAGCGGTAGCTCAGTGCATCAACTGATGTCACTGCAGTGCCTCTGACTGGGAGGTCCTAGGTTCCCACTCCCCACGGCGGCAGGATTTTCGACACTAGCTTTCCAGCTAGGTCGAATTCAGTCGCTGTCTGGAGGAGAATTCTAGCGGCCGGCTGCTCTGATCGGTAGTTTTCCGTGGTTTCTCCGATCAACACCAGGCGAATGCCGGAGCAGTACCCTACCAAACGGAACGCGCGCGATCTGTCCTTCCTCTTCCTTGTCCTAGCCTCTCCCTTAACACACACACACTTACACTAACATGCACTACACTACTACATATTCCGGGAGACCGGTCGGGAACTTAGAGCTTGTCCCGGCTGGGGCGGTGACCCGCTGGTGGGAGAGTCCTGGTTAGGGGGAAACCCCACTAGCCGGCGGTAGGTCGGCGCCGGATCTCGCCATCCAGAGGGGGAAGATCACCGCCATTTCCCGAGAAAAACATGCACTACACTAACGGGACTAATGACCAAAGCAGTTGACGCGCCCGGAAACACGAAAAAATAAATCAATCAAAAAAAACAACTATCATTTCACCTCATCTCCCAGGGCTAACAACCCTTGGTGTAAAAACCTCATTCAGCAGAAAATGCTGAACCCCCCGTAATAGTCACGTGCACCAAACCTCGATGAATATGACTGAGCCCTGGTGGGTTGCACATTAGCGTGGTCCCGAGATGGCCAATTCGCGACCAACATAAAAAAAAACAAAAAACGAATACATCCAATACGAAACATATAAGCAAGTTTTGTCGTTTCAGAGTACTAGATGTGGATTTAGCCGAGATCGCTACAGCTGGCCAGGGTGTATTCGTGACTTACTTCGAATCTTCATCTAAAACCGGGCTTTGCTGCTATATGCCTATGTTTAATTCGGACTTCTACTTACACAATTTAGCAACATGACAACGGTTTAGCATTAAAAATTGCAATTACATGCTCTCAGAGAGCTTCAATAATGTGCGCATACGGACGAATTACTAGTTGGGACCATTCCACACTTTGGAAATCGTTGTTTTTAAACTAGAGAAAACTATATTTTGGAATTCAGCTTCGAAAGGCCAGTTGGTGAACTGTTTAGAGAATCACAAGCTCCTTGATAGTGTGTAAACATTCTAATATTGCTGAGTTTATTAACAAAGTCTTGGGTGCATGATATTAAATGGCAGTATCAATTCCAAATTTAATTCTAAAAAATGTAAAATTAATTTTCTATAGTATATTTGTTTCTGAAAACCCTGTTGTGGAGATGAAATGCCCAGAAGAGCCAACTCTAAGAATAGAAAGATGAAAAACTTGCAGAATAAAGTTTCATTTCTTCCATCTTTTCATCTATCTCTGGTTGTTCCACGTACAATCTCTACATGTCCCCCACGTGTATATATAATTTTTCTCCATGTAATTACCACATGTTCATGTGTTTCCAGCACATGTTTAAATGGAATTTCCGTCCGACTGTTGTCAACGCCAGCGCCTAAACCGTTCAGACAATTTTTTCCAAAATTGATGTTTTGATATTATCCGATCAATTTCAAGAAACTCGAAGCCTTATGCGTTTCAGATAGATATTTTAATTGTTGAGGGTAGTGAACACGAAATCTCAATTATATTTTTGAAATTTTTTCAAACATAGCTTCAAATGTTTTGATTAAACTTTATTCGAGGATAGTATAGAAGCCTCTCAATTTCTTTTCGGCGACTTCCTACAACTATGATATTGAAGGAGATGTTTTGCCTTTTTAAATATATTGTTGAAAGACGTCTTAAAATAACATCTTGTCGAATATTTCGAAAATGTCAGTACCTAGTTTTTGCGTGAAATATAGGAATTTTAAAGCAAATATTTACACAAAAAGATCTCTAATTTTTTCTTTAAATTTTTCCTTCGAAGTATAGGATAAAGATTTTTGGGGAACTTTTGAAAAATGTAAAGAATTACATTGCAAATGTCCAATGTTAAACAGAGATTTTTTGTTAAATTAAATTTGTTTAACAAAATCAGTCTTTTAAAAGAGGCCGTGAGAAAGTTTTTATTAAACGAGTTTTTTCGGACGATTTATTTATCAATTAACGCAAATATAAAAAATTATGAAAACAGTTGCAAATTTTATCTATTTTTTCTCATATATTGCAAAATAATGTCAATGAAAATAGTGCTGATCCCATCCCGACAAACCCTCTGCATTCACGAAAATTGCAAAATATTAACATAGCAAAAGTACAATATTGATGATAGATATATTTTTGTTAAATACATTTTTTCTAACATTTCCGTTCTTTAATTAAGGCCATTTTTATTTTTATAAACATATATTTTAGAATCTTGCAAATGTTTTAATTTTCCAATCCAGTTTCCAGCACTTCTATTGGTAAAATATTTCAGGCATTGTCACGTTGCAAAGCAGCAATGAAAGGGCTGCGTCAGGCACTTTGAAATTCCGGGCAGTTCAAAATTTTCAGAATAACTTCTCGTTCTTGGACGATGTTTTGCGTGTACTGAACAGAGTTTTAAATTTTTGAATTTATGGTGATTTATTACCTTTAAAAGAATTAAATAATGGACCTAATGCGCTACGATTGAATAATGAGTATTACATGTGATGTGAAATAAGGTGTGTTAATATGAACAGAGACCGGAAGAGGTGTATCGCGGCATCAACTGACGACCGGAAGGTTCTAGACTCTCGACAGTGGCAGGGTTTTCGACCACAGCTAGATAGCTAGGTCGAATTCAGTCGCTGTCTGGAGGAAAATTCTAGTGGCCGGCTGCTCTGATCGGTGTTTTTCTGGGTTTTCTCCGATCAACACGCGGCGAATTTTGAATATAGAAAGAAAATGAACATATTACAAGGATTGTTAACAAAATATTCGCTCCGATGTACTAAAATCTATTTTCAAGGGTTAATCTGCAATAAATTTGCACTCTTATCCCTCAGCATGTCCTTCGTGAAGGAATAAATACTTCTTGCAGCGACAACATGGAAACGATAATTTGAATAACTATATTTCTCAATGAATTCAAGAAGACGTGCACAGATAATGAAGTTACATTTGTATCCAGAAGCAAAACAAGTGGTCATCTCATCATTTTGTCAAAGGTTCAAGCAAACTGGACGAAAAGATCGAGATAGATAGATTGGTAGTGCTATATTCTAGTTTATTTAATTATTATTTCTTAAAATTTTTATTAAAATGAAAATGTATATGTGGGAAATGAAAATGGTCAAATTAATTGTGTTTTATTTGTAGGTTAATGAGTTTTTGTTACACACAATAAATCTGATTTGCAACTGCCTGAAGAGTGATTTCAATTTATTGAAAATATTTCCTCACATCACTAATCAAACATCTATAGTATATTTGAATAACTGTTCAACTAGGATAGTAGAGAGTAAATGGTTATGCATGCAAGGGAGGAGTAAATAGAAATATTTAAAATTTAATAGAATTATTGTTATTATTCTCTTGAATGTATGTGTTTAAGTATGTGTGCTTTTGTTTGAGGCAGATGAGTAAGATATTATAATATATAATTGATTTTGAAAACAGGTATTGTTATTTACGATAATGGTAAGGAAAATTACCAAACCAAAATAAATACCTTTTTGTAACTGCGAATCCGTGTAGACGGTAATGTTAACCCACAGAAGAAAATGTTTCAAGAAAGATAGACCTCGGCATATAAACAGGGTAATGGTTAAAGTAAATAAATAAATAAAATATCGAAAGATAAAAGTTAGGTTTTTGATGGTAAATAATTATGCAGATAGTACGAGGAAAATTCACCAGACATCGTTGTGAAAACACCTTAAGAATAACAAAGGGTTTGCAAATGGAGAAAGTAAAGTTAATTTTTTGTTGTTCTAGACTTGTATGCCACAAGTTATGTGATAATGTGAAAATTAGTATATAGCACTACCCGAAATAACCAAACACATCCGAACAATTCCCTTTCTCTTCTTTCCCCCTTGTGATATTCTCCTATTGCGTGAGAGTGGTCGAGCACATATTCGCAGCGGAGTAGAACACGCGGTCATATCGTGACTCCAACAATTCCTCAATTACAGATAATTCTAATACATTGCATGACTTTCGGAACATACCTAAAATTATTCGTATTTATCCAATTATGAAGTTCATATAAAATGTACCTCTAAAGTTCACAATTGGTGACATTATGGTTCACGCTAATTTCAACTGCAGCCTAGAATTTGGAGTGTAAAGTGAATTTCATTAATATTCTATACGTCTTCCAATAACTAAGGTTTGCAAGAGACAGATGTCATGTTTGTGAACTGAAAACGATTGCAAAAATTCGTATTTTCTAATTTCTTTTGAAATTTTTAAATTTATATTTAATATTATTTTGTAATCTAGAAATATGAATTATGAAACAGAAAATATGAGCTTGATATTGTTCTCTTTTTTACCTCTATTTGCTCAGCATATAATTATACATTGGAAGGTTTCGTGTTTTACCCATTGCTATATACTTCATATAATTTCGGTATTTCCTCGACCAATGTTGTATTGTGCTTGAAAAGGACGATTTCCATGTTTTTCTCTTTCCTTTCAAGGGGATTCCATTTGATGTAGCTAGTGATTCTGAGCTCATGCAAATATATATCACATTTATAATATCCTACAAATGGAAAATGGAAAGAACAGAAAGGGCAAGAAGAGAAGACAAAAATAGGAGGTAGAAGAAAAAGAAGAGAAGCAGTTGAAGAGAAAGAAGGGAAGAAAAAGAGAAAAGGAAATGTAGGAGAGGATGAAGGGAAGAGAAAAAAAGAAGTAGAAGTGGTGGGAAATAAGCATATAGGATCAGGAGAAGAGACGAGTAAAGAGGAAAGAAGAAGATAATGGGACGAAGAGAACTAAGAAGAGTGACGAAGACAAAGAGAAAGTAAAGAAAACATGAAATAAAAAGAAGAAAATAAAGGGAAGAAGAAACTAAGAGGAAAAAGAGAATAAAATGAAGAAGAAAAAGAGGAGAAGAAAGAAGAGACGAATAAACGGAAACATGTAGAACGCAAAGAAGACAAACTAATAAGAAAAGTAGAAGAAAAGATAAGATGATAAGAAGAGGGAGAAGAAAAAATGGAAGAAGAGTATACAAGAAGAGGAAAAAAAAAGATGAAGAAGGAGAAGAAGATGAGAGTATAAGAAAAGAGGATGGAGAAGAGAAGATACGAAAAGAAGAGAAAGAGAGGAAGAAAAAGAAGGGAAGGCAAAGAAGGGAAGAGATGAGGAGAAGAGAAGAAAAAGAAGAGAAGGATAGGAAGCAACGGATAAGAAGCGTAGAAGAAGAAACATGAAAGAGAAGAATAATAAAGAGAGGAAGAGAATGAAAGAAGAGGAAACATACCTACGTGAGAAAGCGAAAGATGAAAAGGAGACCCCAAGACGAAAGAAACGACCCAAAGAGCAGAAGGGACGCCGTCGCCTCGTGCGTGCGTGGGTGGGCGGGCGAGTGCACATGCCCGCGGTGCGGGGCGCTCGTGGCGCGCGCATGACGTCACCGCAATCACGCCAGCGCGCTCGCGTGCCCTAGCGCGCAGCCCACCGCCCACCGCCTTCTGGGAAGCAGCGCCGCCCACGCGCCCCCAACCACACACACGCACACACCTTATAATAGGAATAAATAATAATAATAATAATAATAATAATAATAATAATAATAATAATAATAATAATAATAATAATATTTTAAGCAAGTGCCATTAAAATGATATGAAAATTAGCGTAAAATGCATTAAAAATGACGGAAAAGAGTATATAAATGACTTATTAGTCGAAATAAACGAACAATTAAAAAAGTATGTATAAATATGGGTCATTTCCTTTTTTCGTAACAAAATGAATTTCTATACTAAAGGGCATTTTTCATCGGTGAACAGAATGACGTATCATTAAAATCCGCCTCCTACTTACAACTTCGGTTATAAGCTCCACGATGAAGAACGACCTGTATCACATTTATTTCACATGGATAATTTTGAAGCGTTTACTGAGAATTCGCTAACATAAAGTGTTTGCAAAGTGTTTGCTGAAATTCTCTCCCTCTGCCGGTCATCAATGATTTTAGCTATGACATCTACATGAAATTTGGTCTTGACAAATGTACAAAATGCAATGCAAAGAGAAGTTAAGTGACGTCAGAGATCAATGATGTTGATATACACTCTCTGATTCAAGATCTCGAGCCAGGTAAAACTTGGAAATACTCGTACCTGTGCAATAAAGTATGCGAGAACACCTCTTACGACACAAAGAAAAAGCTGCCTCTCCCTCAGCTGTCTCTCGCTAATGACAATTTGGTTTTGCGTACAAAGGTGATGGAGATCCCACAGCTTTTGTTTCACGGGATACCTTATGATTTTGCTCATGATGTTTAAATGCAATATTGTATGTTATATGTTTTGGAAAAAATATAGACTTTTTGACTTTTGACTTTGAGAATTTGCGAGAAATATTACAGCAAGATTCACTTGTCCCCCAGTTTGCTCTGAATTCCAATAATAAAATATCTGCAATTGGCGGTGCCTGTAGATGAGTACAGTTTTGGACTAATATACTGCACTGAGTAAGAAATTCGAATCATTAATCGAACAAACAGAAAACTGTTTACAATGCATCATGACACCCACCCTCGAGTTGATGTACGTAAATTTCATGTACCACGTCCTTGCGTGAGGTCGAGGTCTCAGGCAATTTGAAGCCTCCTGGCGCAATGCTATAGTCAGTATGGGAAAGTATGTAGGCATTCATCAAGATAGTTAGATAGAGGGATAGATAGATGGCGAGACTCGGGCCAGCAGGCCCGCTCTTCAGTCTGACCACGCAAATTTCGCTACGCTCCTTTCACCATCTAGCGGAGAAAGAAAGTATTATGTTAGGCGACGAAACAGACGATTTGAATTTAACTCGGAGGTTTCTTTTAGGCTTAAGGATCTTTTACATGCAGTAACTCTACTTTATGGGACAGACTACTACTACTTCGATCAAGTTTGAATCCGCAAACTTGGGTACAACAGTCCGGCACCCTAACCGTTATGCCATCAAATCCGCAGTGAGACTGGATGAGATGAGATGACCCAGTAATGAGACTGGTCAACACATCCGACCGAAGAATGGGAAACAGAGACCTTGTAAGTGTAGCAAGAAGCATTACGAAGATGACTATGCAAGGCACCTAGAAAAACACACTCGCTGAACTTCTTATGCTACTTAACATGAAATGTGAGACAAAAATGTTAAAGAAATCATGGAGACAGAAACCACTCCATGGACAATATTTAAAAGAAATGGATAAAGTGAAGATCTACGTGTGGCTTAAAAGGGAAAGAATGAAGCCAGAATAGGAAGCAGTTGTAATAGCTTCCCAAGATCGGGCGAGAGAACACGTCATTATGATAAAACTGTCCTGAAAGTTTCTCAATGTGATAAATGACACATTTATTAGAAACAAGTAGAAAACATTGATCATATCATCTCAGTTTGTCCAATTATAGCAAAGACCGAATTTCTTAAAAAGGCGCAACAGGGTGTGTAGTTACATTCACTGGCAGATGTGTAACGCCCTCGAAGTTCCAAACACACGCTCCGAATGGTACGAACACTCACCAACACCGGTGAACTTTTTCAATCTATTCGGCCAACAAATTAGAACTGATCGCACGATAGCGGCAAACAAACCGGATACTGTTATCAGGTATTTGGAGAAAATGTATCTACTTGAAGATATTGCTGTCCCGTGCGACCAAAATGTCGTAACCAAGGAAGTAAAGAAAAGTGTTACATACAAGAGCTTGAAAATTGAGATCAACTGAATGTGGGGCGTAAGAGATACAGATCGTCCAGACGGCTATCAAAATTATAAGATTTACTTGACACTTGGTAAGAACTTAGCTAAATTCCCAGCTCATTCAAAAGACGGGGAAATGCAAGATGTTGCTGAATCGGGTACTGCCCACATTTTCAACAAAGTGTTGTAGAGGCACCGACAGTCCTCAAATCTGCTTCTTAGGAAGGTGGTTACAGCTTGATGAAGATTTTGTGTTCAACTGACTCATAACATCTTAAGTCAAGTATTAGAGGAATAATAATAATAATAATAATAATAATAATAATAATAAGAAGAAGAAGAAGAAGAAGAAGAATAGCCGGCCCCCTAGCGCAGACGGTGACGGAAGCCGTCGTCTGCGCTGAGGAGGCTGCAGGTTCGAGTCCTGCGCGTAGGCATGCTCGTATTTGTTAGTGTCCCTTCATCTTTCATTGTCGTCCTGTCACCTTATAATTCATAATTCAAGGCGTAACAACCTTCTCTTAACAAGGGATACAGCCGGAAAAAGTCGTCCCCTATAATTACACACGTTAATCGTGTAGCGTGGTCATAAATGACCAATACGTAAATAATAATAATAATAATAATAATAATAATAATAATAATAATAATAATAATAATAATAATAATAATAATAATAATAATAATAATATACTAAAGCCCAAGTCTGGGACCACCAATACTTGACAAAAGTCGGATTAATCCGATCCTGAAATGTCAAACTCATAGATACATACATACACACTTGTACATACATTCACACTCGTACATACATACTCATACATATACACTCGCACATACATACACATTCGTACATACATATATACTTGTACATACATTCTCATACTCACATACGTACTGGCTGTATTTTGTAACGCACGGCAGTTCAGGTCCTTCGGATATTTTTGCACTTCAATTCAAGACCTCCGTTTTTTAAATTTTTTTTATACTTTGGCCTTTATTTTAAGAATCCAATTACCGGGAAAACTAACAATGGAAGAAAGATATATATGAAAGCAAGTGAAATTCAGTGTTGGCGTTTTGTGTTGTTTTTACGGAAATGTCTGAAATAACAAATGCCAAGTCACCAGGTATTAATTTCTTTGAGTTTATTTAGCAAAAAAATCCTATGGGGATTATTGTAATAGGTTTCACTTAATGTAAAAAAATACACTTTTTATATTGTAATATTATGTACAAATAACCGGTATTGATCTTGAAACAATTGAATTAATCATTTTGTGTATTAATGCATTTTTAAAATAAAAAGAACATCTTGTCCACAAATTCAATAAATGTTAATATTAAGCGGTTATATCCACCATGTTTAACCTAAAGAAAGAAAACCGAAATTACGTAAAACCGTTTATTATATCTGCGAACTCGAATATACTCGAATTGAACCTAGTATGAACGGAGGAAAACTTATTACCCTACTTGAATTTTCAGTTTGCATGACTAGAGTTTCACTCAAATCATTATTTTTAGATTTCAATTTTTTAGATATCATCTTAGTATTGACCCAAATGTTATTATTCTATAACATTTTCTACAAGTTTGACATTTAAATGCGATGGAACCTTGTTTGAAGAATAAATTCCCCTACGTACGTGAGTAGGCAGTTCGCACAACATCTCTGTCAAGCGGGAGTGTACACGTGAGGACATATTCAGCTTTACGCGCAGCTGTACGTGCAATCCCAGTAATAGTTACCAACATTTAGGTCTCTTCCGTTAATTTACATAAAATTGTACTCGTATCTTCTAAAATTAATTAACTTAACACAATTAAAAATTAATTATCGTGTTAATGGCGATAGGTACACAAAGCATGAATTGAAACATATGGCACAGAAATACTATATTGACATTGCTTAACTTTCAATGACTTGTCAGTAACATTTTCAGAGTAAATTTGATAGTATAAAATGTTGATTGTTTAATTCTGTAAATAGTTTTCTTTACCATTTAACTGTGTATTTATAGTTGTTTACCAGTAATGTAAAGCAGCGGCTCTGATGCTGTTTTGGTATTTTCAAGGATGCCGCTTCGGTTACATTCATAATGGGATGGAAAACTATTGCCGATGAACAGGAATAGAAGGATAAAAAGCACTGTTTGTTCCTAATGTTGTTATTACAACATATACATATTACTAATCACAAAAACCTGTTACTTTGGCTTTGGCTTATCTACATTGAATACAGTTATAATAATGCTCACGACGTTTGGGACAGTGCAATCCGCAATGGGGAAAAAGTAGTCCATTTCTACCACTGAAGGAACTTGGTGTCTATTTCCATCTCCCTAGTCTTTCTATTTTTTAAATTTTTTGTTACATTTATTCTTCGTAAATGTTTGTAAAGCAAGATTTTAATCACTTAATACGACACTGTTGGTACACCTGTGTAGAATTTAATAATACAAATGGTGATGATGACGATGAAGAATATGTTACCCATTCCAAAGTAAATTCAGTAATACTGATGGTTGTTTTAGAGATGTGATATGTGATCAGTTCGAACGGTCTTTTTCCCAATATGTTCGCTTCTTGCTCAATTGTCCATACCTTTTCCGGTTTAACTTATTTTATTCCACTATGCTCCTTCTACATCTTAACATCACCAAAATTATTTTTACCCTTAATATTATTTTTCCCAATTTCTTCTTTTTTCGTTCCGTTTTTTCCTCCACTCTTTTTCTCCCTGGGAGCCCGTGCACGGGTGCTGACGAGCAGATAGAGAGCGCTGCGATCGATTTTGTCTTCGCTAAACGCCGCCTAATTACGCTTCGCTCACGTGACCTCGCGTGCTGCGCCAGGAAGCACGCGGCCGCGTGCACACGCCCGCACACGAGGGACGCCAGCCACCCAGCACACATGAGCGCGCTCTGGGTGGAGAACCCCGCAGCTTCACACGGGCGTTTTCTTTTTAATTTCTCGCTGCAGTAGAGAAAAAGTTATGTAACGTAGCACGAAAAAATGGCGAATGTTTGGCAGAAAAAACTCTTATTGCAGGGCTCTGGTAACGAAAAAGGGGAAAAATCCAGTAGTTAAATTTAGAAAAAAGTCCTATGACAACGCTAGTGTCTAAACCGTTTCACCGATTTTCTCCAAAATTGATATTCCCCAATCGATCTAACTGACGTCGTGTTCTCTTGAATTCGAAACCGATATTTTAATTTAGGAGGGTACTCTACATGAAGTCTTTGGAACATGTTCAAAATTTTCAAGGAATATGACTACATCGGTTTTGATTAAATTTTGTTCTTATACAGTGTGAAGGTCATTTAAGTGAATGGCGTAGGTCTCTTTTTCGTTGAAAACTAATACTTCGAAAATTGCAAAAATTCCAAATTTTTTTTGGAGTCATCCTACAACTATAATTATGAAGATAGAGTTTTTTCTCCTTAATGAAATATGATCCTTAAAGATAGAAAATAAGGTTTTTATTTATTTATTTATTTATTTAGTCAAAACAGTCAAAAAATGTATGTGACGTATGGGGGAGAAAATCATCTGCGCAGGCTTTCTTGAGTTTCAGAATCACTTCCCAATAATTTAACTATTAATAGTTGGAAAATAATAATAATAATAATAATAATAATAATAATAATAATAATAATAATAATAATAATAAAACAAATTTTAAAAAGCGAGAGATTAACATTTCAAAAACTAGATATTTTCGTTGCCAAATTATAGAAAACTTATTTTTAACGGTAAAGAAACGAACAGATTTGTTTCTTCTGTATTGTTAACAAAATAGAAACTCACTCTAAGCTCTACTACCACTACAAGCAAAAGGAAAGTTCAACAAAACGTGCACATAGTGAAGTTACATTTTCGTCCAGAAGCAAACCAAATTCCCGAAAATGTAATTTTCGAAATAATTTTACCTAAAAATACGAGTGAGCTTGCTGCTTTGGCACCACTAGTTTGGTTCTTACATAGCCAAGCTATATGTGCCATACACAGCTATACTAGATGTGTGACTTTATCACACAATTTGTTAGTATGTATTTGGCATTTTGCGTTGACTGTCCGTCTTTGCCGGCTACCTAACGGGGTCCCCGTGACTGGGCCTATTTTAATTCCCACTCTTGGGGGGGGGGAGTATGGGAGACATATGGCGAACACGAATTCCCTTGACCATAATTGGCAACCTCCACCTGCTGGAGATTTTCTTCGTCACACAACTATAGGGACTGACACGATTCTAAAGGAAAGCTACAACTCTACTTTAGCCCACTTGTACCGGGAATCGAACTCCGAATCACATTACGGGAAGCTAGTACGGCGCCCATGAACCATTCCAGAGGCTAGTCAATTTGTAACGCTTACGAAAAATGATAATTAATGTATTGCGTACTGTCTGTATTACTAATTTCCAAATAAATTGAAAGAAAACTATGCATCCTTCTGTCATGTAAGAGTTTTCTGTGATTTTGTTTCATATGAAAGATCTCTAAAAAATGTTTGAAAAAAGCAAAACAACCAACCAACCCCAAACCAAAAAAAAATTAAGTTCCATTGAGTTGTAAAAATGAAAATATTTGTATTCCGTCTATTGTCCTGCTGCCCTACTGACTCAATTTTCATAACCAGTGCGTCACTGTATAAGACAACTATCATGCGACAGAAAGCCTCCAAGGAAGATGCCGTTCACCATTAAATATTTGCTATTCAGTTATTGTGTTATTGAACAGCAATTTTTTTATATGCTTGGTGTGCGCTGTGCATTCGTATATCTATACATTATATTACGCGATTCCAGAACTCTTCAAGACTATCTGTGAAAATATTCCATTTATTGATAGTATTATACGAGAGGTTTGTTTTTGTTATTCTTGTGCAGTTACTAAAAAAAATTGTATTGTTTTATCAGATGGATTTTGGCTCCTGCATGTCACTAGTATACCTCGAGTATATCAGCTACTTCTATCTATTGTATAAAACAATTACGAAAACTCTGGAGCTATTTTTGAGAATATTTAGAAAATGTCCAAAGAGTTTCATGTACCCCAAAAATATTCGTTTAAAATTAGCAACTGTCGGCTCGGTGGCCGAGATCGCTAAGGCAGTAGTGTCGCAGTGATCTCGGACCGAAGGATCGCGGGTTCGACTCCCACCTCGGGCATGGTAGCATTTGTGTTCGTCCTTTCACCCCTTATCACCATTTCGTTTCACCCTCATAGTTACCATAACGTTAATGCCAATAGAGGTCGCTAATGACATAGCTGTTGATGCGACCTTAAAATAAAAAAAAAAAGAATTAGCAAAGTCAAGATGCTTGAATGATGGAAAATATCTGTTTTGAAGAAAATACTGTGAAAGGTTTGGGCACTAGGGAGTTTCAGAGACGCATGAATAGAGGAGCGGACAGAAGAACAGACTGACCAGGAGAGGTGGCTCAGGGCATCAACTGATGTCTCTGCAATTCCTCTGAAAGGGAGGACAGGTTCTAGTCCCGACTGAGTGGCAGGATTTTCGACACTAGCTACATAGATAGGTCGAATTAAGTTGCTGCCTTGAAGAAAATCCTAGCGGCCGGTTGCTCTGATCGATAGCTTTCTTAAGTTTCTCCAATCAACACCAGGCGTGTGCCGGGCAATACCCTAACACGAGGGCCACGGACCGCGCGCGATCTTTCCTTTCCATTTCTTGTCCTATCCTACCCCTTACTTACACACACAATTATATCCACTACACTACCCCACATGCCAGGAGACTGGTCGGGAGCACAGAACTCGTCTCGGCTGGTGCGGAGCTTTGCTGGTATAAAGATACCTGTTTGAGGAAATTCCAGTAGCCAACGGTAAGTCGGTGTTGGATCTGTCTATCCAGTGAGGGAAGATCACCACCACTTTCCGCGATAAAACATGCACTAAATTTACGGGAATAATGACATCATCAGTTGACGCACCTAGAGTCACTAATCAAGCAACCAGCGGATTGACTTGCGTATTTGAAAACAATTTTTTCCTTTGTCAAGAATCCCCAAAATTCTGTCAAACTGCCGTCAATTACTTGTTGCGACATTACAATAATTTTTCTCATTAGAACAGAAAGTGAAAATAAAACTAAAAACTCGAAAAAATAGACCACACGCATAAGTTTACAAAGGTGAGTAATATCAAACCCAGCAATATCTAATTTGAAACTTTTTGCTATTGATACCAGAATTTATTTGATTAGTTTCTCTTCCAAGTAGACAATTTATTATTTGGGTAAATACGTTTACGTTTCATTATGTTCACAGCTATCATGTTAATCACCTTAAGATCATTTGGCATTTGAAATAAGAATAATGCTGTTTGCGCAGTGATGTATTTAATTTAATACAATATGGAGTGTGCTCTCTTAGACGCTGTGAAAAATAATTGGAGTGACGCTGTGAAAAATAATTCGAGACAACTTTGATGGCCTCTGTTATTTTCTCGTTTAGAATACTACAATAACTTTCAAAAGTTACATGGGATTTTATGTTTATTTTGGAATATTATTATGTAAAAATAACAGTGCTCTTACCTTTCAGAGACAGCCCTTTGTTTCTTTAATTCGTTTTAATTATTCTTTAGTTTGCTTTAATATATTGCAAACTTTCAAATAAACTTTTTCAATGTTTTCTGGAATCACTTTGATTTCAAAATATATATAACATCGGAGGTTTTGCTTTTGCATTCCCACACTGAATACATACGTTAATTTTATTTGTATACCAACGTTTTCTATGGATTAACTACCATGCGTTCGTCAAGAGGTGTCATTATTGGTCATATTGCCCTCAGCAATGTTGCAGAGTTATTCGGTTGATGATCCTACCTTGCTATTCACAGTAACACGAAGGTCCAGATCCATCAGCAACATGCTGTATTTCAACATTTCCCTTCTCCCAATAACCTAATATTTTCCCAATTCCAAACGAATCTTAAGAGATATCGTCTTTGAATTTACTTTAAACTTCAATTCCCTAGCATTATTACAACACAAATATTATTCCAAAGAAGAATACGAACTTGCACATGGGAATTAATTTCAAATGAACATGTGTATAAAAGGAATGCTATCCAAACAGGAAGTTCTTCGAATGTTAGCGGGCATCTGATGAATGTTGACTTTTAGGTTTGATTAATTAAATAAAATTCTGTGAGAGAAAGTCTCGCGTTAGGGTGAAGGGAGAAAGTGCTTTTCCGTGCTTCCAATAAGAAAAGGAAAAGTGAGCACATCATTGTATTTATGCAGGCTCCGAGCTTATTCTATTCTTTCCTTTCGAGCTCGGTCGTTTACTTATGAGTAGATCGTGGTAGCGAATACTGCATGACGAATAAATCTGTTCGGAAACTCGTTAAGGAAGGAAATCTACTGAGACGTTTCACGATCCATGAATCTGATGAATAGTTTATCACTGTGACTACAAAATAGTTTCGGAAGTCGCACACAAGTGTTAGATTTAAAACAGTTACTTTCAAAGTTCTTTACTATTATTTTGTTCCACTTAATTATTTTTTATGTATTTCTTTCCGCTCAGCTGACAAGCTTTTCAGAGAATTAAAACGTTTCAATTAACGAGACTCTACTAATGTAATTTCTATCTGCACATGTGATCTAATATGTCGAAATCAAAAAGTACTTATTACTAAAGAAAGAATTTTGTCTGAAAATAGTAACTTAAGACACAAAATATGTATTAAATATGTTTTTATTTAAGTGCAAAATACTTTTGGTTTTTAAGCAATTTTTTTATTCGTACTCTGATAAAACAGAGCAATAATATGTCCCTATTTCATTTTAGCTTAAAGGAATGTGTATTATTAATAATCAATAAAACGTCCAGTATTGCAGCTTTCTCGGGATACACTTGTAATAATATTTGCGGCATTTTAGTACACAGGTAGGAAAACCACATTGTAATACTTACCAATAGTTACAATTCCAAACCCGCTTTCATTACACATTACCCATTCAGTGACCGACTGCGATCAGAGAAACCCGGTAATGAATAGCAATTAATAATTAGTCCGTAATAGCAATTTCCTTTACCATTGCATGCGACCTGTATGTGCTGCTAGTAGCCAATTCTCATTATTATTGAGAATCTGGGATTGGATTCTAGAGAAACTTAACTTTCCTCCTCGCCTGAATTAACGATCATGATGTCAATTCTGATCAAAGTTGCGTCACGTACACTGGTAGATGTGGCTCAAGGTATCAATTAATCCAATTACAGTGCCTCTGACCGGGAAGTTCTAGGTTCGATTCCCAACTGTGATATGATTTTGGACACTATAGTTTGGTCGAGTTCTGTCTGGAGGAGAATTCTAGTGGCCGGCTGCTCTGCAGTACCCTAACAAACGGGCCACGGACTTCGCGCGATCTTTCCTTCCTCTTTCACGTCCCATCCTCGCTCCTTACACACAAACTCACATGCATTATACTACGAACATGCCGGAAGACCAGTCGAGAGCTTAGAGCTTGTCCCAGCTGGGGCGATGCCGAGCTGGTGGGAGATACCTGGATAGCGAACCCCACTTCAGCCGAGGGTAGGTCGGCGCCGGATCTCGCCATCCAGTAGGGAAAGACCGCCGGCATCTTTCGAGGAAAAAAAGGCACTACACTTAACCTTGAATGATTTTATCTAGCGAATGTGGCGAGGTGAATTCTTCATATTACCTCAAAATTTCCCACCTATGATAATTCATATCTGATTGTTATTAATCCCCCTCACTACCCCCCTACCATCTTTTAGAAGAAAGCAAACCATCTAAGGGTTCACTTAACAGAAAAGGAGGACAAGAGAAGAACAACGTCCTTCTTTCATACGCTCTCAACAAACAAGGCAGTATTCCTGTTTACTCTAAATCCCAAAATTTGTATTTGTATAATCTTCTGAAGAAATATGTACGTTTTTCATGATTTATACGATACCAACATCACAACATCCCGAAAATGTGCTACCACAGGAAAAGGAATTACCCACCGGGAGTGCATCAAGAAGATTAAATTTATTTAGCAGAGGATAAAACAAGGAAAAGAGCAGGTAAACATGCAATGTTAACACACGTGAGGACGTAACACACGTGGTCATCGTGCAATTATTACGACCTAGTACTAACTTCGACGATAAGTCATACTAATACGTTTGTATGGATTTATCGTTTGCATCGTTAACAGACCAAATGTTAAAATAAAACAAGAAAAATTATAATGATGTTTCAAGCATAAAAATACCTGCAGATATACAATCCATCAATGATTGAGTAATTTTTAGTGATTTCGGGCGCGTCAACTGCTAAGGTTATACGTCCTGTAAGTGTAGTGATTGTTTTTTGGTGGCGGTGGCCTTCCCTCGCTGGATGGCGTAATCCATTGCTGATCTATCGTCGACCATCGGGGTTTTCCTCAAAAAAGTATTTCCCACCAGTGGAGTACCGCCCCAGTTGGGAAAAGCTCTAAGCTTCCCACCAGTCTCCCGGTATATATGGTATTGTAGTACATGTTAGTGTGTGTGTAAATTTGGGGATAAGGATAGGACAAGGACGGGGAAGGAAAGATCGCACGCGGTCCGTGTCCCGTTTTGTTTGGGTGCAACTCCAGCATTCGCATGGTGTTGATCGGCGAAACCAATGAAAATTCCGATCAGAGCAGCTGGCCGCTAGAATTCTCCTCCAGACAGCGATTGAATGCGACCTAGATGACAAACTAGTGTCAACAATCTTGCCACTCTCGGGACTGGAACCTAGGACCTCCCTGTGAGAGGAACTGCAGTGACATCAGTTGCCTCCTGAGCCACCTCTCCCAATTCACAAACCATCAAAATTAATGCATCACGTAAGTATTCACTTCGAAATCGATACATGCAGCTGACGTCACAGAGAAGAGACACGATCACAATAATTGCTGTCTGAAAAAATTAGTTTCTTAATTTTTTACTAGCAGCATCGGCAAAAACAATTTACATTCACATTTCAGGTAAAAACAAACACACAAGAAAACCAATGTAACAAGTATTCAACGCAACGAAACCACATTTCTGGGCTATTACAAACTCCAGCTCGCATTAGCCTACCGGATGTTTACTGAACAGCACCGTATGCGCACATGATTCTACTGCGCATGCGTAGTGTACTATTCTCGTGCGTCTTCCTGGCGCTCGCAGAGAGCACGGATATCTCGCGCGAACATAATCTTCATTATTTGTCATCAAGAGTTCTTTTTCAGTGCAGGTTGTGCCAACATCAAGACCCTTACGCATCTGCTTTTTATAATATGCTACTTGACACTCACATCAATAAGTTCCAGACCAGACTTTCCAAGAGAGGTTATATTGGTTTAATTAAAAATATTGATTCGTTAATATTGATACAGAATCTAATAATTAAGAATTCAATTGTACACCTTCCGAAGAAAGCATTGATACTGTGAATACAGAAATCATGACAACGACCTACTCGCGGAAGCCAAGCGTTCAAACGGAGGCCTTTTTAATCAATTGTGCATCCAGGCGCCGTATATCTTCTATTTGCCGTGCAGCCGTGTACATGGTCGGAATCAATTTTTCAGAGATCCGACCGCGCCCCCTTAGCTCGCTAGACTCAGCCGCCACCTTCATAAATCAGACAGCGGCAACTTTTTCCGTCCGTCCGCCCGTCCGTCCGTGCCGCCTCCTACCAGGAACAATGAGAAAGTTTGCATGAATTAATGACGATTCATCCTTTAATCGGGACGCTCCTGCGAAGACGGAGGGGTTGGTGGTGATGGTGCTGGCGGAGGGGAGTTGGTGATGGAGGGGGGAGGTTGGGCGGGTAGTTTTTGTAGTGGGTGAGCCGATTGTGTTTATTTATTTAACGTGAAGAAAGTTAGAAACTGAATGTGACGTATGAGGAAAAAGTACAATCCTTGCGTGTTTTCTTAAGCCCCTAAATCCTCAGCTCTTCTCTTTCACATTTTGAGTTGAATTCAAGCACTGGAGATAGGCAATGGTAAGTCATTTAACATATCAAATTGAGTTATCATGTTCGTTTCTGCCAAAGATTGATAAGCCACTGGCAAAGTAGGTAATACAGGTGAAGTAGGCGTAATACATAGCAGTAATATGCAATATAATTTAATGTAACAAATTCAAAAAACCAAAATGTAACAACATTTTTCATGCCAATAACCTGAATTAGTAATGTTCATATTTTTTCCCTCTTCCTACAAATGCAAAATTGAAGTAAGATATTTTTCCCTTAATTAAATGTCTTGTTGAAAGAGACATCTTGAAATAAGATCAGGTATAATTTTTCGAACATGTGAGCAGTTTTCACGTAATTGTGCGTAAAATAGTTCGTGCGTAAATATTTTTAAATCTTTTTTTTCAAAAACGACTCCAATTTTTTTCTTTAAACTTTGTCCTTGTAAGTTTCAAAGACCGCTAAAAATGACGCTAGTCCCATTGCTGCATAACATGCTGAATTTTTGAAAATTGAAAAATGTTCATATTTCAAAACTAAAAACTTGAAAATAGAGTCTTTTGTCTCAAAGAATTCTGTAAGAATTTTCTTTGAATTTTCAACCTGCCTCTCGTGTAAAAGACTTGATGTGGCTTAGCATTATCTAACCCCGTCCGCCTCTATTATGAATTTAAGTACCATCGAGCATTTTTGACAACGTTAGTTAAAAATAAATATTTCCTCTCAGAGGCCGTGTTCAAAGAAACTGTACACTTCGACTGGCACCGGGAGCGGTAGCTTCGTGCATCAACTGATGCCACTGCAGCGCCTCTGACCGGGAGGTCCTAGGTTCGAGTCCTGATGGCGGCAGGATTTTCGACACTTGATTTTCAGCTAGGTCGAATTCAGTCGCTGTCTGGAGGAGAATTCTAGCGGCCAGATGCTCTGATCGCTATTTTCCGTGGTTTCTCCGATCAACACCAGGCGAATGCCGAAACAGTACCCTTCCACGGACCGCGCGCAATCTGTCCTTCTCCTTCCTTGTCCTATCACCGCTATCTCCCGAGAAAAACATGCACTACACTAACGGGACTAATGACCGAAGCAGTTGACGCGCCCGGAAACACGAAAAAATCAATCAATCGCCTCGACTGGCATTCCAACCACTCCTTCCCATTCGTAACTAGGGGCTTGGGAGGGGGCGGCCCCCACTCCCTCACCATTTCCCTCCGCACTAGTTCGCCAGGGCAGGGGTGGGACCCTATGTATCGAGCACCCTCTAAGGTAGACATGGACTTTCTCAGCTAGTTCCTCAGCAATCGCTTAGGGGCCGCTGTGATTTTTTGATCTTTAACTAAACGTTACTTAATCCTAGATTACAAAGACGTCGTCTGTCAGACGACGCAACTCGTGCCGAAAACTTCCCCCACCCCTTCCCATCACTCCCTGCTTCTGGAACCCTAGGTACTTTCATTATGTGACTAACCAGTGAACGTGTGTGAGTAACCAGTGAAAGACGTGTGCCTATGTATTTTGTATGTATTTTGTATGTATGTGCGTGCGTATTTTCCGTTTACGCCATTTCCGGTGTACGCTAACACACGTCGTCCAGTAAACTATGCCTTCGTAATTACGTCAGATTTTTTTGGCGCTATATTGTCTTAAATTGTGAATAATGAGTGCGAAAATGAATAATGAATACCTTGTCTTGTAGTATTTAAGTGTTGTTCTGAACATTCAGCAATCGTAATGGGACGACGGCGACAAAACGAAGGTCGCATGACGAGGTACTACTGCGGACGCTTCTGAAAAGTCATGTGTGGACAACCCCAAGTAAGTGTGTGCTGTGAGAGTCAGCTTATTTATGTGTATCTATAAAAACCTTTAAAATGTTTTTTGTAACTCCATGCCATACATGTTCAATCCAATAAAATTTAGTGTTTCATTGTAAAAATGAGTGTTTCTTTGTTTTACCCTAAGTAGTCTGTCAGATTACGCCTTTGTAATAAGTCTTGGTACACGTCACCTTTGTAATCTGGGGTTAATAATAGAATAGTTTAGGGAATAACTAATGGGACTTATCAATGGGAATGCATATTAGTAGGGGAAACGGGAGTACCCCGAGAAAACCTGCAGTGAACCCGTTTTATCCAGCATAAATTCCAATTTGAACAGCCTGGGATCGAACCAGACCACCAACAGTGAAACAAGTGCACTTTGGCAACCATACCAGGGGCCGAAGGTATATAAGTATAAATATGTTTGTGTGTACTTTGGCACATCAGCCCTTTACGAGCTAAGGCCTACCAGCCGCCTCCCGGCCTTGCGGCCACGGATTGAGGGGTACGTGTGGTTAGCACATAGCGATCCCTACAGCGTATCTCTGGTTTTCTCAACCTGAGAAGAGAGCATTTTCATCGTCACACAGCAACGGACACCGGGACATTGCAACGAAAGCGCACAGTTAATATTTGTCGACCTGGAATTGAATCCAGGGTTGCACCATGGAAAGCGAGCACGCTAACCAACTAACCGCCGAGGGCCTTCGCTATAAACATATAAATCCAATTACATGTCATACGTTTACCTAGAATTTTCACCTGTTTGCTTGTCGGATATACAAGTACACACCCTCAGTGTTCATTGCGAGATCTAATCCTGCTCCGTTAATTACCGATAGTAACTCATGCACTTAAGAGAAGTTGAATGCTCCTGGGATGTTTAATAACCCTACCAAGCTGCTTTACTATTCAGACGCCCTCTCCTGATGCAGAGGCAAACACTAATATGGCAATCAATGAGCTGAGTCACACGCGTATCAAGCAATTTGTAAATGCTGTGTCTTAGAGCAAGCTTGATCGTCGGTCTAACCTATTAAATGGGAAATCATGAGTGTTTTGAATAAATCAGCCCAACTTTTGTTTGATGCTGAACTCTCTTGCGTATCATAAATATGCACAGAAACAATGAATCTCCTTTCATTTCCAGGGGAATCAACCAAGGAATTTCAATCAGCTGGAAAACCGAAAGTAAGCTTTGAAGTACCATTTCTTTGTGTGAATTTTCAACATTCTTCTATTATTAACAACAAGGAAGCACCAGCATAGATCGCGTAGACTTAATGCTATTCCACAGGCTGCAGATTTGCTCTGAAACATTTAATAACAAGGCAGGGCTGCTCAGGGACTGGACGACGCTCCAACCGTCCCAGCAACAAATCATAAATAGGCAATCACTGAACGAAGCCTAGGGTCACGCCCTCGAGTCATTATGTCAAGAGGGGGGGGGGGGGTGGTCGGCGTGGCGAGACCGAGTCTTTGACGCCGCCCCGCTGCCCCCTTCATCGCCCTCGTCGTCCCCCCCAAGCGCCACGCCCCCTGCCGGGGCGCACGCGACGTCGCCGGTCGGTCGGTCATTCGCTTACGTGCCCTTAATCGCCGGGCGCGAGTGCTGTGGTGCTAACTGCCCCAGCCGCCGCCACCACCGCCGCCTCGGAGCGGAGACTGGGCACTGCCCACCACGGGGGAGGGGGCTCATCCAGAGGAATGGGTTTCCCGAATTTTTTGTTTGGGGGGGCAGGGGGAGGGGGCTCATCCAGAGGAATGGGTTTCCCGAATTTTTTGTTTGTGGGGCAGGGGGAGGGGGCTCATCCAGAGGAATGGTTTTCCCGAATTTTTTGTTTGGGGGGCAGGGGGAGGGAGCTCAACCAGTGGAATGGGTTTCCCGACTATTTTGTTTCGGGGGGCAGGGGGAGGGGGCTCATCCAGAGGAATGGGTTTCCCAAATTTTTTGTTTGGGGGGCAGGGGGCTCATCCAAAGGAGGGGGTTTCCCGAATTTTTTGTTTGGGGGGCAGGGGGAGGGGGCTCATCCAGAGGAATGGGTGTCCCAAATTTTTTGTTTGGGGGGCAGGGGAAGGGGCTCATCCAGAGGAATGGGTTTCCCGAATTTTTTGTTTGTGGGGGGGGAGGGCACACGGTGGGAAGGTGGCGTGGGCGAGCGCTGGGAATGATAGTGATGGGTGGAAGGGGAGATGATAGTGACGGCTTAGTGACCGAGGTAAGGAAATAGTGAAGATGGTAGTGAACGGTGGATGTACGTGTGGAAGCAGGAATGGAGGCAGTGGTAGAAACAGAGGTGGAAGTAGGGGTGGAGATGGAAGCAGAAGTAGGGGGAGGCAGGTGGAGAGACGTGTGGAGGCAGGGAAGGAGAAAGTGAAGGCGGAGGAGGGTATGAGGGAAGGGGTGAAGGTAGGGAAGCCAAGGTGAGGAAGTGGTGCAAGTACTAGCTGGAGCACTGTCGTAGGTGGAAGCAGAGGCGGAGTTGGAGTTGGAGACGAGGAGGTAGAGGCATAGAGTAAAGAATTATACACGGGGCTCATCAGGCTTGTTTCGAGCTTCTTCCTTTGAATAGTTTCCCGTACCTCTTTAGTCTATGGTAGAGGCGATGGAAGTGTAAATGCGGAGGCGGAGAGGAGACCGGAGCAAACGGAGAGATAAAAGTAGAGGTGGAAGAGATGGGGATAGAGGAGGAAGAAGCGAAGGTGACAGCGGCGTTCGATGTGGAGGTGAAGGAGGAGGCAGAGGCGGAAGCGAAGGCGCAGACGGAGCGGAGAATAGAAAGCGGCGATATTGGAGGAGGAAAAGGCAGAGTTTTGAGATATGAATGGAGGAGGAGATTGAGAAGGCGTAGGAGCTGTTGCAGGTGGAGAGTAAAGCGGAAGAAAAGTTGGAGGCAGTGGTAGTGGGTGTGAGAGAAGGGGAAACTGTGGGGATGATGGAGACAGTGGCAGCAGAGCTAGGGGTAGCGTCAAGCGGCTGTTGGGTGACAGGGCAAGCACGGTGGCTGGGAAAGTCGGGCGGTGTGAGGGGGTGCGGCGGCTGGAGGGGGTGGAGTGCGGGGAAGCGGGAGGGGGTGGGATGGTTGGAGAGAGCGGGGCGGCGGAAGAGGGGGGCGGTGGGAGGGGCGGGGAACCGACAGCGGGGAGCGGGAGGGACAGGGCGGCCGGAGAGCGGATGGGGGGAGTGGCGGGGAACCGAGAACGGGGAAGGGGGAGGGGCAGGGCGGCGGGAGGGTTGGGTGACAGAAGGGGGCTGGGTGAGAGGGCGGGGTGGAAGGTAAAGGAGGGGCGGTCTGAGAGGGCGGGACGCCGGTAACGGGAAAGCGGGAGAGGGCGGGGAGGTGGGAGAGGCGGGGCGGCAAACCGGGAGGGGCAGGGTGGCAGGAGGGGCGTGGCGGCGGGAGGGTGGGACGACGGGAGGGGGCGGAGGGCGAGAGGGTACGGTGTGGGAGCGGACGGGGAAGTAGGAGAGGAGGGGTGGTAGGAGGGGCAGGGCGTCGGTAGCGGGGAAGCGGCAGAGGAAGGGGTGGCAGGAGAGGGTGGGGAATCGGGGGGCGGCAGGAAGAGCGTCACCGCGCGAGGAGACGAGGCGATAGGAGGGGCGTCATGTTGGGGGCAGGGAAGCGGCAGAGGGAGGGTGGCGGGAGGATGGGACGAAGGGAGGGTGCCGTGAGCCGGACGGGACGCCCTGTCCCGTCCAGCCAACGGACCGCCCTTCCCTCCCCTGCCGCCCAGGCAGGAGAGGTCGGGGCAGTCGGAGAGTGCGGGGAGGCAGGAGCAGAGAAATGGAAGAGGAGGGGGCTGCAGGAAAGGGCGGGGAAGCGGGAGGTGGCGGGGCGGCGAGAAGTGCGTGACGACGCGATGGGGTGGGACGGTGGGAGGGGCCGGGCGGCATACTTGCAGGGGGCGTGTGGCGGGAGGTAACGGGGCGGCAGGAGGGATTAGGACGACGGTAGAGGGTGGGGGCGGGAGAGGGCTGGTGATAGTGGTGGCGCAGGCGGAGGGCTGGGGACGTAGCTGAGGCCAAAAAGGAAGCCCCACGCGTCACGAACAGGATACGTGTTAACAAGTCGCTGATGATGCTAAGTGGCGCGGGCGACGTCCCTTTGAAGTTTTGCTTCGATTTAGGAAAAAACCTGAATTAAGCAGCGGAAGACAGTTAAAAGCCTCATGAATTATGGCATTTTCTGTAATATCAACTACAATTAGGTGTATTAAAGGAAGTACACGTCATCTGCATTAACAAGTGCTCCGTACAAATTGTCATAAATATTTTTACTATTGATTTAATACAAGACGTTTTACATTGTTTATGAAGTACACAACTTTTAGACTTCATTAATATTTAATTACAAAATAATTTGAATACATACCATGAAAAATATTGCTCCTGGGACACAGGTATTTATATGTGGCTTATCATTATTTCATTAGTATATATTTGGTATATAATATATTTCCTATATCATTTCAATAAATTAGTAATTGTTAAATATTTCGACGCGATTATGAAAAAGCAATTTACTAATTGAGTAAAAGGGTAATACATATAAGATAGTATATAAATTAATGATCTAAGAACATTTCCGTTTACTTTTTGGCAAGTATTCCAACTCACAGCAAATGCATAAATGTGACCCTGTTGATACATCGTCTGTGAATGACCGTATTGGGTTTGCGGTTAGGATGGCGAAATGAGGTTCATGCTTAAGAGAATTATCATCCGTTTAAAGGCGCCCTCCGACTCACTTGCTTATCTGGCGACGAAAAAACGTCTTCATCGTGTTAAGAACCTAGGATCTACTGTTCGTGATAATCTCCAAAATTACACTAGATATATTGCTTTATTTATGAGGTAATGTTCGCTTGCCAAATACTTAAATAAAATGTGATCAATTAGTGCCTACTGAAATTCTGACTTGCAGTAAGATCTGTTGATGGTTAAGCCATCGAAAGCTGAAAATATAACTAATGAAAGTATTTGTAATAACATCTTTTATTAAAAAGAAACATAATTATATAATTAAATCTAGACTTTGCGAACGAATTTACCTGGACGACAATGGATGACGTTCAGCTCAACACATTGAATTCTTCCTAAGGGATTCTTCCTTTCAAACTAAGACCGCGAAGGTTAAATAAATATCGGCCGGGGGAATCTACTACAATTGATACCCTTTCATAGTTCTAGGTAGTATGAGCTAATACAATATATCCACTTCGACCCGAGAGTAATTTTCGCGCATAGAATGCGGAGAGTTTCAAGATAGGAGGTGCAAGCAAAATTAAGATAAAGGGAAGCTGCACAGCCTCTATTACAAGGAACTGCAGAGTGACAATGCGGACAATCTGTTCTAGTTTGAAATAATTCAGATTGTGATTGCACGGTAAATTTATAGCAGCATATCTGAAATGGGTTATCTTATTGGATAGTGACATGTCTCCGTTATAATCGCGTATTGTAAGTCATGAAATCGTGCCGAAACAACGACGTTTGACTCATTGATATGTCACGCAAGTCAAGTTCTTCGGTCATTAATCACGTTAGTATAATGAACTTTTGTACCTATCTCGATGGATGATGATATCCGACACCGATTGATGGAATGATGGATTGATTGTTAGTCATTCTGGGCACGTCAACTATTTGGGTCATTAGTCCCGTAAGTGCAGTGCATCCTTTTCTTCTCGGGAACTGTGTTCTTCTGTGTTCTCTATTCTCTTCTCGGGAGCTGGATGGCGAGATCCGGCGCCGAACTGCCTTCAGCGAACGGGGTTTTCTTCAACCAGGTACCCCCCACCAGCGGGGCACCGCCCCAGCCGGGACAAGCTCTAAGCTCCCGACCGTTCTTTTGACATGTGTCGTGGTGTTGTGCATGTAAGTGTATGTGTATGTAAAGGGTGAGGATAGAACAAGGAAGAGAAAAGAAAAATCGCGCGCGGTCCGCGGCCCGTTTGTTTGGGTACTGCTCGGACTTTCGTCTGATGTTGATCTGAGAATCCACAAAAACTACCGACCAGGGCAGAAGACTCTAGAATTTCCGTCAAGACAGCACTGTATTCTCTATGTAGCTAGTGTTGAATATTCGCCCCTGGGGCCCGGACCCTAGGATTTCCCGGGCATTCGCTTCAGAGACAGTGTAAACCAGGCATGTCAAGGTTGCGGGCAAAGTGACACGCTTACTAGAGGTCGTGGGCACTACGTCTAGTGAAATTGGCGCGGGATTTAAAAGTAAGGGTTGTACAAATTCCTCCGGAGATGCGTTACGTCACTGGATACCAGGCACATGACAGTCTTTTGAAGAAGTTACTTGACAGTTACTGTCAGACATTTAGATATACTATTTACCATTTTCTCTTTAAGGCAAAAAAATAATACGTTAGAATGAAATAATGCGTCTGTCCGATTTGAAATTCTCAATTGAGAGCAAAATTAAACATTCTGAATCGAACGTCTCCCGATTTTTTAATCCTGTTTACTTACTACTGATATAAAAGCATGAACTTTCTATGTTTCTCGTTAGAAGGTTTAACAGACAAGTATTTTTGTCTGTTAAAAGCGATGTCCATCCGTAATCGAGCATTGTTAACTTATAAAGACTTGTTAATTTAGATAGATATTATTCTGCAGGTAGGTATATACAACCTGGTGGCAGAACACTACAATTTACATATTACAAATATTAACTTTAAATTATTTAAAGACATAATAATAATAATAATAATAATAATAATAATAATAATATGCTAACAATAATAGCATTAACTACGTTTTATGGTTGACCTGCACAGTTATTTTAAACTATTAAATACAAGACTACACGACTTTTTAATTACACTTCACTTCACTTCACTTTCACTTTCACCTTCACTTCACTTCACTTCTCTTTCTACTTCTAGACTGCACTACACTGCACAACACGTCACCACACTTCAATACAATACTACTTTGAGTATAACTATATATTTAGTACAGGAACGCATTTAATAGTAATTAACACAATAATAATAGCAATAAAATATCAATAATAATCAAATAATAACTGATATAATAATCCAACTTAATAAATTAATAAAGTTTACAAATACCATTAGTTAATTTATTTTTAAATCTTTGAACACCTCGAGGAAAGGGTTCCAAGGCTGTCGCAGGTAACTTATTCCAGTCCGTTATTGTTCTATTTGTAAATGAAAATTTTCCAACATCTGTTCTCTGTGGCCTAATTTATGACAGATTATTGCTAAATACAATAAATAACTGAGTGATTTAATAACACAAGACAAAACGAAAATAAGGAAATAATTCGCCATTCAAACATATCCCTGTCACTTAGCAAAAATGTTTATAAAAGGGAAAATTTAATAAGAAAATAAACATCAAATCGTAATAAATAGTGAAGAATATAAACGTAATACAATTCTCGGTTATTTGATAGAAAAAAATCTGGCAAACACATTTTCGTACCAAGCTACTATTCCCCGCCGTGCGCTGCTTCAGCTTGTGCATGTACACCCCTTTCTGGTTTTTAAGGGGAAATGCGTTCGGAGTCAGGGGAAGTTGCCCGTGCCCGTACGAGCCCCGACCTCCTCCAGGCGGGCAAGTAGCTCGTACGGGCACAGTTTCACGTGCTTGGTGTAAACTATTATTTTTTCAACTATTCAACTAATAATAGTTAAGTTGTTGGGAAGGGATTCTGAAACTCAAGAAAGCATGCGCAATTTTTCTCTCCCATACGTCACATATATGTTTTGACTAAATAAATAAATAAATAAATAAATAAATAAATAAATAAATAAATAAATAAATAAATAAATAAATAAATAAATAAATAAATAAATAAATAAACAAATAAACAAATAAATAAATAAATAAATAAATAAATAAATAAATAAATAAATAAATAAATAAATAAATAAATAAATAAATAAATAAATAAATAAATAATTAAATAAATAAATAAATAAATAAATAAATAAATAAATAAATAAATAAATAAATAAATAAATAAATAAATAAATAAATAAATAAATAAATAAATAAATAAATAAATAAATAAATAAATAAATAAATAAAATAAATGCTGGCTCACATCGACACTCAGCCGGCACCGTCTCATATTGAAAGTTATGAAGTCGTGGAAAACAATAACATATTGTCCATCTATGCAGCAGCCTCGGCAGGTTGATGTCAGAGGGCAGCGGCAGCGGAGACTTGTCACCCTTTGTGCGATGGCATTCACAGACGTCGCAGAGAGGTAGAAAAATGGTGCTAGTAGTAATACTGCAAACATTTTACACCATTAGGTGTCTCTCGCATCACAAATTCCATTTTAGTCCACTGCAGTCCTCTGTAATTAATTCTCTTCTAATAAAAGCGTAGACTGCTCCGTTCTCAGTCAGTATCTACTTGACTGTCCGGGAGACACCGTGTCGAAAGGAAGGACACAGCATGACAGCCGAAACTTTGGCATGTGTGATTAAAATCGTGGCGTTTCCCGGACACTCAAGTAAATTCTGGTGCAATTCTTTCCTTTACATACCGTTTTCCACTTCTTCCTTCCACAAAAAATTATACCAAAGGTAGTGTTTTACATCACACTGACAATTGAATATTGTTGTTGAACAGAGCCACCCAGTCACACTCCCGGGCAGTGATAATGTCATATCTTATAGACACACTACGAAAACTCAGACATGAATTGCACCGCATATGGAATTTCCCCTGGTGGTCCCCATCTAGCACTCGCATGGATAGTCTACTGTCCCTTTCGTCATCCTATACAGCATACTGTCAATTGAATACTATTGTTAAGACGAAGCACTCAATCAAAATACCGGGCTGTGATAATGCTAAATCTTATCGACGCACAACGAAAACTCAAACGGCAATTGCACTGCATATGTATTATTCCCCAGCGGCCCCATCCAGCCCTCGTACGGATCGTCTGCCGTCCTATTCGTCGTCCTATACAGCATACTGTCAATTGAATATTGTTGGGACGCAGCAGCCCGTCACAGTCACAGATGATGAAAATGCTAAATCTTATCGAAACACTATAAAACCTCAGATGTCAATTGTTCTGCATAAGGATCCTCTCCCAGCAGCCCCTGTTCAGTATTCGCACGGATCGTCCGTTGTAACAGTCGCCGTCCGTTCTGTCAAACTGAATACTGTTGGTGAATCGAAGCACCCAACCAAAATCTCGGGCTGTCACAATAGTAAATTTTATCGACACACTACAAAAACTCAGACGTCAATTGTTCTACATATGGATTATCCCCCAGCAGCCCCCGTTCGGTATTCGCACGGATCGTCTGTTGTCACATTCGCCGTCCGATACAGCACTCTGTCAAACTGAATACTGTTGATGAATCGAAGCACCCAATCAAAATCCCGGATAGGCACAATAGTAAATCTTATCGACACACTGCGAAAACTCAGACGTCATTTGCACTGCATATGGATCATCCCCCAGCGACCCTCGTCCTTGACCAGTACTCGCACGGGTCGTCCGTCGTCCCATTCGCCGTCCCAAGACGGCGATCGCGCCCGGGGCCGGAAGCGGGCGACGGGGTCGGCGGGTCAAAAACTTGCCAAACCGCCCCCCTTTCCCCCCTCCAGGGACCGCGGACGAAAGGCGTCCACAACGACGGCAGCCGCGGCCGCGTAAGCAGTTAATTAAGGCCCACGTCCCGGGCCCTCAATTAGGCCTAATCTGTACTTTTGTCGTGGATTGATTAATCAGCATGGCCATCCCGGGTATTGATTAGCGCCCTCCCGCACTCGCCCGCCCCGCCCCGCCCCGCCCCCCGCCCGCCAGCCCGCTGCCCTGTTCCTTCCCCTGGTCGCCCGCCCTTCGTCTTCTCCCTCGCCGCCGCCTCCGCCGCCGCCGCCGCCGCCGCCGCCGCCGCCGCCGCCGCCGTCTCGGTCGGCCTGCTCCTCGGACGCGCAGTGCGAAGGAACGCTCATTTGCACGAAAATACCGAAGCGGAGGGGCGAGTGAAGCAGTATGCAAATCAGATCGATGTATCACTTTGAACCTTGGGGTACACCACAAAATACCACCAACACTTGTTTCTAACTGAGCCGTGCACATTTATGTTTGTTTGCAAATAGCTTGTTTGGTTTTATTAAATTTGTTTTATTTGAAATTGATGGATTGACTGACGAATTCCGTCGGAACTCTTGAAAGTTCTTATCTGGGTAATGTATTTTGAGATAATATACAATTGTTGATATTGTTTGACAATTTAACCGCGTTTATCTCTGTTTGACATATAATTTGGGTGTGAGGTTGTGAATTTTGTATAAGAGAGCTCAATAAATTAAATTACAACCAGTGTTGTAGTACTAAAAGGCCAATTTTTTAAAACTCCATTGAACTGTCTGGAAATGCGAAATTTTAAATGTGACTTCATCTTAAGCCCGAGAGAATTTATGATTTAATAAATGTAGCACGTATTTATACTGCACAGGATTTGCATAATAATTTGTCCTGGTTTAATTTTTTAATAAATGATAGACGAATATCAAAATTCTGTATGTTATTATTTAGGTTCAGCATGTCTTTTTGATGTCTGTTTAAAACATTTGTTAGTACACGAATAGTCATTATAACCATTTGTCAATGATTTTTGTCATTTGATGTCATTTGATTTACTATTTTTATGAATTTTTGTGGTTTCATTTGACTCGCAATGAACCGACCATTCTTATCGATTTATCAGTCATTTTTCGACAAAAAAGACAATATTATTTAATAAATATGTTTTACCTAAATTACAAATGAATCTTGACACTACTGTATTGACAAAAGAATGAACTCCTCTAGGTAACAAGTGGAAATTACCTTGCGTCATAATAAATGTTGACGACACATCATTTACAAAACGACATTAAAGTTGTACTGTCTCAAAAGTACATTTGAAAATATTTTTCACCAAAATTGTGTGGTAATATTTCATAATAACATCGTCAGAGAAAGCCATAATTCCTAAAACTTTCTCTCTCACTTTATTGCTGTCCTACGCCAACACTCTTAACATTGCTCAGAAAAAAAAAAAAGGTTTTCTGATAGCTGCTCGCATCTGGACAGTAAAGTTCTTTCATGAAATCTCACCGCACGTGGCCAGTGGCCAGAATCTCAGACTCCTCAATCTCAACTCACGCCTCACTTTCACCGCCTGGACCCGCACATCTCCCACCGTGCGTCTCAACGCCTCTCTCCCTCCAGCACCACCCTCTCTCTTGCTCTCTCTCCCTCGCGCCTTCGCTCTCTCTCTCTCCTTCCTTCGACGTTGTCCCTGCGCGGCCCCTCGAGCAAGTTACCCCTTTCTTAGGGGGGGCGGGCGAGCGGGCGAGCTCCTTATCACACGCATGCGAGCAGTGCCCGGGCGTAGGCGGCGGCGGTGGTCGGCGCGGGAGGGGATGAGGTCAAGAATAGCCGCAACAGGGGCGACGGCGGCGGGGCGGAGAGGGGGCGGGGCCGGGGACGGCGGCGTGCTCGGTTTCCCTGGAGACGCGACGCAGAGAAGCCGCCTGCCGCCGCCGCCGCCAGGGCCTCCCGGCGTCTTGGAGTGAGCGGAGGGGTTGCGGCGGCAGCGCCGGACGCGGCGGGGGAGGGCGGGGGCGGAATAATTAGAAAGAACCCTCGCCCGGAGCTCCCCTCGGCTGGCTCTCCGCTCTCCGCCCCCGCCGTCGCCCCTCGCTGTGTACCTGCCGCCCTCGGCGGACGCGACCGGACCCAGCAAGTACTCGGCCCGGACGGAGTAGCCGGCGGTCGGCGGAGAGGGCGGCCAAGGCGGTGGTGAGGGCAGCTAGGGTGACGAGGATGGCGTTGGAGGTTAGGGGAATGGGATCACGAAGGCGGAGGAATTGTTGACGGTCGCGAGAACGGCTAAGATGTCGAGGGCGTTGGAGGTGTCAGGGATGGTGAGGACACTGCGAGGATGCGGAGACAAGGGAAACGAGGGGGGTGAGAGTGCTGAACGAGACGAAGATTGGCAAGGGCAGCTGCTAGGAGGATGAGAACGGAGGAATAGTTGAAGGCGGAGAGGATATAAGGCGTCGTATATAAGTATACACGAAGGCGAAGACGGCGAGGGCAGTGATATTGTTGAGGACGGCGGGGACGGCGGGGACGGCGGGGACGGCGGGGACGGCGGGGACGGCGGGGACGGCGGGGACGGCGGGGACGGCGGGGACGGGGACGGCGGGGACGGCGGGGACGGCGGGGACGGCGGGGACGGCGGGGACAGCGGGGACGGCGGGGACGGCAGGGACAGCGGGGACGGCGAGGACAGCGGGGACGGCGGGGACGGCGGGGACGGCGGGGACGGCGAGGACGGCGGGGACGGCGGGGACGGCGGGGACGGCGAGGACGGCGGGGGCGGCGAGGGCAGCGAGGGCGGCGGGGGCGGCGGGGGCGGCGGGGGCGGCGAGGGCGGCGAGGGCGGCGAGGGCGGCGAGGGCGGCGGGGGCGGCGAGGGCGGCGAGGGCGGCGAGGGCGGCGAGGGCGGCGAGGGCGGCGAGGGCGGCGAGGGCGGCGAGGGCGGCGAGGGCGGCGAGGGCGGCGAGTAGAGAGTGCCCTAGGTGGCGAGGATGGCCAGAATGGGCAGGCTGGTTTGGGCAGCTAAGTCGAGAGAGGTAGCTTAGACGAAGAGCATGCACAATGGATGTATGTATATCTGGTGATAATGGGGAGAGGCGAACGAATTTTATGATAAAGAATACTGAAATCCAATAAACTGAAGAAGCGGTGAGAGTCAACCCTGCGAATTGGAAGTGCAATTGTAAAGCTTATTTGAGGAGAAAAATACAATCCATAATAAGCAAAATCCAAAGACGGTTAATTAAGACAAACATAATGAAATAACTTGGTATAAGAAGGACTCGTAATGTCTGTAGTCATAAAAGCTAATACGAAAGGACAGGTTAGAGATGGAGCAAGATTGATATAGGTCGTTCAGTAGATTGAGGTAAAGTGGTGTCTTCAGTTTCAAAAAAATATCTGGCAACATATGTGTCTTGATTGCATCATTTTGATAGTTGCATCATCCCAAATAATTTCATCATCGAAATTACATCATATTTTTTAATGGTAAATTAATTATTCCGCGGAAATCTATAAATAATAATATAGTGAAACGTGTAGTGTAATGAAACCAACGTTGGCGTTGGGTATTGGCGAATGTGATTGATGGAATAGATCTTGCACAATAATAACATATTTCGTCATCAATATAGTGCAATCTGCTGTGATTCGGAGTTTCTGAAACTTAATTCTTCCTTATTTAAATAACAGCAATTTGCAGATTATTGTGTCAATTTTTCGGATTTTGTTATGTTTTCGCTAAGAGTTTCTTCTGTGCACAATCAACTATGCTTATTCCTGTAACATCTGGACTTTACGTCTCATGTGTGATACATCGTTCTCCTTCGTCGTTCTTATTATGAGAGCCATTCGATGGCAGATTCCCAGCACATATGGTATAAGAATGAAAGAGAAAAAGAAAGAAGAGTGTTGCAATATTTCAATATTTTATTGGATTCCAATTCAATTCAATTTTATTAGTAAATTGTTTTCAGAAATACCTATTTCAAATTGCCAAGTATATTCACAGCGCAAATAACGTCTTACAAATAGCTTACAAATAAATTCTGATAGAGCAGATAGTTAACACAAGATACAACATAAATAAAAAAAATACAAATAACACAGTAACACGATACAAAATAATACAAGAACATAACATACAAAATAATTAAGACAACAGAACATACAAATATATTCAAAACAAGCTGTATCAAATCAATTTGATCAATTTGATTGGATACCACATTTGGAGTTTATGCAAACTGAGTTTCATCACCTCGGTAGAACTGTAATACTTAAAAAACATTTTGGAATGAATGAGATATTTATGACACGGATAATAAATGCATTTTATTTACCTTTCAATGAGTTTCGAATGTATTTTAAATAAATACTTTTCGTTTAAACTAAGATAAATTTCATCTAATCTAATTATTCTCGATTTTTAAATTAAAAGAAGTTCAATCCTAATTTCACCTAGAACAGGGTTGCAGAAGAGTGTTTAGTGCTCTAACACTAATTTTAATACGAGATACATCCAGACGTTTCGGGAGGTTGTCAACAAAAACACAATATCACGGCAAAACTTTATTGCTGGAGATACATGATAAGCATTATTATTCCACATTTATGACATAGGTGTCTGTCGCCTGCGATTGGTGTACCAGTGTTTGATAAGCCCTCAACTCTCCGTCACAGAATTTTCTTATATGTAAGAACATATGAATAGAGATTGTTAGTTGGGGAGGCGAGATCGGATTAAAAAAAGATTGTCACACGGTCGGTCACAGACGATTCGGCTCAAAAGAGATCTTCAGCAGCAGTTTTGTTGGGCAATGTTTGATCTTCCGCTCTACAGTTTATTTGAGCAGCCAATCAAAATTATTTTGTGGATCTCCATCGAAAGAACACTCTACATTATTGAAGGAATTAGAGTACTCGTACTTTGAAATCCATAGTCGTTTGCAGCAGATTCCACACAGTGTGGAGAGAGAAGTTAATGTTTAAGTCTATATTCTTAAATTAACTAATCAGATACGAGATATTGCAATGTTCACTTGCCAGAGCGATGGAAATATAAAATATTTTGTATTGTCTGCGACTTCGCTCTAGACGTCACAATGGATCGGCGGACTTGTGGTATCCCTTGAATACACAGCTACATTGAAATTTATTGCATCGTTTTAACTCTCAACCGGTAATATTTTTGAAACCACAATAGAGGCATTAGTCTGTAAGACTATATGTTTAAGTAAATAAAAACTGCGCAAGTACTCGTAATTTCTTATTGTTTGTAATAGTAAACCAATTTTGTAATAATACATTACCATTTGGAAAGTTCCTCTTTCATTATGCTGGATGGCTCACGTAACTTTAGCACCTGCAATTTTGTTGGTTGAAGTTAGAGCAATGAAGTTTTCACAGAAGTGCATGAGGGAATGAGACTAGTTTGTACATGTAATCAGTTTTATTTTATCACTTGCAATATATGAGATACTGAGGTAACTTGCGACTTGGTTTTTGCGACTCGTGTTTAACGGATATCGTAACGCCCCCAGCGTTACGATTAGTTTGCAGGGAGAGTACTGCGTGACGGACTGTTATCCGTTCAATTAATTGATTTTTTCGTGTTTCCGGGCGCGTCAACTGCTTCGGACATTAGTCCCGTTAGTGTAGTGCATGTTTTTTCTCGAGAGATGGCGGTGATCTCCCGCTGGATGGCGAGATCCGGCACCGACCTACCGTCGGCTAGCGGGGTTTCCCCCTAACCAGGACTCTCCCACCAGCGCGGCACCGCCCCAGCCGGGACAAGCTGTAAGCTCCCGACTGGTCTCCCGGAATATGTGGTAGTGTAGTGCATGTTAGTGTGTGTGTGTGTGTGTAAGGGGAGAGGATAGGATAAGGAAGAGGAAGGACAGATCGCGCGCGGTCCGTGGCCCGTTTGGTAGGGTACTGCTACGGCATTCGCCTGGTGTTGATCGGAGAAACCACGGAAAACTACCGATCAGAGCAGCCGGCCGCTAGAATTCTCCTCCAGACAGCGACTGAATTCGACCTAGCTGAAAAGCCAATGTCAAAATTCCTGTCGCCGTCAGGACTCGAACATAGGACCTCCCGGTCAGAAGAGCTGCAGTGACATCAGTTGATGCACCGAGCTATCACTCCCGGTTTATCCGTTCAAAACATCCGTTAAATATGCTTACAAGAAAATCAAAAATTCTCAAAAAATGTTTATCTAACATATGACAATATGTAGGTTGCTGGATTTGACTTTTTTACGCTCCTCATGATAGACTAAAAAAGCCTGTAGTTCTGTTTAAAAAAATACACAAATTTATCACAATATCTCGTAAAATGCAAGTGATATAATGCAACAGAATCATACATCGATTAGCCCCATTCCCTCATGCACTTCCGTGAAAACTGCACTGCAACAACTTCAACCATTCAAAAATTACAGGCTTTATAGTTATGCGATTCTGTCTGTACAATAATGTTCTCCAAGACAACGCCTGTATTTCTTCTGTTTGGAATGACGCCAATAACACATCTTTAATAAACAAACACGCTCACTATACACGAAAAAGTTTCACTAGTGGTCGAAAAAGTGGAAATTCTCAGTGAAGGGTCAAAGTGGAACAATCACGATGTACAGGCCTCCAATGCGAGCAGCAAAGGATCTTTGGCGTATCCGTACCCTAAAATGCAGTTCTAGAGACGATTAATTAAAAACCATGATCAATCATGGATAAAGTCATAGAAAGCTCCTCTTTCATTTATTCTCTTTTCTCTTTCATAATGTTTTCTAAGACAAGTAATGCCTCTACTTGGAATGCCACCAATAACACAACACCAATAAACCATCTCCCAATATACCTAAAAAAAGTTACGCTAGTGGTCTGAGATACGGAAATTTCCTCTGAAATGTCAAGCCCGGTATACATGGTACAGCTTTCGTGCAGATTCGTTCATACAGTTTCCGCACAGAAACTTCAAGATTTCTAATTAGAAGTATATAAGCCCAAAGTCACTCGTACGCGGTCTATACGTTTTCTGCATGAACCACCACAAGCCACCGCTAGGGGTTCTAACGAAGAACAAATGAATTGCGCTGGCCGAATATATTTAGTGGTGGTATTTCTGTTTGTGCGTTTTGGCTGTGATATTTATTTAGTATTAATTATCTATCAGGAGCATAGAGAATAAAAATAGGAAAGTAAAAATTGGGCAAAAGGAAGTTCATCACAATACATCACTTCACACAATCGTACCTTGACACACCTAACCCCAAAATCGAAATGGCCGATTACCGTTAGTGAACGATTCCGCCGCTAGAGGCGCTTGAGTCAAACTGTAGGCTTTCTGCATGAAAAATTATGAACATGTTCATGTAGAAAACGTGCAGTCTGGACTGCACGTTTTCTGTACATCCACGAAAACTGCACCGGGTATACTGGGCTTCAAAGCACGATGCACAGACTTCCATCACGAGCAGCTAGGCATCTTCGTCGTATCCGCCCCTAAGACGCCGTTCTGAAGGGCGATGAATACCGGCGCTTTCTTACGCCATTCCGGGCGAGCCCTGGCGCCGGCCCTCAAGGGTCCGGTAGGGCTTGGGGGAGGGGGGCGGGGCGGCTCAAGTTCGAGGGCCGAGGGCTTCGGATGCCGTGGGCAAGCGGCGCCTCGAGGGCTTCTCGTCTCGCGCAGACGGGCACGCGCCATCTTGAGAGGACGTCCACTCGGGCGAAAGGCCGGGTCAACTGCTGCTCCGCGCAACCGCTTCTTGGAAGAAGCTGCACTCCCGACGGCTTCCGGGAAGAAGTCCAGGGCAGCGGTGGAATTTGGGAGTACAGTTCAAGTGATTTACCTGGAAGCGCCTGCTCAGGCTACTTGTTTGCGACGTTCAAATTGTTTATAGACATGTTAATTTACAAATAAAAAACGATGATTCCAGTCAATTTAAATATATTCGAAGCAGACGTTTCGGCCTAAATTGTAAGGCCCTCTTCAGTGTCTGAAAGGTCAACTTCAACCAATCAGTTACAATCTTATATTACATTATTATTATTAATATAAAACAAAAACAATGAGATAAGGACGTGGTACCTGTAAATTTCCTAGGTTATGTTACACCATAATGTCGAGACATTATATAAAACCAGACACTTCTAATCTTATACAATGGTGGTCTAAAGGATGATATTGAAAATGTATTGAGGAATGCAGTTAATTAATTAGTAGTTTAAGGTTTAAGATTAGTAGAAAAGAAAGGCCTGCTTCGAATATATTTAAATTGGCTGGAATCATCGTTTATTCTTGTAATGTTTGATTTTTCCAGTGAATCCTGATGTACATGTTAATTTGTTTTAAATCTTTTATATTTTGTAAATTTCTATTTTCAAACATTATTCTGTCCGAGGTCGTGATTAGAAATCCCGTATCTTAGAGAGAGGGCTCAATAGCATTACTGCGTCAAACTGTGTTCTTGGAAGACGTCTTCGGCATCGCAAATTGAACGGAGAAGTCAAGTGGTTTCCAAGGAAGCACCTGCATGCAAACATTCATGTATGCAACGTTCAAATTGTTTAAAGATATGATAAAATATTTTAAATCTTCTATATTTTGTACATTTCAATTTTCAAACATTATTCTGTCTAAAACTGTGGTTGAGGTTGCATTACTTGGAGAGAGGGCTTCATCTCAATGCTATGTCATACCGTTTTCTCAAAAGCGTCCTGGATGGTATCGCCAATTCGATGCAGAAGTCAAGTGATTTCCAAGGAAGCATCTGCTTAAGCTACTTGCAAACATTCATGTTTTCGACATTCAAATTATTTATAGACATGTAAAATCCTATACATTTTTTCCTATTTTGTTGATTTGAATTTTCAAACATGATTCTGTCCGAGGTTGTGATTAGAAATTCCGTATCTTGGAGAGAGGGCTCAATAGCATTGCTGCGTCAAACTGTTTTCTAGGAAGAAGTCTTTGGCGGCATATTAAATCAAACGGAGAAGTCAAGTGATTTTTAAGGAAGCACCTCCTTAAGCTACGTGCAAACATTCATGTCTGAGACGTTCAAATTGTTTATAAATACGTTAATGTGTTTTAAATATTTTATATTTTGTAGTTTGTAATTTTGAAACATGGTTATGTCTAAAATTGTGGTTGGAAGTGCCTTAATGGGAAAGCGAGCTGAATTTCATTACTTCATCTTACTATTTTCTTGAACGGCGTTCTTGATGGTATTGCAAATTGGATGCAGAAGTCAAGTGACTTTCATGGAAGTACCTGTTTAAGCTACTTGCAAACATTCCTGTTTGTGACGTTCAAATGTTTTATGGACATGATAATTTCTTTTAAATCTTTTATATTTTGTAGATTTCTATTTTCAAACATGATTCTGTCGGAGAATGTGATTAAAATTCTTTATCATAGAGAGAGGGCACAGTATAATTTCTACGTCATACCGTGTACTTGGAAGTCGTCTTTGTTGACATCGAAAATTGGATGCAGAAGTCAAGTGATTTCCAAGAGAGCACCTGCTCAGGATACTTCCGAACATTTTTCGACGTTCAAATTGTTATAGCATTTTCAATCTTTTATATTTTGTACATTTCAATTTTCAATCACGATTCTCTGTAAAATTGTGGATGGAGTTCCATTACTTGGAGAGAAGGCTTCATCTCAATGTTATGTCAATCCGTTTTCTCGAAAAGCGTTCTTGGTGGTATCGCCAACTCGAGGCACATGTCAAGTGATTTCCAAGGAAGCACCTGCTTACGCGACTTGCAAACATTCCTGTTTTCTGCGTTCAAATTGTTTATATACATGTTAGAGTCTTTTAAATCTTTTATGTTTTATAGATTTCAATTTTCAAACATGATTCTGTCCGAGTTGGGATTAGAAATTCCTTATCTTGTAGAGAGGGCTTAATAGTATTTCTGCGTCGTACCGTTTTCTTGGAAGACGTCTTTGGTGGCATCGCAAATTGGACGGAGAAGTCAAGTGATTTCCAAGAAAGCACCTGCTCAGGCTACTAGCGAACATTCATGTTTGCGACGTTCAAATTGTTTAAAGACATGTTCAAGTATTTTAAATCTTTTATATTTTGTACATTTGAAATTTTAAACCTGACACTATGTAAAATAGTGGTAGGAGTTGCATTAATTGCAGAGAGGGCTCAATCTCATTGGAATGTCATACCGTTTTCTTGAAAGACGTTCATGATGGTATCGCAAATTGGATGCAGAAGTCAAGGGATTTACAAGGAAGCACCTGCTCAGTGTACTTGTTTGCAACGCTCAAATTGTTTATTTATGTGTTAAATCCTTTTAAATATTTTGTTTTATGAATTTAAATTTTTAAACCTGATTCTGTCCGAGTTGTGATTAGAAATTCCTTATCTTGCAGAGAGGGCTCAATAGTATATCTGCGTCGTACCATTTTCTTGGAAGACGTCTTTGGTGGCATCGCAAATTGGACGGAGAAGTCCAGTGATTTCCAAGGAAGTACCTTCTCAAGCTACTTGGGAACACTCATATCTCCGACGTTCAAATTGCTTAAAACATGCTAAATTCTTCTTTAAATTTTGTTAATTTTTAAACATTATTCTGCTTGAGAATGTGGTTCGAACTGTTTTATTTTGGAGCATTGGCTCAATCTCATTGCTGGGTCATACCGTTTTCTTCGAAGACGTCCTTCATAGTTTCGCAAATTGGACAAAGAGATCAAGTGAATTTCAAGGTAGCACCTGTTCACAGAACTTACTATAAATGAATGCCAGTAATACTAGAAATACTCCTAAATACATTAGATAGAATCGATACTATCAAACAATACATATTAATGTTGCAATATTACAATAATTGTTTGTACACATAAAACTAGTTAAAATCTTAAAAGAGCAAAAACTAACTTCCGCAAGAAGACAGAGCACAACTGATTGAAGTTAAAAACATGATCATTGGATTATATGGAACTATTGTGATGTGTGTAACATATTTAGATTAAAACTCTCCAAAGGGAATCACATGAGATATTTACACAAGTTTTATTTAAATTTAATTCACAGTGTACCTAGGCAGGACAGCGGTTTACCGAGGAACAGAACAGGCGGACCGGGTGAGGCAGGGTAAAGGTGGACCGAGTTGAGGCGAGGCCGGGAGCGAAAGATTAGGGATGAGAGAGCGGTAGTGTGGTAACGTGGTAGCGTGGTAGTGTGGGGAGCATAGAAAGATGGGCGGGACGGTGGCGGGGTTGGGTCGGGTGCGGTTTTGTGTTTTGGGGTGTTTTAGGGTGCCATGTGGTGGGGTAAGGTGGGGTGGTTGTGGGTAGGGTGAGTGATGGGAGTGGGGTGTGGTATGGTGGGTGTTGTGGGGCGTTGTGGGGTGTTGTGGATGTGGCGTGGATGTGGCGTGGATGTGGCGTGGATGTGGCGTGGATGTGGCGTGGATGTGGCGTGGATGTGGCGTGGCGTGGGCGTGGCGTGGCGTGGCGTGGCGTGGCGTGGCGTGGCGTGGCGTGGCGTGGCGTGGCGTGGCGTGGCGTGGCGTGGCGTGGCGTGGCGTGGCGTGGCGTGGCGTGGCGTGGCGTGGCGTGGCGTGTGGTGTGTGGTGTGTGGTGTGTGGTGTGTGGTGTGTGGTGTGTGGTGTGTGGTGTGTGGTGTGTGGTGTGTGGTGTGTGGTGTGTGGTGTGGTGTGGCGTGGTGTGGTGTGGTGTGGCGTGGCGTGGCGTGGCGTGGCGTGGCGTGGCGTGGCGTGGTGTGGCGTGGCGTGGCGTGGTGTGGTGTGGTGTGGCGTGGTGTGGCGTGGTGTGGTGTGGCGTGGTGTGGTGTGGTGTGGTGTGGTATGGTGGGTGCGGTGTGGTGGGATGAGTTTGGGTGTGTGTGGTGGGTGGGGTGTGTGGTAGGCATTTTGAGTTGGTTGCGTACGGTGGGTGGGGTGCAGTAGGTAGGGTGAGTTGGGATGGGTGGGTGGGTGGGTGGTTGGGGTTCCAGGCACCCGAATCGCTATAGTCACTAGTCACGTTAGTGTACTGAATGTTTTGATGCCTGGAAGTGGCGGTGTTCCTCTCCACTGAAAGGCGAATCGGGCGAATTGGCGAATCGGCGAATTGGGGTGGAACGGATTGCTTTGAGTTGGGACGGGCCGAAGTGGAACGTGACAGGACTGATTGAGAAGCAAATAACATTGCTTCCATTTTGCACAATTGATAAATGTAATTCTTCCTGTCAAATTTATAATTGTGGTAGATATTCCGACAACGCCGCGTTACTTCATCCAGAGTTTCAAGTACATCCTTCACGAGTTTTATATTTCAATTTTCAAATCCATATATAACATTATAGACGGATTTTGTTCATATCTACGAAAGAACGATCTATCAGAATTCCACCATTATTTTGGAAAATTTACATACCAGGACAAGAATTTGATAAACTGATATCATTGGAAAACATTACTGTTGACGTAAACAGAGTTAACCTGTCTACCCACTTGCGGCATAGAAACAACTTGATGTAAAATGAAGTTCAGGATCTGGTCTTCAATAATTTCGCTTTTGAACTTAATGAAAATTATAAATTGATCATATTTAGGGGAATAAATTGTTTTGTTACCTGGAGCTACGGAGCAACTTTCAAAATGTTCAAGGGACGAGCGTCCAACCCCGTGCGCGCGCCTATATTCGCGACGCACGAGCGGCCGAGGTGGAGGTGGCGTTCAATGCGCCGAAAGCGGGGGCTGCTGCCCCGGAGAGCTGTCGTCCGCCGCCGCACACGTCCTTATTTGCGCCTCCTCCCGTTTGCTATGTGGATCTCTCCGCCCTCCGCCGCCCTCCGCCGCCCTCCGCCGCCCTCCGCCGCCCTCCGCCGCCCTCCGCCGCCCTCCGCCGCCCTCCGCCGCCCTCCGCCGCCCTCCGCCGTCCTCCGCCGTCCTCCGCCGCCTTCCGCGCACCGGTCATTCATCTGGTGTTGATCCAATAAAGCATGAAAATTACAGATCACAGCAGGCGGTAGTTAAATTATACTTCAGAACTGAATCCAACCGTGTCTGTTGCTTGAGTCTAAAATCCTACTACCGGCGGGACTCAAACCCTATGACCTGCCAGTCAGAAACTTCATTTGCAGTAGCAACTGATTTTGAATAATTGGACCCGTGACTACACTCAAATACTTATTTCTTAGTTGCAAGACACTTAAAATTTCCAGAATTTTCTTTCTATTAGTCAATTGTATATAAACCGAGTACATATAAACTTTTAAAAATAGAAATGAATACAGTAACGACGAATTATTAGTAATGAAGTACTCTATATAAAAAGGAAAATGAAACATAACATCACAAATCAAGTCCAAAAACTAAATGATATTGTCAAGTATTTGAATCCTGTTTATGTAGTGTTTCTCATAAGATATTATTATGATTGAAAATAATACATTATTTGAGCTAATAATTGTAATACGCACTGACTGGCAATGAACTCCACTCGGCACGCCTGCCCGATGAGTCCACTTTGAATTCCATACGGCTTGTTCGAAAACTCGTAAGTGGCAAGGAACCTCACACGCCATTACTCCGAGGGCCACTCCTAGCGACGCGAATGGGCGCGCAGAGAGACATGCCTGGCAGCGGCAAATTCCGCTAGGCGGCGCGGCGGGCGCAGCGGGCGCGCCGAGGACCAAAGGGGCGGACGCGGCGGCCACGGGCGGGAAAATGAGGAGCCTTAGCGTATGGATTAGCGGGGCGGGGGGCGGGGCGGGGGCGGGACCTGGGCGTGGGACGTGAGCGGGGAGCTAAGATGCTTCCACCCCCGACGCCGCCACTCCGACGCGCCGTCTCCGGCCTGCCTCACCACCCCGCGGCCTTCGCCTCCCGCCCCCGTCGCCCTGCCGCCCCCGCGGTCCACGCCGCCACCACCTTGCCCCGCACGCCGACCCCGTCGCCCACTCCCCGTCGTTTACAACCTGCCGCCTCCACCGCCCCCGCCGTCCCGCCGCCACCCCAACCGCCCCCGCCGCCCCCACCGCCCCGGCCGCCGCCGCCCCCGCCGCCCTCGCCGCCTCCGACGCCCCCGCCGACACCGCCGCCCCGCCCCCTAGAGGTCCCCCACTCCGTCGTTTACAACCTGCCGCCCCCGCCGCCCCCGCCGCCCACGCCGCACCCGCCCCCCCCGCCGGCCCCGCCGCCCCCGCCGCCCCCCGCCGCACCCGCCGCCCCCGCCGGCCCCGCCGCCCCCGCCGCCCCCGCCGCCCCCGCCGCCCCCGCCGCCCCCGCCGCCCCCGCCGACCCGCCGCCCCCGCCGCCCCGCCGCCCCGCCGCCTCCGCCGTCCCGCCGCCCCCTCCGCCCCGCCGCCCCCGACGTCTCCGCCGCCCCCGCCGCCCCCACCGCCACCGCCGCCCCGCTACCCGCCCCCGCCGCCCCATTGCCCACGCCGCCCTCGCCGCCCACGCCGCCCGCGCCGCCCGCGCCGCCCACGCCGCCCACGCCACCCACGCCACCCACGCCACTCACGCCGCCCTCGCCACCCACGTTGCCCACGCCGCCAGCGCCGTCTCCGCTGCTCCCGTAGACCCTACCACTTCAACCACCCAAGCTACTCCAGCCGCCCATGCCCACCCCTGCCCTCTCTGCCCCTGATGCCCACGCGTCGCCCCACATCACCACCACCGCCGCCACTTCCAGCGCCACCGCCGCACTCGATCACCCTGCCGCTTTCGCCGCCCACGCAGTTTCCGACCCCACCGTCCCTTCGTCTCCAGCATCCCTGCTTTTCCTGCCACCATTACCACACCGCCGTCTCCAGTGTTTCTACCTCCCTCTCCATTTCCACTGCCCCTGATTCCTCCAACACCTCGGTTGCCCATGAAGAACCCGCCTCCTTACCATTCCCAACGCCTTCGTATCACCACAACTACTGACGCTATCGTTCCCCTCGTCCCCGTTGCCCCTTCCACCTACACTGGGCTCACTACCTCCTCCGCCTCTTGCCACCTCCCGCCGCCATTGCTTTTGCCCCACCTCTGCCGTCCGTGTCCTTCCCAGTGCTTTAAATTCTCTGAAGTCTTTCCCCTTCCTAACATCTTCGACACACGTGTTTGTCCCTTCACCTACGCCTCATCTTCTTTTCCTACCCTTTTTTCTCGCTTGCCGTCACCATCACACCTCGTATTACCTTCTTCACCGACTCCACTTTTTCCGCGCACTCCCGCTCTCATCACGTGAGCTACCCCATCCTCACCCCTTCATCCACTATCACCCTTCCACCTACACTGGGCTCACCATCCCCTCCATGTCTTCCCCCCTCCCGCCGCCATTGCTTTCTCCCCACCACTACTGCCCGTGTCCTTCTCAGCGCTTTATATTCTCTGAAGTCTTTCCCCTTCCTAACATCTCCAACACACGTGTTCCTCCTTTCACCTACCCCGCTCCTCTACCGCTTTTCTATCTGGCCGTCACCATCACCCCTCGTATTACCTTCACCGACTCCACCTTTCTCGCGCCTTCATCACGTGAGCTACCCCAACCTTTCCTTTCTCACCCCTCCATCCATTGCCACCCTTCCACCTACACTGGGCTCACCACCTCCTCCGTGTCTTCCCCCCTCCCGCCGCCGGCGACGTCGACATTGTCGCCGCTCGAGAACCGTTCACGCGCCGCCCGAGAACGAGTCACGTCGCTCCGGGGAGACTCGTCGACTGTTTCCAACTACTTTGGAAACGCCGCGGAATTGTCCGGCTCTAGTGGCAGCGATTCGCCCAGAAGAAGACGGTGGAGGAAGAACGCGGTTCTTATCTCGGAGGGGTTTCATAACGAACAATGGACCTGTTTGAATGAGGCGAGGTAGTTGAAGCAATTGTATGAGATGTCTTGCATTTTAGTGCTTTAAAATCTTCCTAATATTACTTCTTGCTGAACATTTGGTACTACATGGTTTGTACTTCAAAACAATGGTTTTGGTTTTAAATAAATTAACCAAAATTTTTAAAAAATAAAATATTACAGAATTATTCTATTGGTGGTCTTGGCTAGGATGAGTGGATTAATTATGTGTGAAAATGGCCATTAACAACATATTCGTAATTTTGCGGGTAAGCGTGGCGTTTGGACTCTGCTGAATATATCAAGGCATATAAAGGTACCATATCAAGCACACGTTCAGGTGTACGACGTTACTACCTTTAGAAATTGTATATATTTTATTATGTAGCAGTCAACATTTGGGAGGATGTGTCTCACTTCTTTCGTGTACGCTATTCTTATGGCAAGATTGCATAATACGACCTAATACTCTATGTAGTGAGGTTACTATAATTTTATGATTGCCAAGTCATTATTCAGGGAACAGGTATCCAGCTATTCGCCGAATAATTACTGAGCTGTTCCTTTAATGTTAACATCATATATGCATAAATAAACACATACGTAGCTCCTTCGTAGAGAGTACAATTCTCTATTGGGCAGAAGTTTGTACACTTAAAAAATGAGAGACAAACTTAAGTAAACAGAAATGTTCTGACGAAGACATACACTTTCTGTTAGACAATGTTCTGTTAGAAATAAGAAATGATGAAATAACAAATAAAAAGGAAGTCCATACAATGTTGAACAAGATGATTGCAATTCAATAACTAAAATGGTATGAACATAATAGAAAGGCTGAAATTAAATAGACTTTCACAAAAGGTTTGAAAACGGATACCTAGTTGAAGCAGATACATGAGAAGACCGAGGAAGATACAGGACATGAAAAAATCTGAAGCCATGACAAAAAGAGAAAAAGAGAAATCAAAGACATGAAATAAACAGGCATGAATACTTGGATTCAGAAAATGGTCAAGTCTGTAAAACAACTACTAAATGAATAAATAGAAATACGCATGATAACTTCATTGTACTAATTTTGTTATTTTTTGTATTATTCGCTTAATTACCCTCCAACTTATACGTTTCTGTCTTGTTGGATTATTACACGAGTTCTCGGGAGACGCGCTGCCATTCTAAATACGTGTCCGCCAGCCCAATATCGGACAGCAACGCGGGCGAATATCCGAACCCTGCGGGACGCCTGCAAATCCAAAGTCTTCCCCAAGAGGCATTCGAGCCATCTGAAGCGGGGCGGTGGCCCTCCAAGACGAGCCACGGCGTGACGTCTGGACTCCAATACCGCCGGAAATCCGTCGCGATGCCTTGACCGCAGCTGACCGGCGCGATGGCGTCTCGACGACATACCGACGGCGGCGGCGGCGGAGGCGGCGGCCAGGCGTCGGGACGCTCGCCTGCAGAATCCGACGCTTAATCAGCATATTCCGGCGAAGCGCTTGACGCGCTGGGAAGCAGCAAGATGGCGCTGCGGTGAGAGGGAGAGGTGGGAGGTTGGGATTGGAAGAGGTTGGATACGAACGTTATTCAGGTTGAAACTTCTGCGTCGGGTTCAAGAAGTCCGAGTATTTTTCAGAAAACTTAACAATTAATCATATTAGTTCAATCATAAATAATATTTTTCTTTAAACATGTTTCCCTATGTACATTTGAGTGACACTTCCAATGTAGTAAAATACTCACTGTAAGGAATTATTATTGACAGCTAGGAAGATGTATTTTGTTTAAGATAATAAGGATATCAGTTAAAAGATTCTACACAGCACGGTTGGTCGTACCGTGTTTTTGTATCGGACAGTAGTAGCAATTTTCCACCTATTGAACTCCTGTGAATGGGTATTTTTGACGGTTAAATTGATTTATTAAATACAGCATTTTGAAAAAATAAGCCTGCATATGAGCAAAAATAAGCCTGCATATATTGCATGTGAGCATGTGTGTAAGATAAAACAATTGACCTTTTCTTCAAACTAAGCGTCATTCAACTTACGAATAAAGACGAATGTAATCATATTTCTTGACACATTAAAAACGTATATGTGTACTTGTTATGCAATGTATTTTGTGAAATATTTGGAATCTACCATTAGGATTCGGAGGATGCGTATTGTTCGGAATATATTAATGTATATATACTAACAATGAGATGTGGGATCATAAGATTACCTCATGTAGAGATTAAGGATTTTGGAATCTTCCACCCCCTGAGTCAGAATTAATTTCGGGAGTGACAACTAAGATTATTATTAGGGAGCGGATTTTAATGAAATGTATTTTTTTATTTTTACTTTAGAGTAATGCCATTTAGTATAGAAATGAATTTTATATTATGACAATAGGAAATGGCCCATTTTTATTTGTCTTTTTTTGGCATTTTTCGTCGATTTCAACTAATAAGTCATTTTTTACCTTTTCCGTCATTTTTAATGCATGTCTCGCTGATTTAATTGATTTTAATATTATTTTAATGGTACTTGATTCAAATAATATTTACAAGATGTATTCCACAGAATTCCTGAGAAGCCTATTCGAATTCTTCACTCAAAAATTGTAATGGCAGTCGATGTGAATAGTATGTAGTCTAATGTTTCTGTGACGCCTATCAGAGCCATTGTCGGATCAGCCTATTTCGGGATAACTAAAGACCGAGATTTCCTGGCAAAGAAGTCAAAACAAAAAGTTTGCAAGCTGAGTTCACTTCAGCGAATAGAAGAAGCCTCGATTACATCAGTAACAGCTTGAGTTGTTCATCCGAAGTGATTTTGATAACATTTTTTACGTCATTTTCTTTGCTTTTAGAGCATTTTAAAATAATTTTAAGAGCATTTTATTGATCTTTCTTGGCAATGTTTTAGGTCATAAAAATCCGCCACATAGTTTTTATTCACTGAGGCAAAATCAGACTATGACCACGTAATGGTGTCCCATCCCGAAGGTCATGGGCGCGGGAGACCTATGGTAAAAGGGTTGCAACCTCTTTCGTAATTTATTGCCATTAAATACCTGCGAGCTTACCTTATTTACCACCCATCAACCAGTTATTGAATGTGGACATGAATGTGAAAACCGATTGTTAACTTCACTCCTTAACTTTCTTTCTTGTTTGTCCTTCAGCAATACAAGAACTTGAGGGTTATCACTACAATATCCTATTCCTTTCTCGTTAACTTTCAAGTGCAAAATTTGACATTTTATTTCAATAACTTTAACATAATTATTATGGTTTATATGATAATTTGTTTTTCTTATCATTACCGTCAAATTCTTATTTAAAACAGTTACACTCATTATATATTACACTCATTTCCTAAAATATTTTGCATTTTCATCATGAGATTGGAGACATGTATTGTCGTTCTGATTATAATTTGATCTTTACATTAAAATGGTATGCGAGTGTTCCCCGTAGAATATCGGGTTATTGAATAATAAATATTTAAACCGTAATTAACGGGCTCTAATTCTGATTCTATGGCATTCAGGCATATGTGCCATCGCTTTGGATTTTTAAACGTTTTAAAGCAAAATTATTAATTTTAAACTGAAAATAGAACTTGATAAACAAATTTCACTCACCAATTGGTTCTGTCCCCCCGCTGCTATTTTGTACGTATCGACCAGCTTTTTTTCCATGGAAGTGGTAGCGTAACTGTTGCTGTAAAGTAAATTTCATATTAAAATAATCTGTGCATAATTGATGTTGTAAAAGAATGTCTAAGACTTAATCTTAAATTATTTTTAACAGTGTCTATAGTAATGGTTCCATCACTACGAAATCTCACATAGCACACACAACACCTCTCTGGCAGGTCGCCCTCCACACTAGAATAAGCTCAGCATTTTGGATATTCCTTAAAGACGTCTACGACTTATATTGAATTATTTTTAAAGGTAGTCAAAATAATATTTCCATCATCTCTGTGCCTCAAAAACAATACACAAGCGGCGTCTCTCTCGTAGATTGCATTTCATTGTCCTCTGCATTAGAATAATACGAGTATTTCAATTGCGAATGTTCTGCAAGGATGACACAACTTAATCTTAAATTATTTTTAAAGGTATCCAAAACAATAATGCCATGACCTCCAAATCTCACAGATAACTCTGACGAGATTTTTCTGCGGCAGGCTGCATTGCATCATTCTCTTGATTAGAATAATATTGGCATTGTGCGTGTCCTCTGAGGATTTCTACGACTTAACATGAAATTCGTTATCGTAAGCCAAAATAATATTTCCACTTCAAACCCTCCTGGACAACACACACGAGCCTCATTAGTTGCATTTCATCGATATTAGAATATTGCATTAGAATATTATTATTGTATTAGTAGATTTCTACCAGGACATCTTCGACGTAACCTTACTATATTACTTTTAAAATGGAACGAAAATAATAGTTTCATAACCTCCAAACCTCATAAATAACATACATGTGCGGCTCCTCTGTGGTAGCTTGCATTGCATTACCCTCTGCATTAGAATAAACTTCGCAATCTGAGTCTTCCCCAAGGATATCAACAACTTAACTTTAAATTACTTTTAAAGATAGTCAAAATAATCGTTCCGATACCTCTAAACCTCACAGACAATACACGCAGGGACTCTATCTTGCAGGTTTCATTGAATCTTTCTCTGCATTAGAACATTTTTTGCATTATGGGTGTTCCCCAAGCATAGACTTAACCTTACATTATTTTTTAAGGCAGCCAAAATAATAAACATCACAGACAACACACGCAGGGATTCTATCTTGCAGGTTACATTGCATAGTTCTCTGCATTAGAATATTTTTTTAAATTATGGGTGTTTCCGAAGGATGGTTACGACTTAACCTTAAATTATTTTAATGGCAGCCAAACTAATAAACCTCTAAACCTTGCAGATAACTCATACAGTGCTTCGCTATGGTATGCTGCATTGCATCATCCCCTGCATTAGAAAAATCAGGCATTATGGGTGTTCCCCAAGGATACTTTCAATTTAACGTTAAATATTTTTGGGAGAAAGACTAACTCGTGGTTCCACGACCTGAAAAATCTCATAGGTAACACCTACGCGCCTTCACTTTGGCCGTCATCTACGAGTGGACCCCCCCCTGCGTGGTGAGCAAGGCCACCGTCAGTGTCGCGTCGGTCGCCGCATTTCCCCCGCGCGGAGACTTCTTTTTATCACCCTCCTGCGTGTCGTGACGTTCGTTCTTATATTGCGTGTCCCGCCCTTCTTAGGAGCGCCTAAGAATTTTAAATACTTCTTTGCACTGCCCCTCCCCCTCCCCCACCTCCCCCCTTCGTCCACCGCCGCCGCGACGTCGTCGTCGTCGGCGCCAGCGGAGGCGACTGCCGCGCCATCTTAGCAGGCAAAACTTCTCTGGATTCTTTTGTTGTCCCTTATCTGCGCACGCCCCCCATCTTCCCTCCCCCTCTCCCCCCGCCTTTTTCCTCTCTCCGCCGCTGCTGCAGCCACCCCGCGGCACATCGCGTCTCCTCCACCCCCCCTTCGCCCCCCTCAGTCGTCCTCGCCCCCGCCTCGCCCCTCCTTGCACCATGCTCCGCGCACTCGTGTCTGAACTATGACAGCCTTTTTAAATACCCTCCCTTATCTGCTCATCTCACGTTTCCTGGGGAGAAAGGAGGCGAAGGCGGTGGGGGCGGCGGCGCCGGCGTTTTGTTTCGGGAGGGTGGGAGAGAGGGAGGGAGGGGGAGGGGGGATAAAAAAAAAAGAAGAAGCATCTCGGCGCCTGGCGTCTCGCGAGCGCGGACGGAGAAGGGACGCCCAGGGACGCGGGAGTCTGGATAATTAAGATACGGCAAGTGAGCAGTTTCTAGGGATTTATTGAATATCTGACGACACCTCGCGATTCTTGCGAGGAGCTTTGGCGCGCGGAAATGAATTAAAAGAAAGCGGAGGGGATGCTTCGGTCCGGCTGGACGGGCGGAGTTTTGAGGACGATGCGCGGCTCAAGGAATGGTCCGGGGTTCGAATACAACGCATTGGTTGTGACAGCTCAGCAGAAACTTGCCTCTGGTGAATCATTTATCGGAAGGTTCGGAGGTTCGAGTTTCGACGGTGATGGATTTTTGCCATTACGTGCTTTCGTCAAATTCAATCCCTGTCTGGAGGAGAATTGTAGCGGCTGCTCTGATTGGTAGTTTTCCGTGGTATCGCCTATCAATACCAGGCGAATGCCGTAGCACTACCTGAGCAAATTAAACACACACGATCTTTCCTTTCTCTTCCTTGCCCTATCTTCTCGCATTACACACACACTTATTCTTACATGCATTACACTATCACATAAGTCTTAAGACCAATCGAGAGTTTAGAACTTGACCCATTTGGGCCCGTGCGGTGTGCCAGGAGACACCCGTGCCGTATCGGTGTTGCCAGGAGACACTTGGAGAGTGGAAACATGAATTTCATGAGCGACATAAAAATTGGCGGCGAACATTTCTCGTCCATGCACACACGTCAACTGTTCATGTTTTGAATAAATAGTAACTTGTCTCACATAAGTGTTTTCGAAGAACAGATTTTATTATGGAACATCGCAATCTTCAATATTGCATTGCAGGAAGACGCCGAAATACTTTTCATTTTTAATGATTTTCTAAAATTCAGAGAATTCATCGAAAATCGGATGTGTGACTTTTTGGAATCTCTCCTCTTTTTAAGGCAAAAATAAAGAGAAAATTCGAGACACTTGTGAAAATTTGAATGTGCCTTTGGGAGATACATACAAAATTCAAGGGGCCGTCCATCGGCGAGAATAATCGAGGAACATTTTCGAAGAAAATCCTGCTTACTGTTTAGTTCCTAGCGTTGTTAGGAGGGCAGGCGGTCGGACATACAGACAATTTTGCCGTAAGTCAGAACCAAGAAGCCATGTATCGTGGAATCTGACTAAACAACGTATTAGGAGAAACAAGCAAAAAGCATCCGTTTTTCTCTATCACACGCCCACAGAACGGGCTTTTGTGCTGCAATATCGCCTTTTTCTGCTGCAACATTATAATATTTGTTCTATACTACATAAGTAGTATGCAAGAAGGTGAAAATGCCACACGGGGTGGGAATGAGGGATTGGGGAGTGGGATGAGAAATAACACGAGCTGGATGGGAAGAGGTTGGGGACAATGTTGAGCGTGAGGTGGAAAGGGAGAGTTGCAGCATATGAAAAAAGTGAGTGAGGAAAAGAGAGTGTTCTTACGAAAGGTGAGGAATGAGGGACGCCAAGTGAAGGTAATGGGTTCGGAAGCTGCGGAGGGAAATAAACTATACGAGGTGGGGAGGGGAAGAGGAAAGGCAAGTTAGAAACCGGTGCTGGGAGTGAGTACCATGAGGCGGGGAGTTACGTAGCAGTGTGGGACCTACGGAGGTGAGTGAGGGTGGGGTAGGAAGGAGAATGTGGTGGGGAATGACGGGAGGGACGTGGGGAGAGGTGTGCTGGAGTGTGAGGAAAGGAAGGCGCGCTGTGTGGAGCAATGTTGATCGTGAGGTGAGGAGTGAAAGTTACGGGATCTGAAAAGAGGAGTGAGGGAGGGTATGGTACAAAGGCGGGCAGTGAGGGACGGCAGGAGGGTGTGAGGGCTTTGAGACATGCAGAGAAGAGAACGGAAACAACGCGAGGAATGAAAGGGAGGACGAGAAGAATAGGAAAAGACATGGTAAAGCTGAGAGTGACAAACACTTCGTGGGGGTGAGGAGTACGGCGCCTGGGAAGTGAGGAGCTGGAGTGGGGAGTGACATCATGCGGGGAAAAAAGAGGCATGTTGATAGGTTCCGGGCGTGTCAAATACGGAGGTCGTTAGTCCTGTAAGGGTAGAACATGGTTTTCATCGGCGCCGACCTACCTTTGTGGGCTAGCGGGGTTTTCCGGAAGCAGGTATCTCCCACCCGCGGGGTATCGCCCCTCTCGGGACACGCTCTAAGCCCCCAACCGAACTCCCGGCAGGTGTGGAAATGTAGTTAGTGTAAGTGTGTGTTAGGAGTGAGAACAGAACAACGAAGAGGCAGCAAAGACAGTGCTCGATCCGTGGCCCGTTTGTTAGGGTACTTCTCCTGCATTTGCCTGGTGTTGATCGGAGAAACCACGGAAAACTACCGATCAGAGCAGCCGCCCTCTAGAATTCTCCTCCAGACAGCGACTGAATTTGACCTAGCTCACAAGCCAGTGTCGAAAATCATGCCACCGTCGGGACTCCAACCTAGGACCTCCTGGTCAGAGGAACTGCAGTACATCAGTTGATACCCTGAGCCATCTCTCCCAGTATGTGAGGTGTACGAGACCTGCGGAGGGAGGGTCAGAGGAATGGGAAACTTTGGAGCGGGTCTGAGAGAAAAAATAACAAGGAGACGAGTGTGAGAGCGGCGGTGTGGGAGAGGCAGTTAGGGGTACGGAATCTGCGGAGGAGAGGGACAGGTGGGTGAGAGAAATGGAAAACGTGGGGGCGGGGCTGCAAGTAAAAAGTACGAGGAGGCAGGGGGCGAGGGGGCGGGGCGTGAACGCGGGCAGGGCGTGTCCCTTCGAACACCGCAGCGATCGCGCCCTGTTTGTTTTTCCGACGCCCGGGTGGGGTGGGGTGGGGTGGGGTGGGGTGGGGTGGGGGTAGCAGCCCAAGGGCGTGGCACCGTCACGGAGGCCCGCGCGTCGATGAGTCGAATGCTCAGGGCGGGATGCGCGAGGTGGGAAACGGGCTGGCAGTTTTTAAGAGGCTGGTAGAAGTGAAAGAGGAAAACAGTGAGAAATAGACGCTCCATATCCAAAAGCAATATTTCTCTACAAGTTTCATGACGCGACGGGTGTGAACGTTTCGTGACAATAGCAACGGTCTGGGTAACGTTAGAGTCATATTTATCTAGATTTAGAATTCTTCAAGCTAGTAAATCTTCTAATTTGTAATCGAGTTCTATGCATCAATTGATGTCTCTGCAGTGTCTCTGACTGGGAGGTCCTAGGTTCGAGTCCCGATGGCGGCAGGATTTTCGACACTAGCTTTTCAGCTAGGTCGAATTCAGTCGCTGTCTGGAGGAGAATTCTGGCGGCTGGTTGCTCTGATCGGTGGTTTTCCGTGGTTTCTTCGATCAACTCCAGGCGAATGCCGGAACAGTACTCTACCAAACGGGCCACGGACCGCACGATCTGTCCTTCCTCTTCCTTGTCCTATCCTCATCTCTTAAACATACACTAACATCAATTACACTACCCCTCAGGCCAGGAAACCGTTCGGGGACTTAGAACTCTTCCTGGCTGTGGCAGTGCCCCGCTGGTGGGAGATAACTGGTGGGAGAAAACACCGCTAGTCGACTGTAGACCAGCGCCGGAACCACTCATCCAGGGGTGACCACCGCCACCTCCTGACGAAAGAACATGCACTACACTTACGGGACTAATGACCATAGTAGTGTACTCGCCTGGAGTGACTATCAATCAAACAATCAATCATTATCGAGTGCTAACCAGCTCATTATCTGTTTCAGTCGTACGAGGGTTTAAAACAGTATTCCAAGTATGTGAAATTGAATTCTTGGGGTGCAAGTGTTGGATAAATTATGAGTACCCATATACTTGTAAAATGGTTGGTTCTCACTGCATCAAAACCATCATTACATCATTGATGACCTATCTCTTAACATCATTACATTCTCATAATCAACATACAGTATAGTGCGGAAGAAAAGATATATAACCATTGTGATCACTTAATAGGAAAAATTTATTCATAAAAGCGTAAGCCTCTTCGACGATGAGAAATGAGCATGGAACTTATCTAACCTAATCAGTTCAATCAGCCAGACTTACCATTAAGTTGCTATATTTTCTCGCTTAAATGCTGCATTCGTTGTTCGAGAAATGTCAATAGTTTGCTACCTCTCTCAAAAATAATACAATGAGGTTAGTTTTATTTAAACTTGAAAGTACTATTTTAAGTTATACATAATCATAAGTAAAAAATTAAATATTAATGCTATTTCCACGCAGAAACATTTTTAATTGTTTAAATCTCTATTTTTAACCTTCTCATAAATGAACTGGGACTGTGAATCTTCTTTATTTGTATTATTAGGAGCAAAATTGTAGCAGTTGAATAAGTTTGCGAATTATATATTTGTGAGATTGATGTTTTGTGGGAAAGCTGTGCGTTAAAAATAATTTATACAAATGTTAATATTATTTTATACAAACGTTAATAATAATTTATACAAATTTGAAATCTTCGATCGTGAAAATTATTCTATAACTTCTATATAATTAGTATAGATTAATATAGTATATATTCTATACAATTATTCTATAATTCTATAGATAAAATGATTCGAAAACTAATACTGAAATTTCCATAAAATCACGCCTCCTGAACCCTAAGTGTCAACTTTAAAACTCCGTCCTGCTCGAAAATTCTTCAGATGGAGTAGGAGGTCAGCGACCGTGGAGTTACGGCTATATGGAGAGTGGTGGAAAGTCTTTCACTCGAATTGATCCAGAAGAGATTGCTAGCACTCAGCCGAATGAGGTTTTGCATCATGATGAAACAACACAATAGTCTTGGGCACAATATTCTACATCTTAAGTCAGTATTGCCATTTTCAGTTTTCGTAAATTGCAAGTACCGATAGACGTTCATCACATGGTTGCAGCCCAGGATTGTGTCTTGGGACGGGAAACACTTAGTACACAACGGGAGTACAAACGACAAACGTTAGTGCCGATAGTTAGACTCAACCAGAGCGATGTGTATCGTCACTTTCTCAGAAGTTAAAAGATACGCCATTTTATAGGAGAAAAACACCTAATTGTGCATGAAACTATTATGAGGCAATATGAATGAAAGCACCAATACTGATGAAATGATTCTAATTATTATTGCAAGACAATATTACAAATATTGTCAGTTATTTATTAATAATAGGACACAAGCGTCTTCTAACAATACTTTTTCAAAATTCAAATTTTCTAAATTGCCCTGCAGAGAAACATAGGTTTTTGTCATACTGACGAGGTTTAGATTTCTCAAACTTTTAAGTATGATTCGTTATGTGGTACACATACCCAGGACAAAAGAAAATACTATTTTTTAAAATAAAGATACGATATGTCGAAAGAATTTCCATCGTATGTACGCTTACCATATTCAATAAATTCCAGTTCATATACTCCTCCTTCCTTACATTATGATCTATCGAAAATTACATTCTGGTCAGGTACACGCCTCATCCCACCAGTAAACAAAAAAATTTCACGTTTCCAGAGTTGTCATTTTGGAAAAGGATTACAAAAGCTACGTATTTTCACATAATTGTCATCTTGCAGGATACCAGATTGATTTGTGTTTTACTCTCACATTATTTATTTTGTGAGCCATCTCGATTATATTTTTAATAGTACAAATAAAATATTTCCCAAACAGTAGACGAATGGGTAAGTTCATTGCGAACTTTGAAATTCATTGCTTTCAAAACAAAAGGGGTCATATTACTTCCCAACTCGAATAGCCGGGCACTAACATGTGCATTATGTCTGTCCGTACTTGGTGCGTCAGCCCGTGTACGGGTCATGGCCTACCAGCAGCGTCCCGATCTCGCGGCCATGCGTTAAGGAGGTACATGTGGTTAGCATGAAGACATCTCTTCGTTGTATTCTGGTCTTCCCAACCTGAAAAGTGAGTTTTCTCACCGCCACACAGCAACATATACTGGGACATCGCAAAGAAAACGCACATTATAATCTTGCCCCACCGGGAATC